>QEPC01007999.1:1481387-1533646 GCA_003113815.1 Sphenodon punctatus
CCCCCGGACTGGCCCCCCGGCTTCCTCTGGAGTGTGTGTGTGTGTGATTTTGGACCTGCTGCACTGCCCTGGACCTCCTGTCTCCCCTCCATCGCCCCCTTGCCGGCACTTGGGTTCTGAGTGTGCCTCCTGGACTGTTCGCAGCCCACTCCCTGTTCCGTGCTTGCTCCCGCTGTGTCTGTGCCCAGACCTCCTGGGGCCCCCCGTTCTGGGACTGCCTGTGTTGCTGTGGTGGTGCCCGTGCAGACTGTTCTGTATTGGGGGTTCTGGTTGCTGTTGCCTGTGTCCCGCTGTGCCCCTGTGCCTTTTCCCCTTCTCTTCCCTGTCCCTCCCCCCTCCCCCCCATGCCCGTTGTGCCTTGTGTGCTGTGTGTCCCGCTGTGTCTCCTCCTCCCCTCCCTCCCTTTCCTGACCGTGTGTGTGTGCGCTGGGGCGTGTGTGTTTGTGCTGTGTGTTCCACTGTGTCCTCGCTGTCTCCGTGCCTGTTGTGTGTGGTACCTGGGCAGCTCTTCTCCCTCTTCCCCCTCCCTTCCCATTTCCCTTGTGTGGGCGTTCCCTTGTGTCCCTTCTGGCTTCGTTTGCCCTCAGCCAGCTATGTCTGTGTCCCGCCCCTCCCCGGCTCCTTCTGGGTGTTTTGATCATGGCCGGGAATCGGCGTCACGTCTGTTGTGCCGCCCCGGTCTGTGATCTGGCGGCCCCATTCCCTGCCGTGGTCCCGCTCCCGTCACATCTGTTCAGTGCCTTCTTTGACCATGGGGGGTGGTTAGCCGGTTTGCCACCGCTGGGGATCCACTGTGGTAACTCGGGACCGTGTAACGTCTGAAATCACCCTATGATGCTTTTTTTTTGTTACTTGCCCAAGTCTTTGAGAAAGGGAAGGATATAAATAAATAAAAAATACTGGGTCGAAACAATGGTCCATCTAGCTCAGGAACCTGTCTCTGTTGGTACCATCACTGGAAATGTCACAGGAACCATGCAAGCATCAGGGCACAGATATGGCTGATCCATCTCCTGTAATTCACTCCCAGCTTCCAATAATACGAGGTTGCATTCCCCAAACCAACTTGGTTTTACCTTGAGTGCAGTATTAGTATTTTTTACAGGTCTGCTGCTTGTTTAAAAGGACAAAACCAAATTCTGGCCCACTCCCCATAAGAAGATATGTCTGTTAGGTGGAATTAATCATCTTATCAAAACATGGGCCCATTGCTTCATAAATATATCCAAGCTGGAGTAAAATATGAAGATGTGGAAGAAATTAGATCACTCAGCAAGCCATTCAGATTGATTAAGAGGGGAAACACAGCAGCTCTGCTGTGTTATAATCTTCATGTAGCCCAAATGGTGGCACGTTCAAGTTTCTGAAGTTGCAAACTCCAATCGTCTGGTAAAAACATCTATGAAAGCAAACTCCCACAAGGTACTCTTTGTGGTTTTCATTTATTAGCAGCTAATGCTTCAGAAGAAGTTTGTATCAAGAATGGAACCGCACACACAGATGTGCAATACTTTGCCCTTGTCTTCGTTGTATGAATGGCCTCACACAGACGTGCATTGCAATACTTTACACTTGTCTTTGTCGTACGAATGGTCATGGCAGAACTGAAGCACGTTTTGCTTGCATCAGGGCTGGTCTCAGAGACAAAGCTCCAGATCACTTATCGTGGCCTCAGAGGCCATTCTTTGGGAACAACTGCCATTGCCATAGGTCCAGCTGTCAATATCTAAAAACAAGAGATCAATCCCTAGACACAAGTCGAATAAATCAAATCAATATATTAGATTTTCAGAGGTTTTACATGCTCACAAGGCAGCACCGCCTCAACTTTATGACAGCTCTAGAGCTTTCCCCCTGGCTCTGGGTGTGCTATATTGACTCTCCATGGCCTGGGAACGCGTGAGTTATTAGAAGGAAATTTAATATTGATGTAACACAGGATGCTAAACTCAAATTAAAATGTGGAAAGGGATGCTGTTGTGATTCACTTCTATAAATCAGCCAGAAGCTATGAATCTAAGGCTCGCACCAAACAGCTTATTGGGAGAGCATATTTATTTCAAACATTTTAAACTGTCCCCCCCACCCCCCTTTTTGTTTAAAGGAAGACTGCCAAGATAAAAAAATGAAAAGGAGCTCTTTCCCTCTAATAAAACTAAAAGAATATGGAAAGTTTAATTTAATTTGTGTCACTCACAGTTTTGATGGATTGCACTCGGGACAATGAAAATAGATCCATCGGTTTCTTTTTCATTTTGTCCTCAAGTTTTGCTTTCTACCTTGCAGGCAGCCACTGTCACCATCACTTTTGGTTTTTTTACAAAATTGTAGAGGAAAAAATGAGTACAGTATCTGAGAAAATGAGTAAACCTGTTGAATATACCCTACCTGAACCCAAAATGGCACTTTGGGTAATACCCAACGGAACAAGCTATTGGTTATCTTTTTTGGTTATTTCAAGTTGGGTTTTTTATTTGGTTACTTTTAGTATTTTGGTCAATTAATTTTGACAATATTAATACTTTTGCCAGTAGTGAAGTAATGCTGCATTGGGCCCAGGCTCATGTCCCAATTATTTTTATTTATTTAATCACCTTTTTTGCCACTCTTCCCATAGGCTCAAGGCGGCTCACAAAACATAAAACCAGTAAAATACCAAACCAACCCTGCAACCTTCCCACAAAACCCACCCAATCCCATCTCCCCATTCTCCACATTTAACACCCCCTCATTCCCCTACCCCAAACACACTCACCAAATCCCCCTCATTCCATGGTAGCTACGTCCCTGAATGATGTGTATGTACAATTGCTGAAAATGATGTGACCAAAATACCAAAGTGACTGAACACTAAAATAACCAAGCCAGAAAATGTAAAAACCAACCAACCAATAAACAATGCCCCCCTCCCCCAAGACAGAACACTCAAAATATGGCTATATGGGTACCCAGTCTAGTCACAGATATTATTTGGGTACCTGGAGGGCTGCCTGTAAATGCAAATTCCCCCAGTTATTAAACCTACTACCTATGGCAGCTCTACAAAGCAGCCAGAAATAGAAACTGGACTGCAACACTGTTTAAGAATATAAGAACTGCCTCCAGACTGGGTCAGAATAATGGTCAGTCTATCCCAGTATTGTGTCTCAGGGTGTTTTAAAACCAGATGCTACTACGCATGCCTGGCCACTCAGGAGCCACTCATCTGACTGCCCGTCTAAAGGAGGAGAGGGGGATGTGCGCTTCCGTGAGCCACGCACCACCCACTCATGGAGCACTGCCGAGAAATCCAGAGTGCGCTGTGTGGGACAAGCCAAAAAAGTGCATGGCAGTGGGTGCCCACGCATCCCCTGCCCATATGAACTGGGGCAGCCACCTAGGGTTGCCACCTATGTATATTTTTCCAGGCCACTTATGAATCACACATGTTGCAGGGCCTGCATTGGCACCTATGGCACCAATGCAGGCCCTGCAACATGTATGTTTCATAAGTGGCCTGGAAAAATATACATACGTGGCAACCCTACAGCCACCCACACCGCCCCTCATAGGCACTGTGGGCCAAGGACATGACCTTTGCAAGTCACAGAAACTGCCTATGAGCACTGGGGAGCCAGGTTCCCGAGTGCTCACACCAAGACATGTCACTTTCAAAGGCCAGCCCAGCATGCTTCCCCCTCCCCCACAGTTCATGGCTGGGGGAGTGTGAGACCACTGCCATGGTAGTTACGCTGGGAGCTGCCTGTTAGGGCGCTTATAGACGAGACAAAAAAGGCGGCTGATCCTTTGTTCAGCCGCCTTTCTTTGCGCTCGTCTAAAGCTCGAGGCAGGATCTTACCCCGCGTCTGAGGGGGCAGGCAATCCTGCCCCCTCAGGGCGTTTATAGACGATCCTGCTTACAAGCGGGATCGTTAAACACCGGCTTTTCCCCCCGCGCAGTCTCTGCGAGCCGTGGCTACATGGGTCACAGTCGGGAACGTTGGGAGGCTCACTTATGGCGTTTTTAAACGAGACAAGAAAGGCGGCTGATCCTTTGTTCAGCCGCCTTTCTTTGTGCTCGTTTAAACGTCTACCCTGCTTTGAAGCCGAATCTTCCCCGCGTTAGAGCAACCTGGTGATCCTGCCCCCTACAATGCGGATTATTATTATTATTATTAAACATTTATAAAGCGCCAGTAACAACCTGGCGCTGTACAGAACATATAATCAGCTGCGGTCCCTACCTGTGGCTTACAATCTAAAAGACAAGGAGGGGGAGACAAGGAGAGGGGANGCGCATGCGCAGAAGGGCGCGCATGCGCACAAAGACCCTGTGCCATATCTGGACAGCAGACATGGCATACAGAGAAAAGCGGCAGGGGAATGCCGCCATTTAACGATCCCGCTTGTAAGCGGGATTGTCTATAAACGCCCTTAGAATCTCTCCCCAGAATGGCTGCTCTGTAGCTGTGCCACTCAGCACCCACGGACACCCTCCACCCCAGCCTTGCTCATTTAAAATCACCCTCTTTGACAGGGACCAGCACTGGGCATTCCGGGGGAAGAGTACAGAAAGAGCTCCTCAATAGATTCCTGTTCTTCACGCCCAACTCGCAGAATTCTTAAATTTAACTTCTTTTAATTTCATTTCTCTGATCTGCCACGTACTCCCTGTGGAAACATGGTCCAGTCACTCAGTTTCTCTGACTTTCAGCTCCCTGTCTGTACAATGGGAAGAATAGCCCTGCCCTTTCTCACATTGGGTGTTTTTAAGTAAGTAAGTAAATATTTATTGTTGACCACATGGCCATAACAAAAGATATACAATACATGCAACATAAAACACTAATAAATAATTCAATAGGGTGTTTTTAGACACACATTTCTTCTGCATGTTTGCTGTAACATCCAGAACTTTCTGTGTGTCTAAATCACTCATCCAGATCTTAAACATCCGGATCTTTGAACTTCTGCGTGAAACTTCTACCAGAACTTTTGTGTGTAAAAGTGTCTTCTGGTAAACTGCTTTGCTCCAGGCAGTGGTGGTTACTTGGTTTCCATGGCAGCCTGTCACGTTTACAGCTGCAGCTACTTTAGGCTGCCTCAGGGCACTGTTTGTGTGACGAATGCATCCAGGAACTGGCTCAGGGCAGTGTGTGTGTGAAGAATGAATCCGGAACTTACTTGTGGACTTGTAAACCCATAAGATTGAAACATCTGGAACTTTAACGTGCGTCTAAAAATGCCCATTAAAGACTCTGAGGTACTTCCATGCTATGATTATGTGGCTGTCTCAATGCCAACAATGTACAATATTGCCTTTGCGTATCTGGATACCCAGGGTGGGGAACATGCTATTGTCTTGATATGAGAAGCATGGGCACTGGGGAGGGGGGTGTAAGAAACGGCGTGTGTGACAGGGAAGTACCACCAGGGGCCGCTGTGTCCTAGGAAAGGAGACAAAATGGCCACTGGCAAGTCCCAAGATGGCTGCTTACAGGAAGTCAGTATGTTTGGGGTGCGGCTCAGTAGATCAAGGAAGTGGCTGAGCCAGGAAGGAGGGAAGTTGTCATAAGTGAATGTGTTGGGCTAGCACATGTTGCTAGAGTGTTAGTGGAGTGCAGTCAGGCTGGGAAGGCTACTAAGGGGAAATGGGAGCCAGAGTGAGAGCCCTGTGTGAAGTCCAGCTAGAGACTTGGCAATACTCCTAAGGGGGCTGGAAGCCTTACAAGCAAACAGGGGCTGCTTGGCTTGTCCTGAGGAGTTGGCATATAGGGGGCAAACAGGGGTTGCCTGGGCTTAATGGCCTGGACTAGGAGAGACTATGCAGCTGTATTGAATAAAGCAAGCATTTGGACTAATTCCCTGACAGAGTGCTGCTTGGGCCCTGACCCTGCGTGAACTTACCACTGGCAGGTCTCCATGCTGTGACAGTGCGGTTGCCCCAGCTGTCAATATCTCCCATCTGGCCTCACTCCTTCTAAGCATTGTGCCCTCAAAATGCTCGAAAAGGGGGCATGGTCACATCAGACAAGGGTGGGACTTACTTCACCATGCCCCTTTTTGATGTGACCACACCCCTTCCCAAGAGTCATGATGTTACAGTGTTTGGAAAGGGGTGGGGTGAAGTGGATCTCATGTCCCCTGTGCATTCCTTGATTGTAATTCTGCTGGTGCCCTCAAAAGGAGGATATGGGGGAGTTCACTCAGCACTTCTCCCTTGTGAAATGTTTTAGGTCCCCTGAAAATAATGGGGGACATGGAATATATGTCCATAATAGAGAAGGATCCAGATCACAGAGGTTTTATTGTGATGTGAATGCTCAATGTTTAGCATAAGGAGCCCCTGATTCCAGCTTGGCAAGGCCTCTAGGCTCTACCATAACACCTAAGATAAATAAATGGAAGAAATGTATCAGCACTGGGCAGCAAGACGTTTTGCTATTTCTGGCCGAGACAGAGAACGGAGGAGCTAAAGTGAAGCAGGTTTTACGCCTGTTTCATCTTATCTGCTTCATTTCCATTTCCAATTAATGCAAACTCAGTTTGTTTTTAAAACATTTCCCTTAGCTGATTAAGCTATTAAAAAAGCCCCCATCAATCCTTTATTTGAGAATATCCCATTTGTCCTCACGCCTTGGAATTCGTGGCCATTCTTCTGCAGAAGATGAGCGACGTGCTCCATCGTTATCTGCTGCACTAATGGCTTCCCTATCATTCCCATCATTGCTGAAAACATGCTCATTATCTGATCAGGCTTGGCATTTCCCCCCTATCTGCATTCATTTTCTTATCTCTGTGTATCCATGTATATACATGGCAAGTGCAGCGTCCATGCTTACCAGAGAAGATTATTGTTCTTCTTCCAGAAATAAACAGGCTCAGCATTTTGTTTCCTCCTTTGCAGACCAAGATACCTCCTTTTAGTGATAGAGAGACTCAGCCTAGAATCCTGTCTCCAAGAGAAGCAGCACCTGAGACTTCACGGGAAGCTGCAAATGAGAGCCCAAGTGGGTAATGGGTTTATTATTATTGGGTATTATTCTCATTTTCATGTAACCCTTTGAGTACCCAAATAATATCCATGGCCAGAATGAGTACTTGCAGATCTGTTTCTTCAGGTATTCTGTTTCTGGGGGACTTTTTTGGAGATTTTTTTGGTTGTTTGATTATTTCAGCTTTTTGGTTATTTCAGTAGTTTGGTAATGTAATTTCCAGCAATTACGCATGTGCTGCTATACTAATATTGCCAAAATGACATGATCAAAACACTGGAAAGACTGAAATACTAAAATAATCAAACCGGAAAAAAATAACAAAATATCAATTCTCCCAAATCCTAAATAACCCAACTGGATATGCGACAGAGTGTAAATGGATATTGGTTACCATTTTGGGTTTGAGTAGGGGATGATATTTGATGGGTTTTTGTGTGTGTGGGGCGGGACTCATTTCAGTTTGACAAGTCCCCTGAATGAAGGGTACTTCTATACGTTACGCTGGCCAATAACTCGGGTCCTAAAATGGAATATGTATGTTCATGTGGATATTATTTGGGTACTCGAAGGGTTACACGAAAATTTGAATAATTGCTCCTTGAAGAATTGGAACACCCATGTTTATGGTTTCCACATAACCAATGTAACACGTAAATAGTTCTCCCTTGACAGGCCAGCCTTGGTATCTCCTCAGTCAGAATACCTGGTCTGTGGGTGCAGTAGAACTCCCCTGGTTTGGTTGCCTCTCATAGCATTGGCAGGTCTGTTTCCAGTGTATCCCTGGCTGGCACTGGAACAGATGACAAGTGATCCTGGACAGGGTTGCGACAACTTGTGATGATGCAGTTGCAAAAAAGGCTAATGCAATTTTAGGCTGCATTAACAGAAACATCATTTCCAAGTCACGAGAAGTAATAGTTCCACTCTATTCTGCACTGGTCAGCTCTGGAGTACTGTGTCCAGTTCTGGGCACTGCACTTGAAGAAGGACATCGACAAATTGGAACGGGTTCAGGTGAGGGCAGCAAAGGTGGTCAGGGGTCTGGAAACCAAGCCCTATGAGGAAAGGTTGAAGGAGCTGGGTATGTTAGAGAAGAGAAGACTAGGGCTGTGTTCTCACCTGCAGCAGTGGTGGCGGCAGCGGGAGGGAAGACGCGGCAACGCTGAGGAGCCGGCTGACGGGAAAAGAGCCGGTGCGAACGGGGATCTGCAGTGGCTTCTCTCCTGCTGCTGCCACCGCCGTCGCAGGTGAGAACGCAGCCAAAGGGGAGACATGATAGCAGTCTTCCACTACCTGAAGGGCTGTTGTCACAGAGAGGATATCAAAGACTTGTTCTCTTGCCCCTGAAGGCAAGACTAGGAATAATGGGCTCAAATTAGAAGAAAGCAGATTTCGGTGAACATTAGCTCTAACAATATGAGCTGTTCGACAGTGGAACAAATTGCCTAGAGAGGTGGTACTGAGTTCTCCTTTGCTGACGGTTTTCAAACAGAGACTGGACAGCCATCTGTCCAGGATGCTGTAGCTGCGGATTTCCTGCATTGAGCAGGGGGCTGGTCTAGATGACCTCTGAGGTCACTTCCGACTCTATGACCCTGAGACTCCTGTTTTGGCCTATGGGAATCTCCAGGTCAAGCGGTGAGAGGCTAAATTCTAATCCTGGCACATTTGGGATTTTACACATCTCACTTCATGCCCTTCCTGAGTAGGAATATGAGTGAAAGTAATGGTAAAATAGAAGTGGAATAATCTGCTACCATAAAAGTCTGGGGGTTTGTCTAAGCCTGAGTCTACTCATCTTCCAGAGGTAATGTCAGACTTTTGTATTCAGCTTGGTATTTGCAGGCAGGGATAGGAGTTGGGGCAACTTGGGATTGGGGATTTTAATTGGTTTTATTTTTGTATTCTTAAATGTTTTAATGTACTGTAACTCTGTTATGAGCCATTGGGATAAAAATAAAAATACATAAATAAAATAAATCCAAATGCCTAATAGCTATAGATCTGCATCAGCTCTGAAGGAGTGTTATTTTTTTCCAAAGTTTTGTTAGCATTATAGATTTATAGCATGGATTGGATATGCTTTTCCTTAGCCCATATGTGGATGTCCAATCTGTCTATGAAATTCGCTAAATCCTGTGGGGGTGAGTTCCACTGGTTAATGAACTGTTGTATGAAATAACATCTCAGATCAGCTTTGAATTTGTCCCTGTTCCATGTTGCTGGGTGCCTGCTGGTTCTTGGTGTTATGAGGCAACGGTAGCAATTTCTGCAGCTAATTGGTTTGGTACTTGCATTGTCCTCATTTGCAATTGGTGAAGTCATAAATGTTTTCATCTCTAATTCATGGCAAATAAAATTTTCATCAGGCTGAAAAATCAAAATTTTATATGAAATAAATATTAATTCTCAAGGAGGGACAGACCCCAATCTATCACATGCACAAAACACCCCTCAAGCCTCTTTGCCTTTCAGATGCGCATAATAATTTCTCTTGCCGCATTGATTAATTAGGAACATTCTTATGTTTGCACCAGCCTACTCCCAGACTAACTGTTGCGTCTTTTGCTATCTGGTATCCAGCGGGAGAGGTATTTGCATTATAAACAATGGGTCACTGGGTGAGCATTGACAGTAGGGGATGCAGCTAAAAAGGGGTCTGAGGTGGAAGGGTGAGTCCTCTATCCACCTCCCAGTACTCCTTTCTGAGAGCTCTCTAGTAGTTCTCTTTACCAGTCTGCTTCAGAATGCTCTCTGACACCCTTAGTCAATGCAATGGTGTGTGCCCATGATAAGGGGGTTTAAGGTGGAAGCTCTGTGAGGTAGATGGGTCAGCTCACTTGTCTACCTAACAGTGTTCTCCCTTCAGACCCCCTTAGTTATGACCCCAGATTGGTGTTTTAACAGTAGGGGGCATGGCTAAGGGAGGGGATCTGCTGAAAATTTGAGAATGCCCATGCCTCTTATGCATCACAAATGGTTTACATTATCAAGGCTACTCTCATGATGACTGCCTATGACTGGTTTAGTTCTAGTCAAATAGATGGCTACTGGCAAGTTACTGAAGAAAATTGATTTTCTGATTTTTATGGGGGGAGGTTCACTGCAATTCCCATATTTCCCCTGTAGATTTAGCTGCAGAAACTGATTTGCCATTTCCCCTGCTTGTTCAGTCAGGAGGCAGGTATGGAATAAATGGACTTAAGCATACAAGTAAGATTTAGCATTAAATAAATGTAGAGCTGAACAAGTACCAGTCCATTTTTACCTATATCCAAGCACTTGGATCAATTTCCTGGTAATTACCCAAGCAAGCCCATGATGAATTCTTGGTGAGAAATTAAAACAATAAAATAAAATAATTGTGGATGCAGAAATAGCCATCACCCTTAAGCACTGCCAACTGCCGCCATTTTGGTTAAGGTTGGTGGCCATTTTACGCATGCACAGTTAATTTATTTTTTATAAAACTAGATTATCAAGAATTTTGCAAGATATTGTCGGGCATCCCGAGATTTCAACAAGATTCCTAGATTTTGTGAGATCTCATTTCAGCCCTAATTAAATACTGAATTGGGGACTTGGTAAATACTAAAAACAAGATACTGTCATTAGATTTAGATTTCTTCCCAAAGAGAGGAAAAAATATTTATTACAATACCACGGACAGTACTTATAATCACAGAATCATGGAATGCCAAAGTTGGAAGGAACCTTGAGGGTCCTCGAGATCAACTCCCTGCTTGGATACAGGGTGACTACGGCTACAATAATATTAAAAGAAATGTTCTAGTTGATGAGAACCAACTGACGAAAATGAGTGTGCCACCTTTGTGATACTGAAATCAAGAGTTCAAAATTGAAAATGGTGTTTTTGAATCTTTGTTCTACTTTCTTTCAAAATTTCAAACTTTGCAAATGAACAACTCCAAGTTTCAGCTCTTGCCATCCCAGATGTTGCCATTCCAAATTCAATTAGTAGTGGCTTTATGATTATTTTTTTTGTGGGACCATTCAAACAATTTTGCAAAAAACACATTAACACTTTAGAAAGAGACTTCTGAATTGAAAATTCCATTTCAGTGAAAAATTGCAAGTTACTTACCAATACCCGTCTCATTTTGGGTCAATGAATTACTGCTGAATTTACTGGTGGCTAAATTTATATGGCTTTTCTTTTTGAGGCATTTGTAATTGCAGTTAGTCATAGCTGGAATCATTAAAAGTCTTCTCATGGTTCAGCAACGTTCAGTGGCATTCAGCTGATGGAATGCTTCTACTGCACGATCCGTATTTCTTTTGCATCCTTGTTAAGAACTGTATTGTGCTGATAAATATGTCTAATGCTTTTGAAAGAGACAAGCTCAGTTTCTCTTTCTAATTGAGGCCGTGAACATTTGGTCTGCGATACTACACACATATTTTTCCTGATTAATTTTCAATTAATGGGCTCGGAGCCTTTCTGCATGAGTAGCTGCACAATTTTTATGTGTTCTGTTTGTTCACATCTTAGTGTATCAATAATATCAATATCTATCCAGATAAAGGCTGAATTACCGTGTGCTAAAATCTTTTCATGTAACTGGAATTGAAACCATGGGGTGACAAGTTCTACAAAAGTAACTGAAACCATCAACCAAGCAAAACAACAAGAAAAAACTAAAGGTGAAATTTGACCTGTACAAAACCTGTGTACTACTTAAGCCCTACTTAAAATCTCAAAATTAATATATAGGGAAAGAAAGACCCTCATCAGGACCTCTCTGATCTGGAACCTTTATTATTCCAGATATCTCTTATGTCCCTGCAACAGGCTGCCCCTCACATCTGGACATGGTAATCCTTCAGTTACTTACTCTCTTAACAACATTACTTTCCTCCACTGTTGAGAGGTATTTATTTATTTATTTAACAAACATGGGATGAACCCCGTCAATGACAGGTAATACCCTAGCATCCAGAACCCCAGACCCGCCAATAAGCATCACCTCCGTCTTGTTGGGATTCAGTTTGTCGGCTCGACCTCATTCAGTCCGCCATAGCTGTAAGACACCGGGAGAGCACAGAGACTGCAGGACCTGGGTTGGATGAAATGGACAGGTATAGTTGCATGTCATCAGCATACTGGTGACAATGAACTCTCCATCTACGCACGAACTCTCCCAGCGGCTTTATATGCACACTGAACAAGGGGGGTGGAGTAGAAGGGAACACTGTGGAACCCCACATGGGAAACCCCTGGGGGAAGCTGTAAAATTTCCCAGAACCACCCACTGAGATCTACCTGCTAGGAAGGACTGGAACCAACGTATCCAATCAATCAATTTATTACTGGCACTGGCTCTCGCCGTAGCCCAATAAAACATAGAAAACATACAAAATGACAAGAAAATAACAATATACAAAATAAGGTGGGTATAGTTCAACAAAAACATTCCATCCAACCCAGCAAGGTCCTGCAGGCGAGCCACCAACACCTCATGGTTCATTGTGTCAAATGCTGCCAAGAGATTGAGCAGAACCAACAGGGTCGAATGATCCCTCCTCAAAACCCACCTTTTCCTTGCTGCCTTTCCCAATGCCTGTTAGTCTTTCCCCTTACTCTTACTGTCGACCCTCCTCTGCTGACTGCTGCCACCAACCTCTCTGTAAACCAAGCCAAGCACACGCACCTGAGACTTCGCATCTGCTTGAATGTTTGTTTGTCTTCTCCCCTGTCTCTCCCACTGTACCCTCTCCCTGTCTCCCCCCCCCCTTTTTGTCTCTTAGATTGTAAGCCACAGGCAGGGACCACGTCTAATTCTATGTTCTGTACAGAACCAGGTCACACTACTGGCGCTATATAAATGTTTATAATAATAATAATAATAATAATAATAATCCATATCCAGTTCCACTCGTAGGTCGTCGACCAAAGCCACAAGTGCAGTCTCAGTGCCATATCCCAGATGAAAACCAGACTGCTAAGGTGTCAGCCAGTGCCGCCGGGCTTCCTGGCAGGGTGGGGGGGGGGAGGAAGGAGGCTGTGGGGCCATGAACCTCATCGGGGGGCCTCTCCCTCACCCCCAGGGTGATCAAGCTGCCTCCCCCCCTGGGACTGAAGAGGCGGCGGCGGCACCGGGGAGGATCCCGAGACAGCGGGTTGCCAAGGCAACCTGCTGCCGCACTGATAACGTGTAGCCCCAGCCATCAGACTCACCTGACCAGGGATCGCCGCCTGTGTCGTCGCGATGCTCCGCACGGCTACAGGCATGTCAGGAGGTGAAGCCTAGCACATAAAAGACCAGCGCTGTGAGGCACACGGCGCTGGTAATCAGAGCGGAGAAACCAGCCGTGAGCAAGCTAAGTAAACCTTTGCGATATTGTGTGTGTGTGTCTGAGTGTGTGGGCTACCTGACAGTGCTTGTGTGACTGTGTCCCTTGTCCCTCTTCCCTGTGTGTGTCTGGGTATTCGGGTGCTGTGGATGTGTGCGGAGCAAGACTCCCCCCACCCCCCAGGGCTTCCTTCCCCACTCCCTGGTGGGCGAGAAACCCCATCCCCCGTTCACTATCCTGGTACCGTGCCCTGTAATTCCCCACCAGTCCAGCACTCCTCTTACCAGTTCCCCCTCTCTGTGTGTGAGTAGAAATAGTGTGTGGAGGGCGCAAGGTTACACTCTCCTTCATATGCTCTGCGCCCTATAGAGGCCTGACCTGGTTCACGTCACAGGGCCAACCTTCTATCCTGACGGGCATTGTTTCCCCCATAGCACCGAACAGAGCATGAGTGTGAGCCCGACCTGGGTGCGTGAAAGCTGTGTGGGTGGCCCTTCCTTTCCTTCTTCCCTTGACCCTCCTTCCCTCTCCACTGACAGAAGAAAACTGACACAGTCTAGATGCACCTGCAGCTGACGAACCACCACCCATTCAATAACCTTCCCTAAAAAGGGAAGGTTAGAGACAGGCTGATAGCTCACCGGGGAATCAACATCTAAAGATGTTTTTTTGAAGAGCCCCCTTAAGGGACTCCAGTAATCTCTCCCCCCTCCCAGGAGGCATTGATCACCTCCGCCAGCAATGGCCCCACCGTCTCCCTGCTGACCTTAACCAGCCCGGATGGACAAGGGTCTAGCTCACATGTTGTGGCTTTCGCAGACCCAAGCACATCTGCTGCCTCAGCAGGGTTCACCAATTGGAATTGATCTCATCAACATTGAGCAGACGAGGTATTTCTTACCTCTGGCTCTGTCACTGCCTCTGAAAGGGCAATGTCGAAGTCGTGTTCAATGAGAGTGATTTTGTCTGCAAAGTATGCCATAAACATGTCACAGTAGGCCCCAAAAAACTCCAGGTCCAGGTGGAGACAGGCTGGACTGACCAGACCCCTCACCACCTGGAAAAGCTCCTCCAGATGTGACTTTGCAGACACTATGAGGGCAGCAAAGAAACCCTTCTTTGCTGCCCTCACAGCCATGGCATAGCTTTTCAAAAACAGTCTGTGCTGCAATCGGTCATCTTCATCACAAATGTGGTGCCACCATTGCTCTAACCACCTTCCCTCATGCTTCAGCTGCCCCAGGTCCTCCGTAAACCACGGGGACCTGTTATTATTATTATTATTATTAGACATTTATATAGCGCCAGTCGTGCGACCCGGTGCTGTGCAGAACATAGAATTAGACGCGGCCCCTGCCTGTGGCTTACAATCTAAAAGACAAAGGGGGGGGGGGAGACAGGGAGAGGAGACCGGGGAGAAGACAAACAAACATTCAAGCGGATGCGAAGTCTCAGGTGCGTATGCTTGGCTTGGTTACAAAGAGGTCGGTAGCAGCAGACAAAGAGGTCGGTAGCAGCAGACAAAGAGGTTGGAAGACCTGTGATCGGGAATGCAGGGAGTGGACACCTAGGAGCTACCTGATCATCAGGTAGCTCGTAGCCCCAGCCAACCAGTCATTCCAGAAGACCACCAGGACATCAATGGAGCGGTCGCTGAGGTTGGTGGGTAAATCCCCCAGAGCAGCCTGGAACCCTGTATTCGCCTGTATTAGCTACATCTCTGGGTTAGAGCCATATCCCTGTGGAGTGCACCCCAGCCCAGGCACTGGAATGGATGCCTTACAGCACCAGGGGTCCCTTCCAAGCTCCCAGCAATTATAAGTGCATCTGGCCTGCCTGGAAGATGACTGGCCCGGGTGGCCACACTGTTGCTGTTCCAGCTGCTGGGCATGTGGTGCCCCCTCCTTGGACTGCAGCCACCTGGGGGGGGGGGGGCTCCAACACCATTAGGCTTTTTCTGAGCTGTGCCTGCTTCTAGTACAGGGAGAGGAGGAACAGTACACCTATCGCTCTGGCAGCCAGTAACAGACTCTCAGGAGTCCTGGGTCCACTATTCTTATAGCCCCAGAGGGCATGGAGTCAGGTGTGATGGCTACACTTAAAGGACCAGCATTTACTCTGTTACATTCCACTGCAACTCTCAAATACATTGTATTACTGGAACAGTAGAATCCTCTGCCCCTTATCTGGACATGCCACAGGAAACATGTCCTACCACAGTCATTTCTAGGGGCTATGGAAATGACCATAATGCATACCTGTTGGCTACATTCCCCATGGCTGGTACATTTGGGTCATTCCTTGCCTTGCCCCTCTCTGCATTTGGACACGACACTGACAGGGACACACACTGTTCCCTTGTGCAGCTGTGACCAGCCTGCAATAAGCATGCATCGGTTAAGTGCATGTCCATCCATTCATGACTGTTCATGCAAAGGTTTTCAAGGGTTGACAGTAGTCTATTGGTTCCAAAAGTTAAGGATTCACTGCCCAGGAGCTACATTTCACTCACAAGTGTCAGCACATTTTGTGTGTTGCTTTCTTAAAAATTCCATTAGATAACTTCTAGATTTTCCCAGCATTTAAAAAGGCACTACGAGTAAAGGGCCCAAAGCAGGGCTGACTGTCTTGTTTGCCATCCCCTGAATCATGCACCAGCTCCTGTTTAGACAAAGGAATCAGTGCAGTCCGAGCATTTGAACACTGAGCGTTGGCCTTTAAATTTAGTTCCCACAACAACTGGTGCTTGCACAAACTTTGCTGAGATTACCAAGCCCTGAAGACACTGCCCGGTTATTTCATATAGATTTGTAGTTTAGTTCTTCACGTTAGTGTCAACATATAAATAATATCAACCCTGGAGCAGGGTGGAAAGGAATGTTTACACACTCTGCTGTTGACCTAAAACAAATGTTTATCAAGACAGCTCCAGAGCTTCCATCCATGACGCCTGTTACAAGCTTTGCAGATCCCCATGTTTAGACACGGCATCTCCATGGGAAGAGAGACAGCATACACAACCAGGGGCTATTATTGCTTAGACCATGACATTTCAGCTATAGGGATTAATAGTGCCGTGTTCCCTTTATAGCCTCCCAGTGCCTCAGCTCTAGGTTGCTAACAGCCTTGCCCATCTTCACTGGACCTCTAGCTCAGTTGTTGGTGTTTAGGCTATAAACAGTCACCTGGATACTGAAACTCAAAATGGGACAGATACAGGAAATAGGGGCTTGAATTTCCTTAAGTCCTACAAAGAGCTTTGCCTCAACCCTCTGTAAGAATAATAGTAGTATCCTTCTAATCCATAAGACTTCAAAAACCCATGGAAGATTGCCATAATAGATAATGCCAGAATGAAAATCTGCCAGAGGACAAAAAAATCTCTAAATATAATTTCTAAATTCATACCAACTTGTATAGGTCCCCAAGGATCCATATTTAAGGCTCTGGAATTCATTCATTCATTCATTAAACATTTTATCCCAGCCTATCCCAAGGTCTCAGGATTGTTACAATAGAGCTGAAACGAGGACCTGCAAAAATAGGTATGCGTGTCAAATTGACTTTGACACTGGGTTGGGGGCAGTAGGTGGAGAGCGCGAGGTGCCGGAGGCCCCCGTCTGGTCCAACTTTGTGGGGGGAATTTCAGGAAGTGACGCCAGCCGATGTGGTGGATATCCTGGGGTCTGTGAGAGCCACCAGTTGTGAACTTGATCCTTGCCTGTCCTGGTTGGTGAAAGCCTCCAGGGAGACATTGGGGACGGTGCTGGCGAGAGTGGTTAACGCGTCCCTGCAGCAGGGGAGGTTGTCGCCTAGCCTCAAGGAGGCGGTGGTGCGCCCCCTGCAGAAGAAACTATCATCGGATGTGGACGCACTCGCCAGCTACCAACCTGTCTCTAACCTTCCCTTTTTAGGGAAGGTTATTGAGTGGGTGGTGGTGATTCAGGTCCAGGCGCATCTAGACAGCATCGGTTTCCTAGACCCTTTTCAATCTGGGTTCCGTCCTGGCTATGGCATCGAGACAGCATTGGTGGCCTTGGTCGACGATCTCCTCTGGGAGATGGATGCAGGATGTTGTACATTTCTTATCCTGCTAGATCTCTCGGCCGCTTTTGATACCATGGACCATGGGCTGCTGTTCAGATGGCTGCGTGACCTGGGGGGTCTGGACGGGACTGCTCTTGAATGGTTCCGCTCATTCCTCTTGGGGAGAAGCCAGCGGGTGGTGCTGGGAGCGGAAACATCTTGCCGTGTCTTGTCCTGTGGCGTTCCGCAGGGTTCCATCCTGTCTCCATTACTATTTAATGTATATATGGAGCCCTTGGGGGAGGTCATGAGAGGGTTCGGGGTGCGATGTCACCAATATGCTGATGATACTTAGCTGTACCTCTCTTTTTCAGCTGACCCAGACCCTGCTGTCTCATTGCTATCCCAGTGTCTGGAGGCCGTGGCGGAGTGGATGTGGCTGAGCAGACTGAAGCTCAACCCCGATAAGACGGAGGTGATGGTGGTGGGGAGAGCGAGGGAAGTGTCGGCCCCCCTGATTGGGGGGGGGGGTTCGCCCTCCTATAGCTCAGCAGGTTCGGAGTCTGGGGGTGATATTGGACTCAGATCTCTGCCT
Organism: Sphenodon punctatus; assembly: GCA_003113815.1. Classification (NCBI taxonomy): domain Eukaryota; kingdom Metazoa; phylum Chordata; class Lepidosauria; order Sphenodontia; family Sphenodontidae; genus Sphenodon; species Sphenodon punctatus. The sequence continues at coordinate 1,499,301 of QEPC01007999.1, forward strand.
GGATCGACAGGTGGAGGTGGTGGCGAGGGCCACTTTCCACCAGTTATATCTGGTGTGGAGGCTGCTTCAGTACATCTCCGGGCTGGACCTGGCCTCCCTCATCCATGCCTTTGTCACCTCAAGGCTGGACTACTGCAATGCGCTCTACATGGGGCTGCCCTTGTTCCTGGTCCGGAGGCTGCAGCTAGTGCAGAATGCGGCGGCCTGTCTCCTGATGGGAATGGGTTGTTGGGAGCATATAACACCTGTGCTCTGGACTCTGCATTGGTTGCCAATAGCGTGCCGAGCCAGGTTCAAGGTATTGGTATTGATATATAAGGCCCTTCACGGTCTTGGCCCCTCATACCTCAGGGACCACCTTGCCCCAGAGCGGCTCCTTCGGTCTACCGGGGGTGCCTTCTTGGAGGTCTCCTGTGTCAAGTGGGGGGCCACGATGGAGAGGGCATTCTTGGTGGCTGGGCCGCGTCTTTGGAATTCCCTCCCAGAGGAAGCTTGCCTAGCCCCGAGGCTTTTAACATTCTGGCGGGCTTGTAAAACCTGGCTGTTCGCCCAGGCCTTTGGGGAGGAGGGTGGGAGGGTAGCTCTTCCCTACCCTTATTTCTATTTTTATTTATTTTTCCTAATCCTGTTTTGAGGTTTTAAATTGTGTGCTGTTTTTAAAAATTGTTTTAAAAATTGTTTTATTTTTATGAATATTTTTATTGATTTGTACGTCACCCGGAGATGCCATAGGCAAATGAGGCGACTAATAAATGTTTAAAATAAATAAATAAATAAATTTTCAGTACCCAAATTGACCCGCAACCTTCCAGCAGTACTCGGTACTTGATTAGAGCCCAATTCGGGTTCCCGATGTCCTGGAATGTTGACTTCCAATCCTAGAATGTTGACTTCTGGTCTTGATTTGTTGAGTTTCTGTCCTGTTTTTTGGTTTACTGTCCTAATTTACCAATTGGTAACTGGAAAATTGGTAAATCGGTACTGGAAATGACCCATTTTGGGGTATTCAGATACCTGATCCGTGATCGAGTAGCCTGTTGGGTACCGTAAAATGTGGATATTACCTATGGGTACTAAATTAGGTACCCATTTCAGCTCTAGCTACAATCCATAAAACACATTTTAAAAGACACAACCAATTAAAACCTTCCTAACCCAATTCCCCCCCCCCCAAACCCCTATCCCCAGCTGTCAAATAGCTGGCCAAATAGAAAAGTCTTACTGTAGCAGACCTTCACCCCAGGTCCCATCTTGCCCAGCTCACCTCTTTCGTAATGGCGTTGCTTCTCCGTAGCATCCGAATATAACCTCTGGTCAGTCATCTTGGTTCCAGGCCTGGCAACTTAATTACAGCTCTGCTGTTCTCTCATCAGGGGCACGGCTGTTGTGGCTTGAGCTCCACCCCTTGTGTCTTAGAGCCATGCTCTCTGTGACCCTGCTGACAGTTCCCTGGCCCCAAAAGAATCTCTCACTCTCAGATGTTCTTTGGGTCCCAATAACTTTATGTACAAGTGTTTACAACAGACTGTCTCAGCCACATCTCCTCGGCTTCCCTGGTGGTTAAATTTTTTTACCAATCTCTGCAAGACTTGGGGGCTTCCCACTCCTTCCAACCAGATCCACCACCTCAGGTGCTTGGAGCTTCTTCCTCCCTCAGTCTGGCACACCACTTCTTGGTGCTCAGAGCCTCTTGTTCTTTCAAGTCCTTGGAGCCTTCTGCTCTATTCTCAAGCACAGCCAGGCTGCTCTCTCACTCTATGGCGTCGGCAAGCCCTGCTATCACAGGTGATTCTCCTTACCCTGTCGCCGCCATATGTCTACCAAGCAGCTCCCTTTAAACCTCCCACCAGCCACTCACAGGTGTTCCTTTACTGGTTAAAGGGCCATTGCCCATTTTAACCCCTTGTGACAGGATGGACGGGTCACACATTGCCTTTGGAAGATGAGAAGGATTGGGCTTAGACAACCTCTAGAGAAGGTTATGAAAGACTGTTTTTTAGAATTAAACATCACTATTAATGTTCAAACACTCCAAAAGATGGTTATGTTAAGAACAACTTTCATTTAAGGCCTAGGAAGATTGTGGTTGCCATGTTGGTCCCACAAGTAAGGGATGGTGACAAAGGAGTTCAGATAATCTCTTTTATTAGACCAACTTCTGTTGGAGAGTGTGCTAGCTTTTGGGCCACACAGGACCTTATCTCAGGCAGTTTGATATTTTACATGCATGAGAGAGGGTACTGTGTGGCCTGAGAGCTTGTATACTCTCACCAACAGATATCGATCCAATAAAAGTGATCTAGGAACTATTTTGTCATAATTTTAGGTCAGCATTCCGATCTCTCAGGAATGGGATGTCCCTACGGTCAAGGTGCAATATTACCAACTCTAGAAAAATAACAACTCTTGAGGCTGAAATGATGATGATGATGACAACAATGACAACACTGCTATTATTACTAGAACTATTACTAAACAATAACAATAATTTGTTTCAACTTGAGTGGCCAACTCCATTTTTGGAGGCTGTGTAGGTCTAATGGCAGCAAAACAATGGGAAAGCACAAGAAATAATGATAGTGCCAATGATAATAATAAACAACAACAATGTAACTATGTTTTGGGGGCAAAGCTCGCCATCTCCAACAGTTAATTAAAATGCAGTAAGGGGAAATCTCTCCGGAGTGAATTAATCTAATCTGCAATTATGCACCCCGTTCCCAGCCGTGCCGCCGGTGTTATGCATCTGAGATAAGAAATGCTACAAGCTGCAGTGCTGCTGTTGATGCTGCTGAAATATTCCAATCTTGTCTCCATAATAGCTTCTGTCAGTGTTACTGACAGGCCAGGCATTAAGTCTTTGGCAAAATTGTAAGAATTATTAGCATGCTAGGTTTTTATATTATTTGACAGCTGTCGTCTCCCTTGTTATGCATGGCGATTGATTTATATCCAGTCCACCACTCTCTCTTTTTCGCCATATCCAAGAGGCAGTCCTGCACGCATATGGCAAGGCCCCAGTCCTGCAATCCCACTTGTGCACCTGTTGTCCATTAGGTTAAAGTGCTTGCACCATTGTGGCCTTCTGCTCTATTTTCCTTCCCCACTACCAGGGTGTCACATGGTGATGACTGAGATGAGCTTGGTAATTTAGGAATGATCAGCCCCTACAATGGCTGCCTGGGAAATTTTAGGCAGAGGAACTTCTCAATGGAAGATGCAGCTTTGTAAAAAAAGAAAAAAGAGTTTTCTTCTGGGAGAAACAAAGACAAACCAAAATAATGTGTTTGGTTTTTTTTTTGTGAGGGAGGCAAAGTTAAGAAAGAGACTGCTCCCTGCTTCACTTCACTCATCTTCAGCATTTAAATTTCCTTGAAATGTCAGGACCTGGGATTTGAACCTGTATCACTGGGACCCTGTGTGTGGGAGCGAGGCATGAGTGCATGGTGGCCGGCTGTGCATCACTGCCTCTGTGGTCTGGGCTGTGTCCATGCGCCTGTTAACCAGGCTTTCTCTTCTAGTGTTTTGCCTGTAGCAACAGGGTCCCATCCACCGAGCTCTTGATAGGCTGCCTCCAGTATAATAATCTCCTGCCAGGAACAAGAAGTCAGGTGTAGCAATGCATAGGTTCTGTGTCTGCTTTGGGTCTTAGCCTTGCCAGATGTCTTGTCTATTCCTCACTTCCTACTTCCAGCTTGTCTTTCTACCTTGTCTCTGAGCCTGCTTGCCTGCCCATCTGCCTGCTCTGAGAGGAGTGGGGACAAATGGGCTGTCCTGCCTCTTTTCAGATATAACTGCACCCCTGCAGATCAGTGGGAGGCTCCGGCACCATGGCAGTGCTACCCTGCTGCTGTCACCAATGCTGTTGCTGGGAGTGGGGAGTGGAAGAGGGCCGCTGTTGTTGCTTTTGGACATAGGGAAGAGGTGCCCACCACATGTGAGGGGTGGCTTCTGGGGTAGAAATCTGTGTGGGGTGGTGGACCTCACCTTGACTCTGCTTTTTTGACTTTGCTGTTCCTACTTGACCTGACCTCTGACTTTCTGACTCGCTTTGGACTTTGTTCTTGGATTGCCTGATCTTGACCCTGATCTGATTCATGCTGCTCCTGACTTGACACTTGCCTAGCCTGGATCCTGACTTGATGCACGCCTGGTCCTCCTCCTTATGCCATTCTGACCTGATGCCTGGTAGGAAGCTGGACAAGTGCGTGGAGCAGCTGTTATTTTGGTAGAGGTTAGGGGGTGGGGCTTTAGAGGTTAAATAGGAGGAGTTGCCATGCATCCCTGCTGTTCCTCCATTGATGCTTTGCCTTTAAGCAGAACTCCCTGGCTCCAGTGTGAGTGCCTGGAGTTTGGTCTTTAATAGATAAGAACAGATGGAATCCCCAGCCACACACAAGTTCACCACTGACTGAAAATGCCAGGCTACACAGGTCTGCCAAACAGCAGGTACCTAATCCACTTTTATCTAGTTACTGTGACAGTCACCCTGTTAAATGGAATGGACTATTGATTTTTGTCTCACTTCCAGCCAAAGTATTTTCCATCAGAGTCCTGAGTAGAATAGAAGAAAAGCACTACTTATTAACTACTGTGCCACTCAGACAGAAGGGAGGGGGGTGTCGGGGAGGCGGGGTGAGCTGCAGGCAGGAAGAACTTGGTGGGGAGTGCTCGACACGGTGAGAGAAGAAGAGACTCGGCACAGCTAGAAGAAAGGGGCAAGGGTGTCAATGGGCAGATTCTAACCAAGTAGAAAACAATACAAGCTGTCCATATGTACCCCACAGTGCTATGCACGGGAGTAATTCTGGCCCACATACCACCGGTGTGAGGGGCTCAAAGGATGAAAATACAAGCCCCCCCACCCCCCTCTTGTGGAGCTCTAGCTTATCCCTGTGGATGCCATTCTCAATAGCAGAGATCCTCTGGCTGGACCTTGGGAAGGATATCGGACAAACAATCTCCCCCCGCACCCCCCAATTTGGAAGGATGAGTCTCTTGGTTTGAAAACTGGTGGGTAGGGGGGACAAGACACATGGTGTCATGCGCCCCTCCCCCCCCATCCCCATGCAGATCTACAGAAAATCTGTGAGTCTGAAGTTCAACTACAGAACCTGGCTCGGCTCATCTTCAAGCTATAAAGACTCATGGCTTTTATTTTAAGAAATTCTGAGTTCAAGCCCTGGGGCAGAGATTCCCAACTTGGGTGGTGTGTGTGCCACCCTAGGGTGTCATGGATTTAGTTCAAGGGGTGCTCAAAGCTGGGTAAAATTCAGGACCAGGAGAGAGCAGGTAGCAGTGCCCAATCATATATCTCCCTCTCTGTGCCCAGATGACTGCACATGCACAGTCTCTCTTCTCCTACCTCCATCCGTTCCATCCCCTAAAACTCCTGCTGCCGCAGGCTCTTCCCCAACAAATCTCACTCACTGTCCTATTCTCTCTTTTCTTTTCCCAGTCACTCCTTGCTGCATAACCGCCTCCCCCCCCCCCCTTGAAACTTATGTAAAGTTTTAATTTTGTAAGGGCAGCATGGATAGCTATGGCTTTGTGGAGGGTGGTGGTGGCACAGGACAAAGTTTGGGAACCACTGCCCAACCATTTGGGGGGTGGATCAGGGTTTTGGTGATCAAGTGGAAGAAGCTGTCATCCCCCTCATTTTGGATTCTTCTTACTCCACTGACATGGGGATGAATTTGATCTGTCCCAGCAAACTCTTGCAATTTCTCAACAAGCCTGCCCTGAAGTGAACAGCTTTGGGCTGAGTCTGAATTATCCTGCCTAGGGATTGTATTAGCTCCCTCCCCCAGTTTCCTTAAGAAAAGCTTTCATGCAACTCCCTATAAAGCCAAAACGTCTGCAAAAGGGTGGATAAAAAAGAAAGAAATTTAAAGCAATCTGCATTTTCTCCACGTATCGTTTTTCCATGAAGGGGAGAGAGAGAGAGAGAGAAGAAAAATGTGTCGGTACAACAAATTAGTCTGTCTTTGAGAGGCTGCCTCTAAAATGTTAAGATGCAGCTAAAATGGGAACCCAAAATGCCCAGCTGTATTGACAAGGTGGTTTTTGTAAAAGCTGTTCAAAATCATTTAAACAATTAATTTTGGCATTTAATGGGTGCTTGAACTGTCTGCCGGAGCTGAAATGACTAGACATCTTTCATTACCTGCCAGACTTTCCCCCATATTTTATTTTTTATTCTCTCCCTCTCCCCTCCCCCCCAAAATAGGACACCTTCCCCATGGCAAAACAAGGCATATGTTAATTGAAATTGCAACACAGCTGCAGAAGAGAAAAAAATTGGATGTCAGATCAGGTTCTTTCTTGGCCACGTTTTCCAGCATGTGGTGGGATACAATGTGTAACTTTTTACAGGCATGGAGCTGCCAAGGGACGCTGAGGCGGTTAAGGCACCAAAGCAAACAAAGGCCGCTTTTAAACGCAACGGGGGATGGATGTTGGGGGAAACAAACATGCAGTCAACATTATGCAGGTGTTATTTGTGTACAGCGCCACATTTTCAACATGGATGTGAACACCAAATGGACACCCGGAGAATACGGTTTTTACTCACCAGTTTTTTGCAGGTTCCTCTCCGGTGTTGATAGTGAACACCTTTTCCTTCTCGCGTCTAAACATGTAGCGCAGCGTGTTGGCACATACATCCGGTCACATGACTGGATAGAGTGCATTGCAGGGTATATGACAGTCTGTTGAGGAGAAAAATAATGAAGTCTAGAACCAGAGAGAGAAAGGTGTGACTTCTCCTGCCACTAAGCTGTCAGGTTCCACTGTGAGGGAACTGTCAAAGTCTTAATGTGATTGGTGAAATGTCTGTCAATCATGGCAAGTACTGCCTCCTATCTGAAGAGCCACATACTAATGCAAGCTGATGGACGTTGCTGGTCATGTGATAAGTGCTAAGGAGGATGGGACACTATCCGGGACATTGAAGGGAACTGCACATGCATTCAAAGTAAGAACCGAACACACGGGCATCTAAAAAACAAAACGGCTCAACACCCCACCCATTCCGACACCTTTTGAACACCTTCACTTAGCTCATAGAAATATGTACGGGTGTTAATGCCGTGTCAAATTACACTCTTAAAACACCCGTACAACACCCTTTCCCTGTCACGTGTAAAAGCGCCCAAAGATGCCTTGCGTGACATACAAACCGCCATGGAAAGTCAGGCTAGATTGTTCTCTTCCTTCCCATTGGTGTAGTTGGGCATTCTGCCAATAATCAAAATGTGTGAAGCTCAGGTTTGCTGCTAAAAACTGGTGCTCTCTCTAAGGCAACGGGAAGGAAAAAGCTCAGTGGGAGTTTGACAATGCCAGTTTCTGTTCAGAAATTTTACCAAAGCAATTTCAAATATTCTCTGAAAAATTACGTGTCTTTTTTGGACACAGCTCTTGTTTAAGTAGGGTCACCAGCTCACTCTGGGCTTTTACCTGGAGGGGGCGGGGCCACATTGAAAAGGGGGTGGGCCAAAAGGAGTTGTCATGCTCCCTTCTCATATAATCCCAACCCTTCTGGAATGTTGTGATGTCACGAAGCTCCAAAGAGAGGGGTAAATTAGCTGTTACACCCCTTCTGGTCCATCTCCTTTCTGACATGGCCTCCTTGGTCATTCCCAGAAGCCCTGATTCTCTGGCTGACCTGGAGAAGTCAGGGTTTTCCCCAAGAGAATTTGGGTCAAACCCCAGAATTTCTGGGTGAAACCTGGAGAGTAGAAGCTGAATGCGTAGATGGAGCCATTGCCTCATTGTGGGGGCGTGGGGTAGGACTCTGGGGAGTGGGGGGGTTAAAAGGGAGGTGCTGTTCCCTTTTTTCAGCATGTTGCTACTGCTTTGACATTCTGCAAACTTAGCTGTAACAACTTGGGTTGGCTTTAAACTGCCTTTATAATGAGGCAATGCAGGTGTTTTCCTTTCCGCTGGTGTCACTCAGCAAAGTTAGCAGCCAGTGCTTGATTTATAAAAAATGAATTGCCACGGCCCAAACTTGCCTTGCAAGCCATGCCCTCTGCCCCAGAACTTGACAGAACAGGGAAATGAACCCTGACTAGACTAACCTGTCACTCTCTCTACAGCTGAGCATAAAACAGGAGTTCTTGTGATTGAATCGATATGATGGCTGGCACAGGGGATTTATTTATTTATTTAACAATTTTTTACCCCCGCTCTTCCAGCCACAGGCGGCACAGAGCGGCTAACAATAAAAAATATAACTATAATATAAAACAGTTTACACATTTAAAAAACATAAAACACAAAACAGGGGGGAAAAACCCTCCCCCCACCCCTTACCCCTCTCCCTCGCCAAATGCCTGACGGAACAGCCAGATCTTACAGCCCCTATGGAACGCCGGGAGGTCAGGGGCCAGACGGGCCCCCACTGGGAGGGAATTCCAGAGGCGCGGCGTGGCCACCGAGAACGCCCTACTCTGCGTGGCCCCCCGGGAAACCCGGGGGACCTCTAACATGGTGCCCCCGGATGACCGCAGGGGCCGATCCAGAACCCGGGGAGTGAGGCGGTCTCACAGATAGGCAGGGGTACAGAAGTCATTAATGAAAGCCAAATAAACCATGCAGGATTCTTCTGGCTTTCATTTCTAACCCTGAAATGGCCAATATTCCCTGGCCAGTCAAATTTCTGGGTGCACTCTCCTAGTAGGAATATTTCCCAGGGCTCAGCCCTCCCTTGAATTTAATTGCCAGGGATTAGCCCAGGATAGCCTCCCCCCCAATTAAGCCCTGTTAGAAACCGCAAGGCCCCATGGCTAAGCCCCATGCCACTTTTACCCTTTGATTTGCTAGGGAAGAGCACAAAGGAAAACGTAATGTTTTGATTTATTTCTTCTGGCAGCTAAATGGACTGTAGGGAATGGAAGGGGGTGGGCACTGGGCTCTTGTTCTTCTCTTATAAAAGCCCAGTCAAATATTTCACGTCTGTGTTTTTTAGCAAGCGCACAATGTCACACCTCTGGTAGCTCTCTCCCAAGCAGCTCTTGGGGAAAGGGAAAACTGGGCAGGAAATCTACTGCTAGGGATGCTGTCATTTCTGCTTGGGAAGAAATGGAGTCTGCAACAGAAAATAAAATCAGGTTTTAGATGCTGAGCAAACCCCTCCTAATTAGAGATGGAACGAGGAGCAGATTTTATATTCATGAATGTAATTTGCCTATTCAGATAGTCTGCCAAATATCCAATATTCATTGCTGAAATGAAATTTGCATATCCGTTAATTTGGATATTTTGCTTCATAGTATGCCTCCACACGAGTTCTGGCGGGCTCAATCCCAGTGTGCTTCATGGTGGGTAATCACTGCCGCCACACTTTGGGCCCAGCGCAGGGAGCAGGACAGACAGTCCCATGGGGCAGCAGGGGGCTGGGGGCTGCTGTCAGCTGTCCTGCCGCTCTGATGGCGGGCCAAGGTGCTGGCCACATGAATGGGTACCTGGCCTGTCCCCTCCCCCATCCTGCTCACTATTCTGCCCCTGGCCATGTCATGACCGCACGGACTGGAGACACGTGGTGGGGCAGACGGGCACCAGGCACACAAATGGTGGTGCGCTACCACGCTTTGGGCAGCCTTACCCCACTTTGGGTAAGGCTGCTACGCGCTGCATCCGCAACCAATTTTTCCAAGGACACGCTGTGTAGCAGCCTGTTGCCCATTCCACCAAGGGGGTAATAACTGGCAGCCCCCAGGCACATGATGTACTGCATCATGCGGTAAGGCTTCCCAGAGTGGAGTAAGGCTGCCCATGGCCTGGTAAGTGCATCATGTGGCTGAACCCATATACTTCATCTATTTTGGTTATTTGTCATTTTGTTACTTTGGGGACTGTTTAGTGCTATTTCAGGACTATCCTTTACCAAAATAAAGTGACCAAAGTAACCAAACTGAAATATCAGCTATCCAAAATTCTTACATGAAGCGGAAATGGATGGTTCTCTGTATCCGCTTCATTGGAAATGATTCAAAGTGGCTGAATTCCTTGGATAAAATACTCACTGTGGATATGGTTTCAGCTCTACTCACAAAAGTCCCCCCAAAGACCTGTGAGAAAGTGCACATGTCTGTAATGGAGAACTGATACATGGGTCATGAGAGTGGCGGGCTGTGTAGAAGAATCATGAGATGAGTTAAACCCAGTGCTCAAATTGTGGAGGCAAAAGTGTGTGTGTGGAGTCGTAATGCAGACAGCAAGCTCCACCCCCTGCCTCTCCCTCACCAGTAGTCCTAACTCCTAGTCACCGGAAACCAGCCCCAAAGCTCCGCTATCAGCTCTGCTCACCCTATAGGGGGCAGTAGGAAACATAAATGGATCTTCTAAATGTTTGGAATGCACAATTGTATAGATTGATTCCGTATAGCAGAAGACGGTATGGCACCTGCTGCCCCCCTTCTAATGGTGTGGTGGTGCTAGGCCAATCCCAGGTTCAAAAGCCTACTAGTCTGTAGTGTTAATAGATCCAAGTCTTTTAGCTCAGGGGGTAAAGGTTCATGTAGATGGACCAAGAGGTTCTCCGGTCAGTCCTCCTGCTGGCAACCCATCCAGGGGTGTCAGGCTCCACATCTCTGCTCCATGGATGGGGAAGGAGGAAATTTTGAAGGAAGAAGTAATTTGATATAGATGAAAGAAAGGCTGAATATCAACACTGATATTTAAATTGGGTTGAGGAGCTGAGAAACCTGTTGACATCAGCAGTGCCCGAGAAAAGTGTAGGAGAAGCCACAGGGTAATTATGGAATGATCCATCTACTCCCGCTCCCAGCACCCCCAGAGGACTAGGGATGCCCTTAGCATTGGCTAATAAATGTTGATGGCATTAGGGTAGGTTTGGACCATGCACACACATGGACCTTGGAACGGGGCCCTAATCCCCATCTCCAGCTGAAGCCTAAAGAAGGAAGGCAGATCATGGTCAAGGAGTGGAAGACGTCAGCTATCTTCAAGACGAAATGAAAGCCCAAGCTCAAGGGAGTCAAGGGAGAACAACTATTCACTGAGAGGGTGATGTGTTGCTGAAAACTGAACATAGTAGGGAGTAGTGGGTGAAAAGTCCAGCTCTAGTCTTTTGTTTGAGTTTTGTGATTCCTTTCTTTGGACTAAATTATACTGTCAAAAAGGCTGACAATGGCAATAAATGAAACCCTGGTGGAGAGAGGAGTTGGGAACCTGTGCAGGAGTCAGTTGGATCATTTGCAGAAGATGGGAGATATCATCCAGATCTCTGCTATACTTGTCTTTGTCAGCTTTTATTACTAGAGCTGAAGCAGGTAGCTAAATTAATACTCCTGGGTACTTCCACAGATTCAGGAAATGGTATTGGATTCCTGACTATTTCCTGCTTTCCAATATGGAACCTGTTTTCCCAAAGTACTAGGAAATACTGTTGCGATTTATCGACTTTCCATTTACTGTCTTGTTACCTTTATCACTGTTACCATCTTTCCAAGATGGAAAAATTTCCATCTAACGCAAACTGATTTCCGCATGACTGAGTTTCTGTTTTACTTCTGGGTTTCTGACCATTTAAATACAGAATAAAGCAGAGAAACCGTTGATGACAGGCTGAATAAACCCAACCCAGCTCACAGAGAATGCAGACAGAAATTATGGTGTAATGTCAGTATTATGTCGGGAACAGAAATGGATGAAAATGTGGCAGACGGTAAGCAGTAACCTGGGAAACCGGTAAACATTAGCAGTAAAACAGGAAATTGATCAGGCAGTTGCTGGGTACCACTCAGTTCCTGATTCGACCAAGACGGTAGCTGGTGCCACAGATTGGATGGAAATTCCTATTTGTCACTTACTATATATTTGTATGAACAATGCCTCACAGGATGAGTCTAAAATCTGGGCTAAGAAAGTAAGTGAATTTTACCGAATTTTGTCGTCTCCATTTTTAAAAGCAGCTTCCACCCAAGCCGTCCTCCCGAGCTGAGTAATTCCCCAAAGATTCAGTAAGCATTTTTTTTTTGTTTTAAAAAATGTGTGCAGGAATCCTTTGCTTAGGTTTGCCTGCTGAAACATTCCTAGCACTTTTCTTTGTCAGTGTGGAATGCTGGCCCCATTAAAATACGTGTCCGTGACATTTCAACACAGCCTTGCGGAATTTGCCATTTGCTCCTTTGAAAAATAGCCCTTCTCTCGTGAAGGAAATACAGCCCACAGTATGATGTCCCCCACTACTATAAGGCTGCTTTGTTTAGTATTGATTGTGTAGCATCCATCAGAGCATCGGTATTCGTGTAAGAGATTATCTGTATGCCTCCAGGGCCAGCTGCAAGTGCTCAGATACCATGGAGGTGGCAGCCAGAAATACATCTAGATAGACAGAAAATGACACACGCCAGCTTATTTTTCAAAACATCCCTCAGACCAAACATCTGTTCCAGTTACAAAAGCCAGGCAGACGATGATGTCCAAATGGAGCATTAGAATAAGATGGAAAACATACGTAGGTCATTGCTGGGATAGGAAGAGAATAAATTAGGAGAGTGTGTTATCCAGTGGTCATAACACAACATTGATTGTCAGGACTCCTGGGTTCAAATCACACAACTTCCATTAACTTACTTATACTACAAATGAATTGGATTTCACCCTACAACATGGAATTTTGATGAACAATGCAGTTGTGAAATGTGACCTACTTGGGGGGAAAATAGTCTGCCCGATTCTTAACCCTGTGGAGCTTGCGTGAGCGCACGTGCGCAGTTTTTCTAGGGCGCAATGTGCCCGCCATAGGGATCCGCGCAGCATGTGCGCTGGTCCACATGTGCACAAATCCGCAGAGTTTGGGTTCGGGCTTTCTGACAATAAGAATTTGTGAAGTGGGAAGATTATGAAATTCAGAACACTGACATTTGAAATCCAAAGTAACAGTGCAGGGCAGAGATTTGGGGGAATGAGAGATGGGAAGGTGACCACTGTAGCAAAGACAGAGGTGTAGAGAAAAAAATGGTTTGCAACACTGCTTTAATTTAGGCCCTTTTCAAACGGACGCCCACCCCCTTGCCCATGTGTGCGGGTGGGGACGTCCGTTTGAATGCTGCGGTGAGTGTGGATGAGTGAACGTCTGTAGGAACACGGTGACTGGTCAGTGGATGGGGGTGCGTGCATGCTCCCGCGTAGCACCCGCCTCCACCCATCACCCACACACAAGCAACGGGCACCAATGCTGGATGCTCCGTGCGTGGAGATAGGTGGAGGTGGGTGGGGGTCCGTGGGAATGCACCTCCACGCACCGCGCTGCCCCATCCCCCCTTGCACCCGCACTCATTTGAAAAAGACTTTAGTGCTGAAAATCTCAAGGCTTTGTTCAGTTGTGAGATTGTTAATGTTTCATTTTGAAAGATTTGCAAAAATTGATCTAGCTATTTAGGACATTTATATAATAATCTGAGTGCCTAGGGCAGGTAAAACCAGTGGAATTTATATCTTCAGATATTATTCACATATTTGGATAGCCACCAGAATATCTGAATAATAGCCAGAAATGAAACAGATATTTACATATCTGGTTATTCAGTTATTTCATTTTGTTTATTTCAGTATTTTGGTTGCTTTGTATTGCTGTGCATATGCAGTAGTGCAGATTGCATTGAAATGAAACAACTGAAATAATGAAACAAACAATGTATCAATTTGATGAAATGAAAACAGATAGATTATCTATCTATCTATCTATCTATCTATCTATCTATCTATCTATCTATCTAATATAGGAACCTGAGTTCCTAGTATGGATTTAGAAGACTAGCTTTAGGTACCCAAGTATGACGGTGTTGATGATAGATTCCTGTTAAGACATCCGTTTCTCCATCATTGCCAAGCATGTGATTCATTTATCTTTGCAGAATACATATGAAGGGAGGAAATCTTTATTCTTATTGCAAGAGGCTTGCTTGTAAGGTTAATAATAGTAATGTAAGTATGTTACTGATCTGTCTCCCATCAGACTTGTATTTATCAGTCAGTCGTCATCATCAATCATCATCATCATCATGGTGGTCAATATTGTGCAAGACCCCCATTGTGCCAGTAGATACATAAGAAAAAGACAATTCCTGCCCCTAAGGGCATAACAGTCTAAAGAAACTCAACTACAAAAGCTCATATAAGTTACCTATCTCAATATAGTCTTTATTCATGTATCGATCTTCACAGCTGTCTTGCTCATCTGGGCTATTATGCCCATTGAACTGATGGGGAACTGATGTGCAGAGAGACACCAAGGCTTGTCCAAGGTCAATCAAGGAGTCTGTGGCAGAGCAAGGAGTTCACTAAAGAATTAATTCCTTTCCCAGTGTTCCCAGCAAGCAACCGCTCGCCCCATTAAACTACCCTTATGGCAACCTATTTTTATTTCTAAACCCAGGGCGATGTAATCATGCAGTTTGGAGCTGCATGCATGAGAATTATTGCTGGCTAATTCCAATGCTCCTGTGCTGCTTTAATTGATCAGTTCAATTTACTGAAAAATAAAATATAAATATTTCACTTTATAGCCACCATCTCCCTTGTCTTGTCTAACCGTCTTCTGCTGTGAGAGGTATCAGAACTCGGCTAATCATTGGATTGGACATAAATGTTGGATTTGAAAACCTCCCATCTTATTGCACATGTCGTTTTTTCCTCATTTGCATTTAACACCAGAAATGATTATCCCACATTTTTGGCTTTTTGCCAAACCTTTGCCCTCTCCACTTCCCAGTCTGTACTGTCTCCTGTGTTGGAAGATGGGGTCAATCCAGCCCAGGGAATAAATCTGATTGGAGAAAGCAACCAGAACCTGCATCCTTGTAATTGAACCAATGTATTTGCATTCCCATCTTTTTCACTCAGAAGGCCAGCAACATCTCTCTTTCCTTTTCTCTTTCTCTTTCTTTTTCTTTCACTTTTAAAAAGTTTAAAATCTTTAGATAAGCTTCATTTCCCATATATCAGTATTAATGCTGTGAAGGCCAGCCCAACCCCAACATCCGTGATTGGTTAAGGATGTACCGACAAGGGAAGCAAGATCCAAGTCTGCATCCCGCTCTCATTGGAGGAGGTGTGCCTGTTGCAGAAAGAGCCGGGAGAAGCCGCATGTGGGGAAGAGGCTGGGATGGGGGAGCCCTCTGTGCTCTAACAGCCCTTGTGCTGTTTTACTACATGCCTACCTTGCCTGTTGTTACCCTGCGGCCCCCCATGTCACAGTCTCTGTCTGGCTGCAGCACACCACTGGGAAAGAACCGTGATTCATTCTCCATAGATGGCAGCATCTGACAGCTTTGCAAAGGGATGCAGTTGTAGTTGGAGATGTATTGCTCAGTGTCAGGCAAGCACCAGCCCGAATAACAAGTGCTGCTTCTGAGATGCAGAAAACTGGAGACTCGGAAAGGGATTTGGCTGTCAAGAACTCCCAAGGACTCATAGAGTTTGATGGTCCCACAGCTGGGGCATTAACCTGAGATTCAGGAGACCTGGGGTCTCTACCACAGACTCTCTGTGTGGCCTTGGGGTTAGTCTTAGCTGCATAGGAAATGTTAAAGTGCTGTTAAAGTGGAATTAGCGTGATGTCTGTTTTCACCCAAGGAACAGATCCATGACAAGATACATGATCTGGACCCTCCCTTTCCTTTCCCCCATCCTGAGTGCACTTCTTAAGCACTCCCAACCGCAACTTCTGTCACTGGCTGTTTTTAGACGGACCCACCTCCCAGGGGGGTGGGGGGTGTTTGTCCATATGCACTGGGTAGAGCACCAGCACACTTCTGGTGAGTGTGTGTGGGGGTATGTTCACATGATGGGGGATGGGTGTGCGCCTGCACCCACGCACTGCCCATTTTTGCCCCTGCGTGGAGCAACCGGGAAAAACCTGGGTTGCTCTGTGCGGGGGCATGGGTGGGCAGTGCATGGGTCGTGGAGCACGCCTCCACCCACGTTGCCTTCAGACTGGTGCCTGGGTCCATAGGGGATGGGTGGACTTACGTGGGGGGGGGGGGCATTCCTGTGACCCACCCACTCATGCCCGTGCAATAAATCAGGGATGCTCTGTGTGCGTTAGGCAAAACGGTGCATGGGTTCGGGTGAACACCAACCGTGCATCTATCCCTGGCCATATGAACCCCACCCCCTGCACAGAGCCCCTCCCTGCTGGATCTGTTTTAAAATGGCCTTAATCCAACACCTTATCCACTAGGCTACACTGGATCGGTTTCTGTTGTTTTGTAGCCTGAGCTGAGGGGCCATGGTGGGTAACCTGGTCTCACTGCTTTGTTGCACCATCTCTGTTACCCATTGAGTCTCCTTGGTTTGAAATGATTGTTGTTGTTTTTTTGTGGCAGAGTACCTCCCTCCCTCCCTCCCTCTCTTTCCCTTGCTGTTTCTCTGTTAATCTGCCTCTGTCTCTTAAAGAAGAGAAAATTGTACAAGCCCTTCAGAGGCCTGCTTGCTCATCTGTCTCTTAACCTGGTTGGCAACGTGTTATTAACTAAAACTGAGCAATGAGTGGGAGAGAAATCTCTGCAAACTTGCTTTGGAATTTGAAGGTAACTTTTCCTTCTGCTGGTAACTGCAAGCCTTTTGTGTTATATCTTTTCTATGGCCTCATCTGCAGTTGGGAGAAAGGTATGTTTCTTTTAATTAAGAGAGCTAAAGTAGCTATTTTGATTACAGCAAGTTGGAAAATGTCCCCCCTCCCTCCCAAGAGAGAACCTGTTTTTATACCTATTAACAAGTTGTGTTCAAAATTATTTCCCCTAGTGAGACAGTCTCTGCCCCATGGAGTTTACAGTCTAAATAAACAGGCTAAGTCAAGGTCACATAGCACTCCAGTGACAAAGCCAGGAATGGACTCCATGTTAGAGCCCTGTAGACTAAACTGAGCCAGTTGGGACCCAACTTGGTCTCATAGGGTTTGGTTTGGGAGCTTTCCCGGAAAACCCCCTCAAACTAAAGCTAGGCTAGGCTCCCCATGAGCAGATATCATGGCACTCTGTGGGGGAGGGCCAGGTCAGAAAAGTTGTAGGGGAAGGCCTTAACTTTATGTTTTTTCTGACATGGCCCCAGACTGTCTCCAAGGAATGCTGTTTTGTCATAGCTCTCTATGAGGCCAGGCTACATCAGGAAAGGGGTGAGGTTAAGGCATTCCTGCATCCCTGTGAGGTGCTGTAATGTTACAGTGCTTCATGGGAGTGTGGGGCCAGGTCACCCCATTACATCATGCCCCACCAGAAGAGTTCAGCTGCACTGGGCCTGTGTGTAGGTTGGTTCTGATGCGCAGTCAGGCCCAGACTGGGCTCGGGCTGAATTTTTTAGCTTGAACAGGGCTCTAGTTCACGTTATCTGACTCCCAGTTCCTTACCTGTTGCCTGAACCTCTTTGTTAATCCCCTTGGGTAGGCTTCTGTTGTATTTTGTTTTGCTAAATAAGCATTTGCTGTGGTGCTGGACCTTTGATCTCTTGCTGCAAACGCAGTGTGTAGGATCCCTAATTAAAACAGTCTCTCAGATAGCAGCAATTCGAACTTTCCATCGTAACAGGTTACCTAAATGCTGGTGCACTGATCCAGAAGGAGCCATCAACACATTTTGCTGGAGTCGAGAATTGAAAGATTAGCTGGTAATTAATTTCACAACTGGAGAATGGCAGGGGGTGGAGACTGTGATCCTATTTAAACAGACTTGTGCACCTTAGGAGGATCAGACAGCCATTATTCCATGAAGACTGCTTCAAGTTCTAAGCACTAGGTGACAAAGGCAGTTGAATTGTTCCATGGAGAGAGAGAGAGAGAGAGAGAGGAGGGAGAGAGAGAGTGCATCATCCCACAGACAATGCATGCACTAACAGTGGGCAGGGCACATGTCCTGTTCACTTGTGTGTGCATTATCTGCTGGAAGACTGTCTTCTGTAGGTGAATGTGCAAGCTTTTTTTTTAATTGGACCACCTTCTGCTGGTGAGTGTGAGTGTACAAGCTTTTAAGCATCAAAGACCTCTTCCTCAGAGCTTGGTTTCAAGTTTTTGACCTTATTCTTGTGCGAAGAAGGCCTCGCTCTGTGAAGCTTGAAAGTCTGCACACACTCCACAATGGAAGTTGGTCCAATAAAAGAGCTCAGATGAATTCTTTGTCTCTCTCTTGTCTCATATTTGGGGCCAGCATGGAAACCCCATTATAGGCTTGCTCTGTGAAAGCAATTTTAAAACAAAGACTGGAACTCTTGGTCTAGACAAGTGGTTCTCAGCCCTTCTGTGGTCTAGAGTGGTTCCCAAACTTTTTGTGACCAAGTACCCCTTTTCAAATTTCCCAATGAGCCGAGGACCCCCACCAAATTTACATGACCCCCCCCCCCCCATAATTTACAACAAATATGAATGTACGCATTTGTGAAATTTGACGAAGATTAGCTGGTTTCATACTCTCATTCGACAGCACCTCATAACATAGAACATACTGTGGACGTGGCTCTTCAGCCGGACCAATAGATGTGAAACCCATTTTTATGTAGTTTGGGTCATAGCGCCTAACTTTTCTGCGAGTTAGATGCCTCCAAACAATCACTACTTTGATGTTTTCGACTGGTGCTGGGAACTTCATGAATTATTTCTGTCTGCTCTTCCTTATCTGGCAAGCTTGCTGTCTGTGCTTCCTGCCCTGTGAACCTCACTTTCTTTAGCCACCGGTTCATGGTATCAATTCACCAGCCTAAGAGGACAATGCAGAAGAGACGATCAAGCCAACAGCAATGTTTGCCAGCCTCTTACTACCCTCCAATCAACAGTCATCCCTTCTCCATGTTTATTTCACCCCTTCATGCCCCAGTATGATTTCTCCCCATCCATCCCTTCTCCATGTTAATTTCCCCCCTTCATACCCACCCGCCAGCTGGCTCCTTCCCACGCTCCAGCCTCACCGGAGTTTCCAGCCCAGACTAAAACTATGGGATATTCACAGTGAAAACCCCCCACCTGCCCCCTCCTCTGCTCTGCCGCTGTCACATGGTGCTGGGCAGGAGGGCGGCGGGTGGGTGATGCTGATGTCCCACAGTCCAGCCCAGCAGCCGCAGCAGGTCTGACTCCAGGAGGATGTGGCTCCTTGCCGTTTCAACTTTTGTGGATTGCTGCTGGCTCCTCCAGTTAAGTAGGGTGGGAGGGAAGCAGTCTCTCACCTGCCAGGCTGAACGCTGCAGCCTCAGGCTCGTTGGACTGGGCTTGCAGACAGACACCCCTCCCGGGAGCTAGGCAAGCCACATTACAAATTTCGCGCCCGCTTCCAGCCTGCACCTGCTAGTTTTTTTAACTCACTGCTTTGAAGGGATTGCTGAGCGCAGAAGTGCCTTAAACTTCTTCCACTTGTGTCAGTGGCTGAGCTCGGAGTCTGTGCCGTGCCAACACCCAGCCCAGTCACCATGCCGCTTGGCTCAGCAACACAAAACAAACAAACAAACAAAAAAACCCCAAGAAGGACAAAAGAGGAGGCTTGCGGACCCCCTAGGAGTGCGTCGCGGACCCCCAGGGGTCCACGGACCACAGTTTGGGAACCAATGGTCTAGACCCACCAAAATATTTTTTTTAAAAAAAAATCTAGGACCCACTTGGACTGGGCTGCTGAGCACAAGGCTCTGTGGGATCCCAGAGCCTCGGGGTCCTTGGTTGGTTCTGGGGAAGCAGGCACTGATGTTCAGCCTGGATACAGCAGGCTGTGTGGGGTCAGGAGAGGCATGGAGAGCAGCCCCCTCTCCTCCTGGAGCCCCAGCCAGAGCTTGGGCTCCCCTACTGGCTGGGTGGTAGGGATGGTTCACACAAGCTTCTCCCACAACACTGGGGATGGGCGGAGAGTGAGATTGTCCAGGTGAGCTTTGATGCACAGCATCGCCGCCTCATCTCTGCTGCAATCTCAACCACATCCTCATCCCTGCTGCAGCCTGAGCTACCACATTCTCCCCCCAATTCCTCTCCTGCCTCTGGGACCCACATAAGATCCTTCTGAGATTCACCAATTGAGAACCACTAGTCTCTAGACCCCTGGTACTGCATTCCTCCAGGGATAGGTTTTTGCCAGCCTGAAGCTAGTCTGGGTTTGAGATGGCTCCTCCAGCCACCGTGCCACTTGTGCTGTCTCTCCTGTAGCCTCTTCCTCTAACAGGCATGCCTCTCCTCCAATGAAAGAGGAACTTGACATAGGGTGGAACATCTTCCTAATCCTCTGGCTAAGGATAGGCAGATGGTAAGAGCTAGTCCTGATTGGCCAATCAGGGCTCCACAAGCCAAGCTATCCTTCACAGCACTGTCTAGACCGGGAGGGAGAGTGTGGTTGCCCTGTTGGTCCTAAAAGTAATAGATGGAGACAAAGGATGTTTTTAAATGAGATGCTACCATGCATGGCCACCCAGGAGCTAATCATCTGACTGCCCATCTGAAGACGGAGCAGGGAAATGCGTAGTCCTGTCCTGGTGAGCCACGCAGCACCCACTCGTGGCCGCTCACGGAGCACTGCCGAGAGTGTGGAGGCAAGTCAAAAAGATGCGTGGCAACTGGCGGCCACAAATCCCCTGCCCGTATGAATGGCAGCAGCCAGCCATGCCAGAAGATCAGTCTGCCGCTCATAGGCACTGTGGGTGGGGGACACGGCCGTTGCAAATCACAGGACCTGGCCATGAGTGCTGGGGAGCCTGGGTTCCCCAGCACTCATGCTGGGACATGCCCATTTCAAAGGCCAGCCTGGTGCACTTCCCTCTCCCCTATGGTCCCTGGCAGAGGGAGTGTGAGGCGACTGCCATGGTAGCCATGCTAGGAGCCGCCCATTAGAATCGCTCCCCATACACTTCACCTGAGTGGGTGCACTGCTCCGCGGCAGGGCCACTCAGCGGCCACGGACCACGCCCCTCAGCCTTGCTTGCTTAAAAACATCCCAAGTAATTGAGATGGTAACTTTGATTGGACCGTCTCCTGCTGAAAGCTTCGCACACTCTCACCAACAGAAGTTGGTTTAATAACAGATATAATCTGAACTAGTTTGTCTTTTTTCACAGCACCGATACTAATAGGGATGGAAAATTTTCTAACGCTCAGTAATTCTAAAGAAAGTTTGCTCTGGTCCCCTGAGAGAAAAAGTCTGGAACTCAGTGGTTTAGAGAGTCTCATCCAATGATCTGGAAGCTGACATTAAGATCTGGTTGAATTTATTGATCAGAAAATAGATTTTAAAATAAAATGCAAAATTTTCATTGAAATATGCTTCTGATTCTTTTTTCTTTTTCTTTTTGTGGAATTCCCCCGCCACCACCACTCTGCTGTTTCAATTTTCAGCAGCCGGAATTTACTGACAACTTTTTTTTCCATTCCCCCCTGCCCCCAAATTGAAATATATCAAAAACAATTTTGCTTTGCTGACAGGTGAAATATTTTGGCAGCTTTCGGTAACTGTCCAAAGATTTGAACTCCACCCCACCCCATCATCGACAGCCAGTGTGGTGTAATGGCTAAGTGTGCCATACTTGGACCAGGAGGAGGTGTGGGGACTCCAGTTCAAGTCTCACCTTAGCCAGAAACTCATTGGGTGACCTTGTGCCAGTCACATTTTCTCAGTCTACCCTACCTCACAGGCTTCTTGTGGGGGTTAAAAGTTATATTAAATTGTTGTATGTAAAGCACTCTTGAGCGCTATGCCAGGGGGGCACTATACAACAATAAAGATTATTATTATTTCAATTTTGAAATATATATACATAAAAATCAAAATTCACAGGGAAAAGGTTGACCATATTTTGTTGGTGCAGATGTTCTGCTGAGTTATTTGGGCAGCAGGGTTGGTTTTTTCTGAATTGTTTGAAATATCTGCAGATTCATGAATTGTAAGGTCAATTTTAAAGCTACTTAGTGGCTGCTTCTGAAAACTGTTTGTGCCTGTTAGCAAGGTTAATAATGACCTTCACTGTTCTAGATGACCTACCTAATGTCCCTTGCCGTGTGTTCTGAATGCTTCCGGTGGTGCCTGATCATAGTGAAGAAAGAAGCTTACGTGCTTTATCAGGCAGCCTTTCAACACGTTGTCTGATTTAATACAATGAAACAGACTCCCCCCACTTCCCCCCCCCCTTTTTTTTATTTAAAAAGAGGAGCTGCTTTGCAATTCAGACAAGGCCAGCCTCTGGAATCTGCAACACAAGTTTAAAATGCCTATTACTTTCCTGTGGAAACACTTAGAAGAATTTAATCCAATTGGCCATATGGGTTTGGGCTCCCTCCAATCTAATTTGCCAGTCCCTTGGGTGTGTTAAAGTGGGAGTTTGGGGGGAAAAATGAAAAAATGTAAATCACATTTTAATAGACTCATAAAAAATACACAAAGTGATGACTGAGAAAACGTATCCGTTTTTTATGGGCCCATGCGTCTCTTGGTGGGAATAGGGAAATGCCACTCATATGGCAAGCTTCCCCTTGCTGAGAATTTCACAACATAATCCAATTTATACCTTTTGCTAGATGGAGCATCCAGTGTAATTCAAGCCTTATACATCACTGTCATCTTTGCTTCTTGCGTATGCCAGTCACTGGGAGCAGCAAGATGGCATGTGTTTGCCACTTTACATGTCACGGTAATTTAATAAACCCCAGACTGTAGCCCCAAACTTTGAGGTGAAAGGCAGGGTTGCCAGATGACGTGTGGTTTGAATACCAGTTGGTCTGACGCCAATAACAGTCTTCCTCGCGCTGTATTATCTTCTCCTCCACCCAAAGAGTTTATTTTCATGTGCTTTCCCTTTCAGTATGAGAGCATACGAAGCAGAGCCGCTGCCGGATAATTACTGCCGGCCTACTTCTGGAGTTCGTTTGTCAAGGTCGTTGGATCAAACAGCCTTTGTGAGTGAAACACTAATGCTATTGTAAATCATTTTATGATTTAAAAGAAACAGACTCGGGTGACAGGGGACGACGCAGGTTGGTTTTTAGCAAGCAGAGCCGTGCCGTCTAGTCAGATGGAGGGTTTGTTCAAGGGCTTCAAAGTTGGAAAGTGTTACATAGTGTCATGAGGGAGAAAGCCCACCTCTGTCCTTTTGCTGAGGTCTGACTGCACAACCTGGAAGCCGTCAGGGGTGGGGGTGGAGGGAGGGTGGGGGTGGGGGGACGGGGCTGGGCTGGAGAGGATGAGACCCATATGCTCTGTCCCAGATTTTTGGCTGCTTGGAGCCAGTACTTAATTTTTAAAGGAAAAGAGATGGCAAGGTGCAAGCGTGCCCTGGAGGTTCTATCTTTGATCCCAGAATATTCAGAGGGGCTGGTGGAATTGCCCCATCAGCCTCTAACACTCCCTGTCGCTTTTCCTGTACCTACTTTGCCAGCTCTTGCTCTGGACTGAATTAAATTTGACATGGGCTGGTGCTACTGCCACCAATCTGCAGTTTAAAAATGCCGATCAGCCTCAACCTTGTCAGGGGCGAGACTGGTGCTTCTACATCATTATCACAGAATCATTAAATTTTAGCAGGGTTGTGCGCATTTGGATTTCAATAAAATACAAATCATTGATCAATGCAGAAAAAGACCTTTTTGGGTTCCATATTCGAAACACAGATACTAGGGCTGTGTATTTGGGTTCTGAGTGAACCTCAAATGTCCTGAAAAACATAGTATCTGAGGTCTCAAACTGGGCCCCAAAAGCTGCAGCATATATCCAGCTTGGAGCCAGGTTGCTCTCTGTCAGCTTAACTGCCGGCTTGGGGAGCCTGTAGTGAGTCCTCCCCACCTGCAGGGGCCACTGCTGTCTCAGACTGCAGTCTCCAGCACTACAGCTAACCCCAGACCAGTGAAGACCAGCTAAGCCAGGGAGAAATGATGAATCCCCAAGCCACTCCCTCCCAACAATTGACACCCCTGAACCAGCCACATGCCCTATTACCCCTCCCCAAGCCAGCAACTTCTCCTGAACCTAGCCCCATGCCCCTTTCCTCAAACCAATAACTCCGTCTAAGCCATATTTGTGCCTTGTTCCTACCTTCTCAAGCTAGCAACGTCCTCAACAAGCCAACCATATTCTCCACCTCCCCCAAACCACGGTCCCCCCTTTTAAATTGGTAGCAGACTTAACAGCAGTTTTAACTGCATTTTTAAAAATACGCCTCGGCAAAGGTACAAATGCAAATAAACACAAATACGAAAACACAGACACAAATACTTGGCCCTGTGCACAGCACTAAATTTTAGGTTGGAAGGTATCTCAAGGGGTGTTTTCAGACATGATGCTGGCACGGATTAATCCACTTTGCCGTGGAATAAGCTGGGTGCCAGCATCAAGTTTGAAATGGGCTGCCAGATTTTACCATGGTTTGGCTCCCAACTGTGGTGGAGTTTAGCCCAGGCTGTCACTCAGGGAAATCCCTAAGTGACAGTCCGGGCTAAGCTACACAAAGGTCAGGAGCCAGCCGGTGGCCCCAGAGTAAAGCAGGCTATCACGTCTGATAGCCTGCTTCACTCAACCTGGTCTGGAGTGGTGACCGTAATTGGCTGCCTGTCAGCTGGGGGGAGGGGCGCTGCACGCAATGCAGGGGCTGGAATGTATAGACGCATGTCTGTGCATCACCCTGCTCCCATTCCAGGCCACTGTCACACTTTTTTGGTGGCCTAGCTAGGTCCGATCCAGAGTGACAGGTCCCACCGCAGCCTGGAGTGTACCGTAGCGTACCCTTCACATCTGAAGATACCCCATGATCATTGAGTCCAACTCCCTGCTCCAGGATTTTATTATTTATATATCAATTTCCATGTTCAGAGTTCTTTACAATCTTTATCTGGGTCATCCTGACAACAATCCTGTGAAAGAGGTCATTGTTGTTCCCATTTTAGAGATGGGAAACTGAGGCAGAGCGACTTGCCCAAGGCCACTGAATGAGCTCATAGCTGAGACAGGATTTGAACCTTGGTCTCCCTGGTGCAAGTTCAAATCCTGATACACTAAGGTACATCCATTGCAGAGTAACAACAGTGACAGGGTTTGAAAAAGCAGTGTGCCATTCCTCATGCAGCCTCCCTTCCCGAAAGGAAGAGATTTTATTTCTCCCAGCCACCATTGGCCTGGTTCACTGTTGGCTACAAGTCCCCTGCACTCCAAGAGATAGGAGGTTGGGCACAGGATTTTGTGTGTTCACAAGTTGCCTCTGGCAACCACCATTGGTAAGCTGGAAGGCTGTGTGTCCAGTGGGTGATGTGCACACAGCAAACCAAAACCATGGCTAGCTGTGTTAATGCCTGTGTTTCATCAGGTCCCAGCATCTTCCACTGGGGTTGAAGTTTGGCCCTTTTCACATGAGAGGCCCCCCCTCGTGGGCAACTGGGTGGGTGAGGGGGGGGGGCATCTGTGTGACAGCAAGTGGGGATGGATGGGGGTGCGTGCGTTCTCATGCGCTCCACCCACCTCCACTCATTGCCCATGCACGGAGACATTGGGGAAAATGGAGGTGCCTCTGTGCGTGGAGATTGGTGGAGGTGTGTGTGTGTCTGTGTGCCGGGTCGCACACCCGCTGCACACCTGCTGCCGTCTTCAGGGCCGGCCCCAGGGTTTGTGCGAAGTCTTGGTGCGGGGCCTAATTTGCATAATTAAACCCGACTGCCGGTGCCGTCTGTGCCTCGTGCACACATGTGGTGCGACCAGTGCAGAGGTGTTGCTATCACACGCACAAGACACCCAAAATGCAGCTAGCTTGTTAAGCGCATTATGCCATGAAAAGAGAAAGATAACCAGTTCAGTTGTGCCCCCATAGCCAGTTCATTTGCGCCCCCGCCCCCATATAATCAATTCACTCTGCCCCCACCCATAACCATTTAATTTGTGCCCACGGGGCAGTGTGAATTGTTTATATGGGAGTGCAAATGAACTGGTTATGGGGTGGGGGTTTAAAGACAGTATTCCTGTTAGCAATAACTTCATTAAGAAGAGTTAGTGAAATAGCAGCCATAATAATCTCAGAATCATATTTGCAGATTTATTTTTCAAGACAGAATAGATATTGCTTTACATCCTAAATTCCTACCTAAGATAGTATAAGTAAAACAGTTGTGAGAATGTGGTCCTTTTTACACGGGCCTCTCCTCCCAGCCATGAACACGAGATTTCTGTGTGTTCATGGGTGGAGGAACCCCGTGTGAATGACGTGGTGCACGCGCCCATGGTGAGTGGGTGTGTGTGCGCGCTCGCCTAACACGCATCCCCACTCCACCCCCCACTCATCCCCATGCACGGAGAAACCGGGGGAACGGTGGTTACTATGTGGATGAGTGGTGGGTGAGTGGGGATGTGTGTGCAGCTGTGTGCATGCCCCATCCATGCACTGGCGCACCCACGGACTCCCACCCGGCAGAGCCATGTAAAAATATCATGTGAGGAGCCACTCGAAGAAGAACAGAAGGTTGCTACCTTGTAAACAAGGTTCTTTGAGATGGCTCCTAACATTCTGACAAATACCCACCCTTTCAGCCCCGCATGGAATTCTTTTCTTATATTTCTAGAAAGGGTTGAAAGGAACTGTCATTCAGAGGGGGAGGGTTCTTTTTATACTAGAGGAGCTCGAGACCATCATGTGGTCTATTATTTGAATAGGGTGAGCATGCACAACCCAGTTGTGAGAATGTTGGGAGCCATCTCAAAGAACCTTCTTTACAAGGTAGCAACCTTCTAATCAGCACTGGGGAGGAGCTGTTTGTAAACAAACAGCCTTATCTCCCAGCCCGACCAGCTGCTGCTGCTGCACTACTAGAAGGCAGAGGCAGGTGAGGGATGGGGTCTGCAGCCAGGGAGAGGAGGAAGAATCACTTACTGGGGGAGAAGCTGGCTGCAGCCTGCTGCCCAGCCAGGCAAGTGCAGGGCCCTAGCTGGCTGCGGGGCCATGTGCTGCCACACATATGGCATATGCCTGGGGCCGACCCTGGTCGCCTCCACCCATCCCCCACAGACTGCGGTGCCTTCGCGGTTTGTTTTAAAAGGGCCTTTGAAAAGAGCTTCACTACCATTTTCCTGGAACCCTGAGGCATTCTGAAAATCTGGCCTCAGATGACATGGTGGGAGGCAATGGGCATTCAGTGCTTTGGAAAAAGTGACCCGTATTTCGGTGGTTGATGGGTTGGGTTGGCCTGAAGCGCAGAAGGCATTCAATGTAAATATTAGGTCTGTTTTTGGAATACACACAGATTTTGACTGGCTGTACACAGTGCTGGATCCAGGGATGTTGGGTCCCTGTGTGAAATGGTGGCATGCACTCCCTTCTAACAGGGCCAGCCTTAGAATTAGCAGTACCTGTGCTGGGAGAGCAGGGTCACAGGGGGAAGGGGGAAAGCAGCAGACCGCAAAGGCACCAGGAATCACCCTCACTGCTCCTGAGGAGCCCTGGGAGAGCAGCTGCAACTGTTCCTGAGTGGCCATGGGAGCCCTTCTCACCCACAACGCCTGAGGCTCCTGGGGCTGTGTCATGCACCTCTCTTTTAAACGTTACATTGACTCTGTTGCCAAATCCTGCCAATTTGCCCTTCGTAACATTGCTCGGATCCGCCCTTTTCTCTCTACCTTCTCGGCCCAAACCCTTGTTCATGCCATGGTTATCTCTCGCCTCGATTACTGCAACCTTCTCCTTGCTGGCCTCCCTCACTCTCACCTGTCCCCCTTTATCGCAATCCAAAACTCTGCTGCCAAGGTCATTCACTCTGCCCGTCGCTTTGACCATGTGCAGCCTCTCCTCTTCTCTCTTCACTGGCTCCCCCTTCCTGAACGTATCCTGTTTAAACTCCCGGTATTCACGTTCAAAACACTCCACAACCAAGCTCGCACTTACCTCTCGGACCTAATCTCCCTATGCACTCCTGCACATGCTCTCCACTCTTCCTCTGTCCCCTCCCTCACTCTCCCTCATTTCTCCTGCTCACCTAACCGCCTTCGACCCTTCTCCCTCGCTGCCACCCATACCTGGAACTCCCTCCCTACCCACATGCGCCTTGCCCCCTCCATCCGCTCCTTCAAATCCCTCCTCAAGACCCACTTTTTCTTTGCCGCCTTTCCTAATGTCTACTAGTTGTTCCCCATATACTTACTGTCTGCCCTTCTCTACAGACTTCTGCAACCAACCTGATTGTAACCAAGCCAAGCACACGCACCTGAGACTTCGCATCCGCCTGAATGTTTGTTTGTTTTCTCCCCTGTCTCTCCCACTGTCCCCTCTCCCTGTCTCCCCCTCCTTGTCTTTTAGATTGTAAGCCACAGGCAGGGAATGTGTCTATTGCTATGTTCTGTACAGCGCCAGGCACATGGCTGGCGCTATATAAATGTTCATCATCATCATCATAATTAATAACATAGGACTGTCTGATGGACACACAGTGGGGCTGATCCCATGCTCTGCAGATTGCTGCGTGGAGCACGCACGGCACACACACATACGCGCATGCAAGCTGTGCATGGGGCCTATGGTGCACGGAAAAATCGCACAGTTACGCACATGTCCAGCCTCCCTCAATCCTGGAGTTGAGTCATCGTCTGCCCGCTGTGACCTTTTTGCAGATTATTTTGTGGAGAAAATCGCTCGTATTCACCAAGACCTCAATGCTGCAATTAATACAGTGGAGGAGATAGAGATAGTAGAAACCCCGATTTGTTCGATTTTGTGGGATCAATTTCAGTCGGTGATGCCCGCTGATGTGGTGGGGGTACTGGGGGCTGTTTGAGCCACCTCTTGTGAGCTAGACCCATGCCTGTCCTGGCTGATTAAGAGCGGTCAGGAGACAATGGGGCTGTTGCTGGCTGGGGTGGTCAATGTCTCCCTACGGGAGGGCAGAGTGCTGTGCTGCCTCAAGGAGACGGTGGTGCGGCCTCTGCTCAAGAAACCATCACTTGACATTGACACCCCGGCCAGCTACCAGCCTGTCTCTAACCTTCCCTTTTTAGGGAAGGTTATTGAATGGGTGGTGGCTCAGCAGCTCCAAGGGCATCTTGACCATGTCGGTTATCTGGATCCCTCGCAGTCTGGCTTTCATCTGGGGCATGGCACTGAGACAGCATTGGTGGCTTTGGTGGATAATCTGCGCCGTGAAAAGGATAAGGGTCGATTGATCCTTTTGCTTCTATTAGATCTATTGGCTGCATTTGATACCGTTGACCATGAGATGTTGGTGGCGCGCCTGCGGGACAGTGTGGGGGTGGGCGGAATTGTTCTTGATTGCTTCTGCTCATTCCTGACGGGGGGAATTCAGCAGGTAGTGCTCGGTGATTATTTTTCATCTCACCGAGACCTCTCTAGTGGGGTCCCACGGGGTTCTGTCTTGTCCCCTCTCCTGTTCAATGTGTACATGCAGCCGCTCGGCGAGGTGATCAGGGGGTATGGGGTGAGGTGTCGTCAGTATGCGGATGACACCCAGCTGTACCTCTCATTTTCAACTGACCCGGACCCGGCTGTCTCAGTGCTTACTCGGTGTTTGGCGGCTGTGGGGGATTGGATGAGGGCTAATCGACTGCGATTGAATCCTGACAAGATGGAGGTGATGTTAGTGGGTAAGTTGATTGAGATGATGGCCCCCTCGGTTGAGGGGGTTTGTCCTCCACTGACTTCCCAGCTGTGGAACCTGGGGGTACTCCTCGATGCACTGCTCTGCCTGGATCTCCAGGTGGAGGCTGTGGCGAGGAGCGCCTTCCGCCAATTACATCTGGTACAGCGGCTTTGGCCGCTGCTTTCGGTTCCGGATCTGGCCATGATCATCCATGCTTTTATCATCTCTCGGTTAGACTACTGCAATGCACTTTACGTGGGGCTATCTATGGTGATGGCTCGGAAACTGCAGCTGGTGTAGAATGCGGTGGCCCGGCTCCTGGTGGGGCTGGACCGCCGGGAGCACATTACACCGGTGTTCCGATCACTGCACTGGCTGCCAATAGTCTTCCGGGCCCGATTCAAAGTGTTGGTTTTGACCTATAAAGCCTTACACAGTCTGGGCCCTGCCTAGTTGCGAGACCACCTCACTCCCTGGGTTGTGGACCGACCCTTGCAGTCATCTGGGGGACACTCTGTTGGAGGTCTCTCTGCTTTCTTGGGGGACCACGCAGGACAGGGCGTTCTTGGTGGTCGCACCGCGCCTCTGGAATTCCCTCCTGGTGGAGACCCGTCTGGCCCTGGACCTAGTGGTTTTTCATAAGAATTGTAAGACCTGGCTGTTCCATCAGGCGTTTGGCGAGGGAGAAGGGTGAGGGTGGGGGGTGGGGATATTGGGGATTTCTTTTTCTCCTCATTTTTATTGTTGTTGATTTATGATGTTTTTATATGTTTTATTGTATTTTATTTATTTTATTAGCTGCCCCGGACTGCCTGTGGCAGGAGGGGTGGGGTAAAAGTTTTTAAAATAAAATATACAAAATAAAATAAAATGTACATGTGCGTGACTGTGTGCACGGGGCATGGGATCTGCCCTGCTGTCTCACTAATTAGACAGATGTTACTGTAATTATTTTTTGATTTTCAGATAATCACAGCATACCCTTTAGAGGGCAGGGCTCTCTAATTGCAGGCCCTGAGGTCCTGTAGGTTACTCATCTATTGTTTCTGCTGTATTCATGGGCTCCATGCATTGGTGGCCCCCACTTAAATTGCTGTGTGCCCCAAACAGGCTAAAGGTTCCTGATGTTTGAATCTCTATAGGTCTGATTTTATGCCTCTGGTGCTCATGTTATTTCATTTTTATTCATCGACCTCACATATTGTGGCCCCCCAATTGATCTCCCCAACATATAGGGCCATGTGCTGTCACACAATCTTCACTTGCTTGGCTCTGGCTTTGTATGACTCTCTCTCTCTCACACTCTCTCACACTCTCTCTCTCTCACACACACACACACACACACACACACGGTTAAGATAGTAGCTCTTTTCTGTATGGTAGAGGGCAGAAGTCCCTGGCACTGGATGTGATTCTGCTGCTTGCACTGGGGTTCTGGCTGGCTGAAGCAGGTTGGCAGGAATGTGACGCTGTGCCAGCCAAGTCTGTTTCACATCTGCCCTGCTAGTCAGATTGGATCCTGCCAACAACACTTGTTTTTTCACTCCGACCTCACTAACAACATGCACGGCTTAAGACAACCTGGGTTTGTGGAAGCTTGTACGACAGTAGCTTCTTTCTTGACCCAGTTAATAGAACTGATTCCTGACAATAACCCCAAGGAAACATATTTGGGATTTGTTCCATGGGCCACCCTGCAGCTACCCAACATTGCTTGGCCCATCTCTAACACGAACGGCTCATCAAATCTTCTAAGCTGTGTTCCTTTCTGGTAGTATTGTAGGGATAGGCATGCAGTAAAAATCTCCATTCCCCAACACAGAGGTTTTAGCATCCCCTCTGAATTAGCCAAACCATTTTTAGTGCTGAGTGAATATTTAGCAAGCGAGCAAGCTGAGACTCGAAGAGTCAGGGAAGGGAAGTCATTTGAAGTGCTGAGATCCTTGCCCTCTCTGGCTGTTATTATCTCACCGGAGACACAGCTGCGGCTTCTTGATTTCACATCAGTCTCTTAAAAAAAGTCTGGTCACATTTAGAGCCAACAAGAGGGGAAGTTATTAAAATAAATGTGGAGAAAGTTTATCTCAGGTCTACAGGACCCATGATCAATGTAGCGCAATGGAGGGGAGAGAATATGTACAGTTCCCGTCGACACAGTTTAATAAACCTGATGAATCCATTAAGTTCAAGTTGGAATTTGGGCTATAATCTTGTCTACAGGAGGTGGGGGAGGGGGTGTCGTGAACGTTCTGGTGCATTTAACGCCAAAATGCACCTTGGCATTTCCAGTATTTCTCACACTGTAATTTCAGAGCTGCTGAACCAGGGAGATTGAAACTTCAGGCGGCTGTGGTGCTTTCTCCCCAAGCAGGAGTTAGTGGGTTTCTAGGCCAATATTTGCACAAGGGTGCCAAGATTTTCCAAAGCCATTTGTGATTTTAAGTGCCCAAGCTGCTGAGGGTTGTGATTTTCAAAAGGTGAAGCCTCACTGTTTTCTGAAAATTAGGAGCCACTGAGATCTTTCAAGTTGAGCACCCCAAATCACCTGGTTTCTATTGAATATTTAGGTTCAGATGTACAAATTAAGATCTACATCCGGAGATGAGCATGCAGTCAAACACAAACCTCACAAGTAGAGCCATTTGGTAACAAAATTTGGTGCTAAGTTCCGTATCATAAGTTCATTCCGTTCATTCGTTTGGCTTATTGGGGGCTCTTATTTATTTATTTATTTATTTATTAATAATATTTTTTATTTTTTCAGGTATAGAACATTCACACACTCTTTCTTATCTTATATCCAATTATAACTTTGAACTTTTGCCACTCTTTTCCAGTCACATCGTCAAGTGGCGGTATAACAAATCTCTGGTGTGACCATACCATAATGCTGCTACCATTGTGGAGTCCCCAACTTTCCACTTTGCAACCTTTTATACCCCCCCCGTCCCCCCTCCCAACCCCCCAACAGGCTATTCAATATATGTCTTTAAGGCAGGTTGAGCTAGCAAGCGTGTCCGTCTTGATGTATTGTGTTCGAACTGTCCAACATGTAGACCACTTATCGTAGAATTTGGTTAAATCATCCTCCAGGCTTGCTGTTATGCGCTCCATTGAAATCACGAAACATAGTCTATGTAGCCATGCTTTTCTGTTTAGTCCTTTAGCATGTTTCCATGTTCTGGCAACTGTATGAATGGCAGCAAGGAACATGTTCTGGCAGAATCGTTGTTGTGATGTACTCAAAGTCTTTGGGTACATTCCCAGTAGAGCAATCTCTGGTCTGAACGGAAGGTTCTTACCCAGCTGTCCCTCCACTGTTTTCCATATTTTTTTCCAGAATCTCTCCACCTTTGGGCAGCTCCATCAACAGTGGAGGTATGTGCCCCTGTCCTCACACCCCCTCCAGGAAACTGGAGGGTATGTTTATCTACATTTGTTAATCCTGTCTGGAGTAATATAGCATCGCTGGGTTAGTTTAATTTGTGGTTCTTTTACCATCAAGGACCCAGAGCAGTTTGACACATGTTGCCATATATCCTGTATTTCTTTCTCTGTGATATCTATCTGTAGGTCATCCGACCATTTCGATATGTACCCCGTGTCTGGGTAGTGGTAGAGGGCTTTCACCACTTTATGCAATATTGAAAATATGCCCCTTTGAATTCCCTCATTAAATACAATTTTCTCCAAGTTGGTTGGATCCCTACTATAATGGGCCCTGTTCTTTGTATTTTTCATGCCACTGTGCAGTCTGCAGTATAGCCAGAAATCTACCTTTTCTTTAATGACTGTCTCAATGGTATCCCTGGTCATGAAGCTCCCTGCTGAAAATAAGTGCCTTGCTCTGGAAATCCCTTTCCCCCTCCATCGCATTAAAGTTTCCAATTCCTTTTTATTCCATATAGGACCCACTCTTTCCAGGAGGGTGTATGGTGATTTCCCTGGGGGGGCTCTTATTTTTTAAAGCTCTATGCAAAAAACAACTGCTGTACAAACATCTGGAAATAATGAAAGCATGAAATACTTAAAACATGAACAAAAATGAATGCAGTAATCAATACGGCAAAAACATGGTTACTTGAACATCATTCAGATCAACTACAACCTATCCGAAATGGCAACCCTCTCTCCACAAATATTTATTATGCTCACCCATTTCAGCTCTACTAAGTATGGACTTTGGTGGCTAAACTAAAACACCTAAGATCAAAGTTTGGAGCATAAACAGTAATTAGTAGAACTGGTTGAAATTTTGTGTGGTAAAACTTGTCCCCGGAAAAAAAAAGAATAAAATTTGAGGAGAAATTTAGGTTTGTCTATGGAATGTTTAGATATGGGAATGTTACATTCGAAAATACACTTTCCAACGTAACAGCACCTAGCATTGTATTGGCATCAGATTTAGAGAGAGTGTGGATGACATGTTAGTAATTTGTAACCTGTCACTAAAATCTGCCACTGTACCCGAGGACTGGAGGGTGGCAAATGTAACCCCGATATTGAAAAAGGGATCCAGAGGCGATCCTGGAAACTATAAGTTTGACGTCTGTGCCGGGCAAAATGGTGGAAACCATCATTAAGGACAGAATTACAGGGCATGTTGACAAACATGGCTTAATGAGGAAGAGTCAACACAGATTTAGTAAAGGTAAGTCATGCCTCACTAACCTGTTGGAATTCTTTGAGGGTGTAAATAAGCATGTGGACAAGGGAGACCCAGTAGATATAGTGTACCTGGATTTCCAGAAAGCATTTGATAAGTTCCTTCATGAGAGACTCTTGAGAAAATTAAAAAGTCATGGGATAGGAG
>QEPC01007999.1:1534062-1545805 GCA_003113815.1 Sphenodon punctatus
AAGGGCAACAAAAATGATCAAGGGCATGGAAGGGCTCCCGTATGAGGAGAGGCTTGGTAGGTTGGGGCTCTTCAGTTTGGAGAAGAGACGACTGAGAGGAGATATGATAGAGGTCTATAAAATCATGAGTGGTGTGGAACTAATAAACAAGGAGCAGTTATTTACCCTCTCAGCTAGTACTAGAACTAGGGGACACTCCATGAAACTCATGGGTGGCAAATTTAAAACAAATAAAAGAAAAGATTTTTTCACTCAGCGTATAATTGGGTTGTGGAATCTACCGCCAGAGGCTGTGGTAAGGGCCAGTACTATAACTGAGTTTAAGTTTGGACAAGTTTCTGGAAGATAGGTCCATTAGCAGCTGTTAGCGAGACGGGATCAGGGAACATGATGGGAGCTGGGGGAAAACAACAGGGAATAGATCCCCCATTGTGACCTGCTGGGTAATTACTTTTTATAATGATCATGGGAATCTTCACACCCTGATCAAGTTCAAATTTCGACTGGAGTATTCACACCAGTTTTACACATTTTTAAGACGTGTTAAAATGTCTCTGTATATAGGCCACCATGTCTTCAAGTCTCCACAGCTGTAAATGGGCGTTAACAGACAAGACATTGCCCCCCCCACTGGCCCCCCTTTGCCTCTGATTTACTTGCCTGTCTGAATGGTTACCTGACTAGCCAGACGTTTGCCCTGGGGCAGCACCGAATGGCGTCATCTTCAGGAAGGGGGAGAACGTTGTGTGGGTTAACCTGGTCCAAACTGGGGCAACGGGCAACCACGGGGGCCAGGTCTTGTGTGTTAGGTAGGGTTCCCCGCACCCACGGGTCCACCAGGACCATAGAGGTGTGGCTAGCATGCCCCTCTTAGCTGACAGCTGGCCAGTAGAGGGGAGCACAGAAGTCCTTGGATGTGATCTACGCTCCCTTCTCCCAGCCGGCCGTCAGTTGAGAGGGGCACGCTAGTTCTGGCTCCAGTGCAAAGGGGGGATGACAGGAAGAAGCCTGGCCATGACCTCTCTTTCCATAACTGCTGTTCTCCTTTCCTGGGTCATGCACTGGCTTTGATCTCGGTTCCTGTCTTTTCCCACCAGGAAGACAAGCAGTGACCGTGGAAAAGGGGGGCGGGGGATATAGCCAGGGAAGAAGCCTTCC
Organism: Sphenodon punctatus; assembly: GCA_003113815.1. Lineage (NCBI taxonomy): Eukaryota > Metazoa > Chordata > Lepidosauria > Sphenodontia > Sphenodontidae > Sphenodon > Sphenodon punctatus. Next base: position 1,535,221 of record QEPC01007999.1, read on the forward strand.
CTGGCTGTGATTTCCCCTTTTCATCAGAACCAGCACTAGCACACCCCACTCAACTGAAACCAGCAGAGTGTGAGAGGGAGAGGAGGGTGAGAAATCATGCTGTCCCTGGGGGCCACCTGATAGCTGAGAGGCGGGTGGGGTGGGGCGCTGGTGATCTTGCTGCTCCCAGGCTGCCCAGGGACAGTGAGATTACTAGAGTGACTGTCTAGCTGTGAGGTGGCCCGAGGGTGCGAGGAGGGGAGTGTTTTAGCACCATCTGTGGCAGCTGGTGCAAATCCATGAACTATGGCCAGGAGGCTGCTCGTTTGAAGGGCTCCCAACTCTGCCCACAGGGGTGGCAGCGGCGTGAGGACTGCACGGATTAAACATGGGTTCTGGCTGCCTCCCTTCCCATGCATTAACACCTATTGTTAATACAATGAAAAGTTTGGAAGTAATAATAAAAAAGCCTCCATCCCGAGGGGTTGAAACATTTTTAACTATTGGGGATTAGGATGAGACCTCTGCCAGGGCTGAATATCTAACATCTACCTGATGGGGGCCTGCAGCCTTTCCCTGAAGCACTGGGTGCAGCCACTGTCCAAGAAGCAGGGCTGTTGAGAGAAATTTGCGACCCTGGTACACAGTTCATAATTCGTTGAAAAAAGATATTGGGGCTCAAGCCTGCCTCGCAAGTTCCACCTCATTATCATGGAGGGTGAAACGGCCTAAATGGCCTGGGCCTTACATATTGAAAGGACCGTCTTCCTTTTTATGTCTCTCCATAGCCTCTAAGATCAGCGTAGAGCACCCTTTGGCAAGGTCCATTGTTGGCCCAGGTTCATACAACTAACCTGGGACTCGGAGGCATTCGCGGTGGCTGCTCCTCAGCTCTGGAACTCCCTTCCCTTGGAGGTTTGCCTAAACAAGGCATTTTCCAGAGGCAGTGTAAGACCTATTGGTTTGGCCAGTCATTTAACAGGCAGAGGTAGATTATGGGGTGGGGTGGATGGAGTGTGTGTTGTAAGTATTTTATGGGTGTAGGTTGTATTTTATGGGTTTTATGTTGATGTTAGCTGTCCTGAGTCTTCAGTTATAGGGCGGGATAGAAATGGAAATAAATAAATAAAATATTCAGGGGTGCTGCCCTGCCAGTGTTCCTACTTGCCCAGCCACTTCCCACACCTACTTTGCTAGCCCTTGCTCAGGGCTGAGGCTGAGGGCCAGTGCTGCAGCTGCTGATCAACTGTGTGACATCACTGATCAGGCCCAACCACGGCAAGGGAGAAACTGGGGCTACGTCGTGGTTGGGGGCGGGACTGTAGCAACTTGCTCCACTGGCTGCCTTGGTAGATGGTGCCTTCGTCTGCCTCACTGTCCCCTCCTGCAGCTCTGCCTGGTTTGGGCCCAGCCCCTGCTCACCTGTCTGCCATTTCCGGTGTTTGCCTCCTGGATTCCTGATTGTCCACCAGGGAGTATTTAGGACCTACTGGTGGCTTCAAGAAGTTGGTGGAGCAACTGCTCTTCCTGAGGTTTGGTTGTGTGCCTCCCTTGATTTGGTGCGGTATTGCCTTGTCCCTTTCCCGTGCCTGTGTTTGTTGTATTTGTGTGTGAGTCGCTTGTCCCTTGAAACCCTTGTGTTTCTTCTATGAGTGGTACCCCCGTCCTTCTTGTTGTTTGTGATCTTTGTTTCCCTCATGCATTGGAGCCTCGTTCCTTCCCCTTCTATCTCCTGCCACTGGTTATCCCCTCTGGCGCCCCAGTCCGGAACCTCGATGATGAGTCGTACACCTTCTTAGGCCAGCCTGCCTGGTTTCCATGCTGAGCGTTCCCCCTCCTTGATACCGGAGGACAGCTGAGGGGCTCAGGGGGGACGTTCCCTTACTCCCTCCAGCCTTCCCTCCTTCCCTGCCCCTCCTTCCTCCCCATGCTCCTTGCCTGACAGGCTAAGGCTGGTGCTTCTGTAACCAGCTATGGCTGGGGTCTTATAGACTAGCAGCCATGACAGAATCTGAAAGAGGTGCCCTGGCAAGTCCTGGCACCAATTAAGCCATGTTGGTACATTCCTGGTAGTGGGGGGCCACTACTTCTCATTCCCTCATCAGCATTACTTAGTGGCCAGCCAAGCTAATTTCTGGAGAGACTGGTACCTTATCCACACAGATGCTAGCTGCAATTCTCTCTCAATTACTCAATATATGCGGAGCTTTACTTCAGATTTTTTCCCCAAGAATATGTTTGAATGAAAGTCTATGTTGTTTTTGCTCATATTTAGCATGTGTATTTACCAGTCTTTGATCAATCATCTCCGTGCTTGTGTACTTGAGTTGAAATCAAAGTTCTGAAATTCATTTTTGGAGATCATACTGGTACTTATTTACACATACGTGTTAATTGCAATTATTATTTTACTTATCAGATTTTCATGTATATTAAGGGAATTTTTTTGTAGTTCCTTTGGTGGGTGTGTGGAAGGGGCTAAGCTTGGGGGGCCAGTGGGGGCAGCCTCTCTTCATGGGCTCCAGCTTGCTGACCCACCAAATGCCCCAGCACACCTTCTGCCTCCACCATTGCAGTGGCTGCTCCAAGCTCAGCCAGTCCAGCCCGGCCTAGCTCCCCTCACTATCCCTCCTCCCCATGCCCTGAGACATATGTACTTACTGGCTCCAATTACTGGGGGTGTGGCGGGAAGGAAGTGAGGGGTGCGGCTGGGCTGGGCTGGCCAGGCTTGGAGCAACTACGTAGCAGCAGCAGAGCTGAAATTGGTGGCAGAACCTTGCACATGCATGAAAGTACACAGGGATGAAAGTAGGGATGGGAATTTCAGTTTTGGATAGAACTGAAAGTATGCAATAATGGCACTTTCAGATTAATCCAAAATTTCAGTTTTTTTCTCAGTATCAGTTGTTTTGGTTCTTTTGCATTGATTTTTGTTTTGGATTTTTAATGGGGACAAACCGCAATGTTAAAAATCCAAAACAAAAACCAAAGCAAAATATCCAATATCGATACTGAAACAAGACTTGAAATACATGAGAACCCAAAATGAAAGTAACCAAAACTGAAATTTTGCCCAGAGTCCCACCCCTAGCTGAAAGGCTCTATGTCCTTCAGTGTATGCGCTTCAGTGCACAGAGCCTTTTAGCCCTGTGCACTTTCATACATGTGCAAGCCAGCCACGGGCGGAAGGTGAAGAAGGAGAGGAAGGCGGGGGCATGTAGTAGAGGGCAGACTAGCTGCAGGGCATGTGTGGCTAGCTCATTTTCAGCTGAGGGGAGATTGAGGGAGTAGTGGGGAGGGGCCAGGGTGGCAGTAGCAGGAAGGGCCTTCTCTTTGCTTTTGATGTCCTGATGTCCTGAGGGTGGCTGGAATGGGTCACAGCAGGTCAGAACATATGTTCTAACCTGCTGTGGCCCACTTTGCCCCAGACTGACCCTGTTGGGGGTAGTAGTCTGAGCTATGATTTTGATACTTTGCCAAGTAACAGCCCAGGTTATCCACTGATATGCCTGAGGTCAGTCTTGGGCAAACATCTGGTGGCCTGAGAACAAACATGATAGTGGCCCATGGGCTACAGTGGATCAAAGCTGACTAGAGTGGGTCACTGTCACATTTGTTTTTACCCAGCATGAACACTTCAAAAAATACTTCCTTTGCAGTTTGCACGTAGCTTTGCATGGTATTAGTGCTTTTGAAAGGGGAAAATAGTGTTAGCCCCTCTGAATTTTGTCGCTCACTCCACAAGCAATCTGATGCTACTGGGAATTTGGGATGATAAGGATTTTTCCATGTATTTTTTTTTCTTGTTCACTGGTCTGGGAGCTTGTAGGAGGGATAATGAAAGTGCTATATCAGAGGTGGGAAACCTTTTCCGTCCCAGGGATCAATTGAAAAATTAGTGCAAGCTCAGAGAGTCACATAAAATTTGGAGGCAGAGGTGCCTATGGAGTGTACTCAGGAAGAAGAGGGTCCAGATCATGGAGCTGTGCCCTGGATCTCTCCCAGATCCTTGTGTCCATGCCCTCATCTCTGCTCCCTTACTTTAAACTCAGATTTTAAGTTCTTGAGAGTAGGAACTGGCTACAGGGGCCAGATTCAGGAACTGGAAAGGGACCAATTTTATTTTTTTTGCCATGGGCCACATTTAGCCTCTTGGCCTAAGGTTCTCCACTCTTGGTATAAGGGCAGGAGAGCAGAGATGGGAGGAGGTGGTCTGAGGTGAGGGATTAGAAATGCAGCACCTTCACTGTAGCTTAGTAGCTAAGCTTTTGGTCTATAGGGGTGTGCACTTTGTTTTTGTTATCTTGATAACGATAATGTCAGCCGCCACGGCCGCTGTCCGGTGCAGCGGCCCCCCCGGGGGCACGTGGACCCCGCTCCACTCACCAGCGTTGCGACGCCGCCTCTGTTGCAGGCGCCCCCAGCCGGAGGCACCAGAGGCAAAAGCGGCGAGGAAAATGGCTCCGGGACTGTGCGAGATGCCGAGGAGCCCCGCCCCCCGTTGCGGCGCTCTGCGCGCCTCCAGGCACTACAAAGGCCGGCACTGCAAGTGTAGCAGTGCCGGTGAACAGAGCTACAACCCTGGAGAGACTGGCCCCCCTCTGAGCTAAGTGGTGAAATTGACTACCCTATTGTTTGCATTGCTATGTGTTCCTCCCTTACCCTGCTCCCTTCCTGCTGGTTGTATTAGAGTGTGTATCCTTCTTTCCTGATATAATTGTGTATGTGTGGTCTCCTTTTTTCCTCTGACCTAGGATTACTGAGTGAGTGATTGAGAGCCTGCGGGCTCACCCGGTTGGGCTTTCCCTTCCGCCCTGGGACCATCCCTTCCCTGTTCCCCCTGGAGTGAGTGAGCCCGTGAACCCTATTGTGAACCTTGGGACCCCTCCCCTGTGGACCTGTCACCTCCCTTACTTATCCGCCCTACCAGTTCCCTGGCAAGTGCAAGTAGTGAGTGTGGACCCCTTTCCCTTCCCCAGCTCTGTGCCCTATGATGATAGGGGTCGACGTTCAGAGTGCATAAGCACACGAACAGACCCAAACATTATCCTGACGGGTCTCCTTTCTCCGCACTTCGCAATCAGAGCTCCCTTGTGTGTGAAAGGGGTGAACGGGTGGTGCTTCTCCCCTTCCTACCCCCCTCCCACTGACAGATAATTAAATTCTTCATTTTCATTATTGTTATTGCAATAACGATATCAAAGATAAATAATGAAATCAATAATGATAAACACAAGTTGTTATTGATTTCCTTATTGCCTGGCAGGTGTTATTTTGGGGGAAATGTGGAGAGGGGAGGAGGGAGCAGACCTCTCAGAACCAGAAACAGTGTTGAAATCTTGAGCTGGGCCTGTGATGGAAGGGGAAGGACCTGATGGATGTAATTGCTGATCAATGAGGTCCCAGGCAGTTGCATGGCACCCTGGGATTGCTCAGTGCCTCCTGCCTCTCAGAACCAATCGTGGGGGCTCTGGGGAGGGCACTGTAACCCTTTATGTTGCAGGGCCAGGCTGTTTGACTCTTGTTCTGTGTTAGCTTTTGATGTGCCTGGTTGCGTTTACAGAACTCTGGTGCTGCTTGCACTAAAAATCTTCCCCAGATCAGTGTTATATCTTACCTTTCCTTATACCCTTTATTTTACCTTTTCCCTTCCCCTGTCTGTCTCCCCCTGTACATATATTGATAGAAAGCGATTAGATAGATATACCCTATATATTTTCCTTTCCCCTTCCCATGTCCGTCTCCCCCTGTCCATATTTAGATAGATAGATACTGGCTTTTGTATTATGTATATTAGCATTATAGGATAGGAATAGGATAGATAGATACTTAGAACTTATAGCAGATAGAAGTTTATTGATACAGATAGGAATATATTGCATATAGTATAGGGTGTAGGTGTAGGTTTAGGTTAGACATACATATTAGTAATTTTTCATATTGTCATTGTGCACTTATTACTATGCTATTATAATGAGAAAGGAAGGAAGGAGTTCAACTTCTGAGAAGTCTGGGGCAGGTGTCTGCTGGTATTTCTGCTACTGGAGACAGCCCACAACAGAAACAATACCAAAAACAAAATCTTCGTTATCGCTCGAAATCAATCCCAATACTGATAATGACACCGATAACAAAAACTAAATTTCGTTAGTAATGATAATGAAAATGACAGTTTTTAATAATTTAATTTATTAAGGCATCAGCTTTCACCATAGCCAATAAAATAACCAATATAAATACATACACTTCAAACAATAAAAACATGGACACAACTGCCAAACCAACAATATCGACTGAAATAAAAAAAGAAAAGGAAGAAGAAACAGCATACATAGATTACCAGAGAATCTCATCCAAAAGGGAGCCAAATCCCCAATGGCACTTACAAAACTTCCTTAATCCTGGCCTTAGCAGCCAACAGGGCAAAAGAAGCAACTGCCCTTGTAGTGGTCTCATCTTGTGCGGTCAGTAATAGTTCAATTTTATAGTGGACTGGGCAATACTCCTTTCCCTTCCAGCCCGAAACCAGCCAAGTTTGCCTTAAATCCTCATAAAAGGGGTAATCGAAAAGCAGATGTTTGAGATCCTCTATCTCAAGATACCTGCAAGGACAGGTCCGATTCTCATATAATATATTGTCGTATCTGCCCATTGTAACAGCAGAAGAGAAAAGTTGAAAATGTAACAATGTGAAAGCCCTACGTAACATAGGCTCTTTTAAACTGTCTAAATAAAACTCAAAGTTATGCAAGCGCTTGAATAAATGCAGCTGTGGAGCCACTTTCCAAGAGGCCACCATAGCCAAGTCATCCTGCCTGGATACAGTTTTTAATAATGAAAAACAAAAATGAAAACATGGGTCCTTGATGCACACCGCTATTGCTCTACTATACTGTTTGCTAAAGCATTCTGCCTCTTCTAGTCATGCCCTCCTCTCTCCAAACTGCAACTGCAGCTGAGGTGGGAATAAGGGAACTATTTTGGTTCTTCCATGCATACTAAGACTGGAGATCACACTAAAGCTTTCCCCACAGTTCGGCATTTATACGGCTTTTCCCAGGTAGGGTGAATACTCCGGTGTGTACTAAGGGCTAAGCTTATTCTGTAGCATTTCCCAGTCACGGCATATGTAAAGGGTCTCCCCTGTGTGGATTCTCTGGTGTATATTGAGTGTCCCAACTTGGAAGCTTTCCTCATGTCCCTGGCATATTCAGGGTTTCTCTCCTGAGTGGATTTCCCTTTTTAAAATAGCAAATTTTAAAAGTGAAACAAATTCGGCATGTGTGTACAGGATATTTAAAACAGACTTGAAGCCTTGACCTGCCCATTTCCCCCCCAGCACCCATTTTACAGAAGCAAATGCCTGTTTTCCCTTTTTAATTTTTTCACATGGAGCATGCATTTTGCCCTTTAATGCATGCCGCCACCATTGTGTATTTTTTTGTTCTGTATAGACTGTGTTTTTTTCATTCATTGTGTGTTCTATTCCATCGATCATGTAAGTGTGACATTTTAATGCCGACCCTGCCCTCTGCTGGTGCTGCCCATCCTCCCACCAACCAAAAAGCCCACCAGCTGCCACTGGGGGGAGGAGAAGTGCATGCCCTGGAGATCCCACCACAGCAATCGCCCATTAGCAACTTAGGACAGGTTCTCCTTGCTGCTTCTGTTTGGGTGGGAAGGACAGCCATTAGATCAGTCAGGAAGGGAAGGCAGGGTGGGAAGGTACCATGGTGGACTGTTGGTGTAGGGAAAAGCACCATGGCAGACTGGGGAAAGAGAGGCACAATGGCAGAACAGCGGGCTGTGGGGGGAGGGGAGAGGCACCATGGCAGGATGGTGGGTTGGTGGCAGAGGGAAAGGCAGCATGGCAGGCTGGGGGGGGAGGGGCATCATTGTGGGCAGGTGGGTTTGGAGGAGAGGCACCATGGCAGGATGGTGGTCTGGGGATAAGGGAAAGGAACCATGGCAGGCAGTGATTGTGGGAGGAGAACCTTGTGCCTTGGAGATCCCACCACACCAACTGCTCAGCAGCAACCTAGGCAAGGTGCTCATTCCCGCTTCCCTTTGGGCGGGAAAGGTGGACGTTGAATCAGGCAGGTTATCAGCACTGAAACACTGGGGCAGGAAGGTGGGAGTGGAGTGGTCTGAATGAGGAAACATTGGGGGAGGAAACATCGAGCCCCCGCGCTTTACCGTGTGGCGTTCCGCAGGGATCGATCTTGTCTCCATTATTATTTAATATCTACATGCAGCCCTTGGGGGAGGTCGTGAGAGGGTTCGGGGTGCGATGTCACCAGTATGCTGACGATACTCAGCTGTACCTCTCCTTTTCTACTGACCCAGACCCTGCTATCTCGGTGCTATCCCAATGTTTGGAGGCCGTGGCGGATTGGATGCGGCTGAGCAGACTGAAGCTCAACCCAGATAAGACGGAGGTGATGGTGGTGGGGAGGGCGAAGGGGGTGGTGGCCCCCCTGGTTGGGGGGGTTTGCCCCCCTGTAGCTCAGCAGGTCCGGAGTCTGGGGGTCATATTGGACGCAGACCTGCGGCTGGAGCGGCAGGTGGAGGCAGTCGCTAAGGCTGCCTTCCGCCAGCTTTATCTGGTACGTAGGCTGCGTCCGTATGTCTCTGGCCCGGACCTGGCCTCCCTCATCCATGCCTTCGTCACCTCGCGGCTCGACTACTGCAACGCGCTCTACGTGGGGCTTCCCTTGTTCTTGGCCCGGAGGCTGCAGCTGGTGCAGAATGCGGCGGCTCGTCTTCTTACGGGGACGGGTCGCCGGGAGCACATTACACCGGTGCTCCGAGCTCTGCACTGGCTGCCGATAGTGTGCCGGGCCAAGTTCAAGGTCCTAGTGATGATCTATAAAGCCCTATACGGCCTTGGCCCCTCATACCTTAGGGACCGCCTCGCCCTTCGCGCCCCGGAACGGCTCCTGCGGTCTGCCGGGGGTGCCCTCCTGGAGGTCCCCCGTGTTAAGCGGGGGGCCACGATGGAGCGAGCATTCTCGGTGGTAGGGCCGCGGCTGTGGAACTCCCTTCCGGAGGAAGCTCGCCTGGCCCCAAGCCTTTTGACATTTCGGCGGAACTGTAAGACCTGGCTGTTTGCCCAGGCCTTTGGGAGGGAGGGTGGGGGGGGGTGATTTTAGTCCCCCGCCCATTTGTTTATTTTTATTTTCTAGCCCTGTTTTATGTGATGCATTTTATACTTAATATTTAACATTTTAAAAGGAATTTTATTGTTTTTATTCATTGTTGGTAGCCGCCCCGAGCTGCGTTGCAGGAGGGGGCGGGGTATACATTTGAAAAAATAAATAAATAAATAAATAAATAAACTAATGACTTTTCTTGTTGCCTTGCTGCAGGACTGCCACTGCAATGGGTACAGAATGCCAGTATGCAAACCAGCTCACTTGTCTGCCATTTCTGGAGCATTCACAGAGAGCCAAGCCTGGTGTTGACTGACAAGCTCTTCTATTTGTGGAAAGAGCCATATAATTGAGACAACATCCAGGAAGACAGGCATGTTCAAGTCTGCTGGGATCTCAGGGTTGCTACTTTGGAGAGCATAAAAGCAGAAAATTCCCATTTGGAGTCTGTGAGAAATGTCTATTTTCTGAATTAAGAGAGGAGAGCATTTAGAATCCCCTGTGCGGGGACAATAGAATATCATAAGCACGGAAGGCATCATGGCAAACTGGTGGGTGGCTGGGAGGGTGCAATACAAATTGGCGGCTGGGGGGGGGGGGGGGAGGGCGTGAATGGCAGAGTTTGATTTCTGTATGTTCTCCTCTACAGGATTGGTAAAGGGAAACATGCTACAATAATCGATGAGCTTTTCAGCAAACCTGTAGACTTGGCCAGTAATCAGCCTACCAACCAGCAGCACCCGCAAGCAGCATGCCTCCTGTAAACATTTCTCCACAACTCCCCCCCCCCCCAGTCCTCTGCCACCCCCAAGAGAGTGTGCATGGGTGCCCCCCAAAAGGGAGGATTCTTGAAAACCTCAATCAATGCTCTGCGCATGCACAAAATGGTCCCCGGGGGCCATGTTTGAGCAGAATGGCTGTGGTGGCCATTTGGAGCATATGCAGAGCATTTTTTGAGGCTTTTGAGAATCTTGCAAGATTCTTGAAAACCGTAGTGAGCTCTTGCGAGACCCCGATAATATTTTCTGATCTTGTTTCACCCCTAAATAACCCAGGAGAAAGAAGCAGCTGGTATGGCTTCTTCCCATGTTTCAGTGTGGCTGTGAGTCATGACAGGGTGGAATACTGAGAAATGGGGGGTGGAGGGGCACAGTGCATCAGTCTGCCCATCTTTCAGGTTTGTCAGGGTAAACCCGTTGTCACGGAGAAACATGGGGTCACACACGTGTAACACGGGACTACATGTTTGGTAAATGTGTGGCACCAAAGGTTTCACATGTATGTAATGTTGCTATACATGTACACTATGTGATGTCAAAGGTTCCACATGTTTGTAATGTTGACATTGAGAACTGTAAAACTCAAATTAGGACTCTGAGAATTGTACAACTTGAGATAGAGCTTTTACACGTCACCAGCCTACAGCAAATACAAGGAGACAAAGATGTGTATTG
>QEPC01007999.1:1547105-1565072 GCA_003113815.1 Sphenodon punctatus
TTGTCACGGAGAAACATGGGGTCACACACGTGTAACACGGGACTACATGTTTGGTAAATGTGTGGCACCAAAGGTTTCACATGTATGTAATGTTGCTATACATGTACACTATGTGATGTCAAAGGTTCCACATGTTTGTAATGTTGACATTGAGAACTGTAAAACTCAAATTAGGACTCTGAGAATTGTACAACTTGAGATAGAGCTTTTATACGTCACCAGCCTACAGCAAATACAAGGAGACAAAGATGTGTATTGCGGGAGCCCTGGCCCCAGATGGATGGCCAGGGACATCAACAATGCTAATGAAGGTAGCCATCGACTACGTGCAGCAAGGCAGAGAAATATGATAAGGGAATTCTAGAAGCCTGGAGAACTCACTAAGAGTTTCCTCCAGGAGATATAAGGAGAGAGATCCCAGAGGGGAAGGACAGAGACTTCTTGCAAAAGCCAGCTTGAGCATCTACATATGAAAGGCAGCAGCTGGAAGCCATGAACTGAGAGGAAGGACTCTGATTTCTAGCAACTCTAAGTCTGGAGACCCAGTCGCTTACATCAAGGTCTGAGAAGAACTTATGGACCTTGCCAGGGGTAAGATGAATAACTTAGGAACTCAACCAGTATAAGTTAGGAATGCGTTATATTTACCTTTGATTTTTAATTACCACTCTGTTTAACTATCTTGTTTATGTAATCAATAAACTTACTTCTTAACATTTATAAAGAAGTGGAAAGTGTCGAATATTGGAACAACAAGTGAGCTACAAGAGCCCTCAAGCTCTTGCGAACCCAGAGAGTAAAGAGTCTGTAAATGGGAAGGATCGGGTCCTTGTGTGACAAAGGAGTTTCATTGTGACACACTTGAATTAGCCAGAGAGAGAACTGATTCAAGAGAACTGTGCACAAGGGAAACTGAGTCACTGAAACCCGGTAAAGTGGGGGTGCGGACTCCAAAACCCGTGACACCTGTGAGTGGGGATTGAGTGGGGGATGCCTGAATGCACAAGAAATACATGCAGGGAGGGAGCTGCCTGTTTATTAGCCTCTACACACTAAACATGTGAGTGGGGGCTGCACGGACCAAACACAGATGCCAGTGGGCTATCTTCTTGTTTGTTAACACCCTCTGTCTGTCACCTGATAACCCTTGAATACCTCAGCCAGTTAATCCCCCAAATTCAGGAACTGTTCTAGGCACTGATGGGAAGAAGAAACTTATTGATATTAGTGAAAATTGGAAAGAACAAAAAGAAAACAGAAATGGAATTTTAAGAGTAGTGACATCTCATTAAAATGATGGGCAGGTGAGGAGGGAGCTGGAAGGTTCTGTGGCAGTTGGGGCCGGGTGGGCAGCAACATTGTAGCAGTTTATTCCTGTGCTTGTTGTTTTTGTTCATTTATTTTTTTATTACATGAACTTTTATCCTGCAACTTTCCTGCTAAAAACCGCTTGAGGTGGATAACACTAAATAAATTTAAAAATATAAAATACAAAATATAAATATACCAATAAAATAAATATATTATAAATAAACATTAAAATTCATATGGCGGGTATTATAAATGACAAAACCCCTCTCTCCTTAAACCTCATTCCCCCTCGCCTTACCCATCTCCCTCGCCGAAAGCCTGGCAGAATAGCCAGGTCTTACTTTGTCATCTAAAGGAGGAGAGGTCCGGGGCCACACGAACCTCTGCTGGGAGGGAGTTCCACAACCATTGTGCGGCCACCAAGAACGTCTTCTCCATAGTTGCCCCTCGAGACACTCAGGGGACTTTGGGAAGGGCGCTCCTGGTTGACCGCAGGACCCGATCCAGGGCCCAGAGAGTGAGGCAGTCCCGCAGATAGGTAGGGACTAGGCCGTATAGGACTTTATAGCTAAGTACCAACACCTTGTATCGGGCCCGGAAAACCATAGGCAGCCAATGCAAATAACGAAGCACTGGTGTAATGTGCTCACAGTGACGCGTCCCCGTGAGGAGGCGGCCCACCACGTTCTGCACCAGCTGCAGCTTCCAAACCATCACCATGGGTAGCCCCATGCAGAATGTCACCATGGGCAGGGCCCCGATTGTTCCGCGGAATTTTTTTAAAAATTCCGCGGGAGTCAGGGGCCAATTCTGCGCCTCGGCGCGATTTACCATGCGGGGGGGGGGGCTTGGTTTGCCTCCTCCTCCCCCCGCACTGGTAAACCCTCAGGGCCTCCCCTCCCCAGCTGCCGGGGCTTGCCCTCCCCAGCTGCTGGGGCGTGCTTGACTCCCACCCCCCACCCCCCCAAAAAAACCCAAAAGGATTTGCTTACCAGGGATGGCAGCAGCAGCTGCTCCGTCCAGCGTGCTCTTTTCCTGCTCGCACTTCCTGGCCCCTCCCGACGGGGCTCTCAGGGCGACGCAGCCGGATGACGTCATCCGGCTGCGTCGCCCTGAGAGCCCCGTCGGGAGGGGCCAGGAAGTACGAGCAGGAAAAGAGCGCGCTGGACGGAGCAGCTGCTGCAGCCATCCCTGGTAAGCAAATTAATTATCTAAAGGGCCCTGGCAACTGGGGAGGCTGGGGAGGGGAAGCCCCGAGGTTTTTTTTCATTCCCCTCCCCTCATGGAATCTCCTGCCCCACGTCCCCGCAGCGCAGGCTGGAAATTCTGCGCTGGGGTAAGCGGGGCAGGAGATTCCGCGGGGGGAGGGGAATTCCACGGGAAATCTGCGATTCGCAGACCCACGTTTCCCTCGGGGCCCTGACCATGGGTAGCACCACAATTTGCACATCTGCTCTTCAAAAGTTTGCTATTTGCAATTCATTAACACCTGTACTTGGCCAGGTACAGTCAGCAGTTTCTTTAAAAAAAAATTGCTAGTTGTTGATTGGGTAATGCATGTGACATGCTGCGGGGATTGAAATAAAAGATCTGTTGAGCTAGAAGCCCAGCTGAAACAACACACTGGTCACCTAACAAACTAAAGAATAATAAACTAGTGGAAAGCCAAATAACAAAGTACCAAAGTATCTAAATAATTTGATACATTTTGAAACAATTTGAATTTGGATATTCATTTTGGAAAAAAAGTATCTGAATTCAATATCCCTCTGTGAGAGGGAGGGGTAGAGGTTTGGGTTTGGATATGTTTTTGGAGAGGACCTGTGGTTGAGAGACCAGGGTGTGGATGGTGGTGGAAGGAGGGCGTGCGTGTGGCAGTGATGTTTTACACATACTATTTATTTGGATTTTTAAAAATATATGGTTTCTATTGTTGTAAGATGCCCTGAGCCTTCAGGGATAGAACAGTATATAAAGCAGGGGTGGGGATGCTCGGGCCTAGGGGCCAGATGTGGCCTGCAACTAGTTTTTATTTGGTCCCTTTGCAGTTCCTGGACCTAGCCCCTGCATCCAGTTTATGCCTCCAAGCACCAAACGGGTGAGATCAGTGGAGGGGGAGAAAAGATGAGGGCATGTACACAAGGATACAGGATGGATTTATGGTACAGATTCATGATCTGGACCCTTCCCTTCCTTCTCCCATCCCATTGTACCTCTACACCCAACTTCTGTGCAACCTTTGGATCTTGTGTTAATTTTCAAAGTGGCCTTGGGACTAGTGCTGAAACTCAGTCAGTTTTCCTCGTAAAACCCCGGGTTTCACAGTACTCGAGTCAGTTTTCCGAGTTTCAAAGAATGGTCCCTGAAACTTCAGAACTATTTCTTGGCCAAGTACAGGGAAGGGTGCCAGAGGCTGGTGCTATGCCCCTGCTTCCTCTTCCCTGGCCCTCGCTGGCCAAGGAGAGAATAGGCCAGTGAGGGCCAGGAAAGGGGGGGGGAAGCCTAGGGGGTTCAGGAGTGGGGTGCTAAGGGTGTGGGGGCCTAACAGGCTGAGGGGTAGAGTACTCACCTTCTGGAGGGACTCTGGTGATGCGTGGCTTCCTCCAGACTGGGTAAGTTTAAAAGAAGGAAATAAAATGCTGTGCATACTCAGAAGGGCCAAATGGCTCCTTCTAAGCATGCGCAGGCCTTTCCAAGATGGCGCCTGAAGCATGCTGATGCTGCCAGCTCCATCTTGGAAAAGCCTGAGCATGCTCAGAAGGGACCATTCGACCCTTCTGAGCATGCACATTTAAATTTTTTTAAAAAACACTTACCCGGTCCAGAGGAAGCCACGTGTCACCAGAGCCCCTCCGGATGGCGAGTACCCCCTCAGCCCCTGCTAGGCCCCACCCCCTCTTCCTTGACCCATTCCCTCATCCCCCTCCCAGTTCCCTCTATCTTCTGGCCTCCTCCTAGCCCCCCCCCCCAACTCGGAATTCCTGAGTATTCACCAAGGGTCAGAGTTCTGAGGTCCGATTTCCAAGTCCTCGAAAATAGTTCTGAGTGACCGTCAAGGACTCGGTCCTGGTACTTGGAACCTCAGAAATCCTCATGAGTACTCAGAGCACCTATTTGGTTCCTACTCGGGTGGGAAAATATTTGTCACCCCTGATATAAATAAACAACAACAATAATAAATAATACAATTATACCGCCTATATTCTGAGCCTGGCTTCAGCTGTAGCTCTCTAACTAGTCAATCAAGCACAATCTTGGCCTACCTAAGCCACAAATCTGTAACCCTCTATCTAGTACACCATTGCTGCTTTAGAAGCCCTGCCTGAATGGAGATTATTAAGTAGACAGCTAGGAGAATGTAGCAGAGTGATGACTGGGGAGCCTTTCAACAGAAACCCGGGTGACACTACAGCTTGCAATTTTTTGTTGAACAATGTACAAACACAATAAAACCTTGTCCCAGCTCTAAATATTCTTGTCATTTTCCACCCCTGCCTTTTCCCAGATTAACGATGTCTGGCAGGTAAAACAAAGCCTCTCAGAGATTTCCCCTGAATGGGAATGAATCTTCTGCACCCAGGTATCCAAGCTCCCTTGCTGCTCAGTCATATCAAATGCATTCTTCTCAGGGATCTGGGCGCCACGTTCATCTGTCACTCATTACAGCGCCTCCTTTGTTGGCAACAAAGGAGTTGTCACAAAAGACGGGAGCAGGAAGGAGAGACTCCCCAGCAGTTTTGTTAAATGAGCATTGATTAAATGGATGTGAAAAGACTAGAGTAAAACAAGTTGGGAGATGCCTCCAGGAAGCTGTCTCCTCACTAGAGCGATACCAAGAAGAAAGCCTCAAACCCTCACTGATGCCAGCCAAAGCAGAAGGGAGTTGGTGTGTGAAAGACCAGGAAAAGAGGCAAATTTGAATGGAGGGGAGGTAAGGGCATGAGGGAAACAGGAACTGTAAGGAACTGGGTCCTGGTGACTTGGTCCACAACTACCACCACTCTTTGGCCAGGCCTTTCGGTTTTTCATGTTGGGCTCTCCTGAGCTGGTCAGGCCATATTTCCCTAGGTCCCTGGACCACAGCTTTGTCTCACCTTCCCCACCCCCAGCTTCCTGATTGGCTGCGAGCTAACATATAAGACTGACTGGCAGCAGCAGGAAACTGGGCAGAACAGCAGCAGGAAGCTGATTGCATCCTGTTTTGAATACCTGTTCCATCCTGCTTTGAATCTACCTGGAGCTTTGCTCTGCCTGATTCTGCCCTGCCCGACCTGCTCTTGGACTCTGCTCTTTTCTGGACCCAGTTCTGACCCCAAACTCTGTTCAACTTGCCTCCCTCATATGAATGAATAATTCTTACTCCCAAAGTAAGAACTACATTTCTGGGCAGAGGGCTCTTAAGTCACAGCCTTAGTCCAACAAACTCTATACATCCCCTTATGTCCCCACATGGCCTCTAAGATCAACCGAGAGTGCCCTCTTGTAGGTTCTATCATTGGTTCAGGTCTGTATGTCCTGGGCACGTAGAGAAGCATTATTGGTTGCTCCACAGCTTTGGAACTCCCTTTCCTTGGAGGTTCATCTAAACCCTAGTTTGTGCATCGTCCAGAGGCAGCGTAAGACCTATTTATTTGGCTCAGCTGTTGTTGAAGGCAGGCTTGCAAAGGTGCCCCACGAAAGGAGATTCTAGAAGTTTTGCCAATACGAGACTGTAGAATCAATGGTACACATTATGTTTGATTGTAGCTTATATGATAGTATCCAGGCAGTAATTCTTGAGCCAATACTTATGAGTCTGGGTCCCTGTAGTCAGTATGAGGCTATTGTGACACTTTTGGGTGTCTTGGACCCATATAGAACCTTCCAAGTAGCGACATCTTGTGCAATTGCCATCAAAATGCGAAAGGATGCTATGCAGGGAATGGCTTAAATATGGTTGACCTGAATCTTGTTTCCTGTTTTTTATTTGTTAATTTCGTATTTTTCGTATCATTTTATTGTAAGGTGATTTTAATTCTGTTTATTGTATGAGTGTACATGTTGGGTTGGCATACCACTGTCACAATAAAGATGATGATGAATGATTGATGATAACACAGTAAAAGTCAGCAACCTTGATAGCTATTTGTGTGGCTAATAAAGCTAAAGCTATGCTATTTATCTGACCAGGCAGCCTTAGAGGATAGAGATATAAATAAATAAAATATAAATAAATAAAAATAAATCTCACTTAAACGTTAGGCTAGACTTTTGGGAAATGGAATGGATGCAAATAAAAAGGTCAGAAAAAAAGCAGGATTTATGCAGGACTGTAGACTGAAACATGACTTACGTGGTACCGAGGCCTTGTAGGCACCCCCTTGGGCAAAAATACCTAATAAATTTGACATGTACATACGTTTGCATAAAGAAATGTAAGGTGGTATATTGATGGAGCTACCCCTTTGCTAGATGGGAGCATATAAAGGTGAGGAGATTAGTGAAAGTCAGTTCTGTTGGCAGATCCAGAAGTGGGACTTATGTGGTACATGGGCCTGTAGGACGCTGTCCGAGCAGGGACATAGCTAGTGCTACCACAGAGCGAGGGGCATCAGTTGTGCCGGGGTCCTCAACTCTTGGAGGCCCCTCAAGCAACCAGCGTGAGCACCATTAGGAAATTTTCATAGTGGGCAGTGGAGGGAGTGGCTGTTGTTATACACTATGAAAATTCTTTAGCGGAACTTATGCTTCTTGCAAATTAGTGCTGAATTGACTAATCACAGAGAAAGCTGCTTCCATCAGAAACAGACCATTTGTCTGTGCTCATGCAATGATGAAACTTACCGGCTTTTTGCCTATTTTCATTAGTTCCCGTTGAGTAATTGCCATTGTTCGATACTGCTGGTAATTCTTCCTAGTTGTTTTCTGCATTCTGATGCCGGAAACTGTCATAAAAAGCTGGAAGCATACGAAAATACTGGAAACTAACTGGCAAAATATATTGAAAATTATTGAAAATGGAGGATAATCACAGGTGCCAATCTCGACAACAGCGGAAGTGCAGATTCAGTGGATAGTGAGTAAAATATAACAAGATCCATGCATAAGGTTTCATGAGCTAAGAATATGAGAGACAGGTTTGAAATGCATTGAGTCTGATAACTCAGGCATGATACTTGCTTTATGTGATGCACAGGCCTTCTAGGCCTGATGTGGGATTTATGTGCTACATAGGCCTTATAAACCCAGTGTGATGCATAGGCCTCATGTCACGTTGGCCTTTCTGCTCAAGGATGAATTTCTCCCAATGGGCCCATTTGTGTAAGTAAGAATTACTCCCAAGGGGACAAGACCTACAGGCTTCACCTTCAGAACAGTTTGTAAAACTGCCTCTCTCTCCCTTACAATGGTGGTGTTAGGATTAATTGCTTACAGTTCCCGCACTATTTTGGAAGAACTGCATATTATTATTATTGATAATAATAATAATTAATAATTGAGCTGCTTACTGTCACTAGAAAGAAAAAGAACATTTGTCGGTTTGACACGCGTGAGAGGGGAACAAAAGGAGGGTGCTGTATGAAAGTTCATCCCTTATAATTGCTCTGTAATTGTCCTACCTTGCAGCAGTTTTTTCTCTTCTGCACATGGCTTTTGTTCCAACGCGCACACATGGAACAGCTTTTTGGATGTAGAACTTAATTTTCGCCTTTATGTGGCCCAGCCCAGGGTATTTACTATCTATTACCTGTTTGCTGTAAAGCTAATACTGACACAGAGGCCAACCATGGATAGACTCTGGGAATTTGCCAGAAAGACTGATCACAGGCAGAGTAATTAGTGCAGGTACACAGTTAAGATGTTCTTGACACGTTTGCTGCCTTTAGCTGCAGGAACGTGTCTGGTCACATTTGAGTTTCTTTTTCACTGGCTTTGACATGCCATGCACTTTTGGGCCAAATGTTACTGTGATGAGATAGCCGCCCGCCCCCACTTTTCTTGTTATTTTTTTCTTTAGTTTATGCTGACAGGATCCTTCCCGTTATCAGAAAGAGGCTATCACCGCAGGGATGGTATAACCACATAAGAGCAATGAGAGTATCGTGGAGCAATGCACTCTCCCTGGGGCTGCCCTGATGAGTGGTTGGAAGCTGCAGCTGGTGCAGACAGAATGCAGTGGCTCAGCTCCTTTCGGGGACGAGTCACCAGGAGCACGTTGCACCGGTGCTCCGAAGGCTGCACTGGCTGCCTATAGCTTTCCGGGCACAATTCAAAGTGCTGGTTTTGACCTTTAAAGCCCTAAATGGTCTAGATCCCACTTATCTTAAAGACCGCCTGTCCCTCCATGCACCTTTGCGGCCCCTACGGTTGACTGGGGGCAACCTCCTGCAGGCTCCATCTGTTACCCTTGTCCATGGGGCGAGGGTGTGCAAGAGGGTGTTCTCGGTTGTTGCCTCCATTTTGTGGAACTCCCTTCCCCACGAGGTTCATTTGGGCTCGAGCCTGGGCAACTTCCGGAGGCAGTGCACAACTTTGTTATTTGAAAGACCATTTGGCTCTGGGTAGGGTTGTAGGGGAAAGAGGGAGTTTAAGGGGAAGGATGTGTGGTTTACCGTTTTATTGTTTAATTTTACTGTTTTTTATGGATTGTGAGCTGCCCTCAGCCTTGTGGGAAGGGCGGCATATAAATTAAAAAATAAAATAAATAAATAATTATAAATTTCTGCATAACCTCATTCAGTGAGCTACGTCTGGCACCATGCAAGAGATACTTAGTTGTCTTTTAAACCTGGTAACAAAATCTCTTAATATCTTCTAGGTGGTTAACAGTTTACCTGTTGGTTCTTCAGTCTCTGACTTTATAACTCAGAAGACTTCAACTCATCTCCTCTCTCAAGACCTTTCCAGCATTTTGAGATTTCTCTCCTGTTTCCCTCTGTTTTTCACTCACAGCAATGGGTGTTTTTAAATGGACAGCTGCCCCGCCTCTGCTCCACCTTACCTGAGGGCAGCTCTGCTGGCTCCCGAATGTCCTGAGCACCGCAAGCGGAGTGGGCTGTCCAAACCCAGAGCCCCAGCCAAGGGAGGGGCAGCAGTCAGTCTGTTCAGCGGATAGGCCACTGCAGCTCCACTTCGGACTGGGGGTTACCCCAGCAATGCCATAGGACTGTGGGCAGCATCAGTCACTCTGTAAGCATCTAGTAGTGCAGTGATTACTAGAAGCCAGCATGGGTTTGTCAAGAGTAAGTCATGCCAGACTAATCTTATCTCCTTTTTTGTTAAATTTAGTAGATCGGAATGCTATGGACATATATCTTGATTTCAGCAAAGCATTTGACAAAGTCCCCCATGATATCCTTGTTGACAAGCTGGTAAAATGTAGGCTAGGTGATAATATCATTAGGTGGATTTACAGCTGGTTAAAGAACTGTACTCAAAAGAGTGCTCATCAATGGCTCCTCATCAACCTGGAGGGAGGTGTCAAGTGGGGTGCCGCAGGGCTCTGTCCTGGGCAGAGTGCTGTTCAATATCTTTATTAATGACTGGGATGAGGAAGTAGAAGGAATGCTTTTTAAATTTGCATATGGCACAAAACTGGAAGGGATAGCTAACACCTTAGAAGACAGAAATAAAATGCAAAATGATCTTGATAAGTTGGAAAACTGGGCTGAAACTAATAAAATGAAGTTCAACAGAGGGTATTTTCAGACATGATGAGATCACAGGGAACCACGGTCAATACCCACATGGGACCAAAGCACCCTGAACGTCTGTTAGGCAGCCGCCAGATGTTCACCACGGCCGATTCCCACATGGGGTCAATTTCAACCACGCTTCCGGGGCTCCCTGCCGGACAATCGCCGCAAGCGTGGTCAAAGAGATCCCTGGTGGGAACCAACAAAAAGTAACGGCTAGCTGGGACCCATGGCCTGGAATCCCCGGCGGGATTCCGGGCCGTGGTCAAATTGGGCGGGCACTGTGGCCACATTGGCCATGGCGCCTGCTCATCTCCCCAGAGGGGGGGGGACGGGGGGAGCATGGGGGGTGGGGGGGTGGCCGCATGNGGCGGGGCCATGCAGCCACACGTTGCACCGCGCGGCCCCTCCCCGATTCCCCGCCGGGATCAGCCAGCACGTCTGTTGGACGTGCCAGAGTGATCCCGGTGGGGAATCATTTGGGTGATTCCAGGATGGGGCAAATGCTGCCCCGTCTCGTCTGAAATCACCCAGAGATAAATGTAAAGTTCTTCATTTAGGTAAGAAAAATCAAATATACATATACAGGCTGTGAGATACCTGGCTTGGCAGCAATGCATGTAAAAAGGATCTAGGGATTGTAGTTGATCACAAACTGAACATGAGTTAGCAGCGTGATGCAGCTGCAAAAAAGGCGAATGCAATTTTAGGTTGCATTAACAGAAGCATCGTTTCCAAGTGACGAGAAGTAATAGTTTCAGACTCTATTCTGTGCTGGTCAGACCTCATCTGGAGTACTGTGTCCAGTTCTGGGCACCGCACTTTAAGAAGGGCATCGACAAACTGGAACAGGTTCAGAAGCGGCCGACAAAGATGGTCAGGGGTCTGGAAACCAAGTCCTATGAGGAAAGAGGATGACAAAGGCAGAGAGAATACCAAAGACTTGTCCTCTCTTGCCCTTGAAAGGAAGACTAGAAATAATGGGCTCAAATTACAAGACAGCAGATTTCAGGTAAACATTAGGAAGAACTGCCTAATTTGACAGTGGAACAAATTGTCTAGGGAGGTGGTGGGCTCTCTTTCCTTGGAGGTTTTCAAACAGGTGTAGGACATCCATCTGTTGGGGATGCTGTAGCTGCGGATTTCCTGCATCGAGCAGGGGGTTGGACTAGATTACCTCTGAGGTACCTTCCAACTCTATGATTCTATAAGCTTCTGGGAGCGATCCACTATCCATTAAAGTCAATTGGAGCTGGGCCATTGAATTCACTGGGTGAAGGATTTGTGCCCTTAATGTTCTTTGCTTAAAAATGCAAAATTCCCCATTGCGTCTCTCTGTAGGTCTTCATGAGGCTACGTTGCCCTCCTCCTTCCAAACGTCCTGGGAAAACAGCCTCCAAATTGCGTTTGTCCTGCAAATTAAATCAATCAATTTGCCCATTAGCTACTTTCCCCACACCCCTCTGCCTACCACAAACTTCTACTTGAGCAGAGTGCTACTAAAACAATTTTCTCAGAAGGTCAAAAATAATGGTGATATGGAGATTCATTCCTCTCCCCCATGCCCAACGTGGCTCTAAAAGTTGAATGGAAAGGAATGCAGCCTCCCTGTCCCCACCTATAATTATTCCCATGATATAGAAAGAGCTGCCTCTGAACTCTAACAAACTCTTCTTATAGCCTGGAAATTGCTCCCACTGTTTTGTCAAATCTAAACTCTGAAAACGAAGCTTTGAATGTTGCAAAATTTTTCATGAAAAATGTTGACATTTCAAAGTTTTGTATAAAAAATTTTTTGGAAACCTTGATTGTGTCAAGAACATTTTGACAATGGTTGTTAATGAATGTGACGCTGCCCAGTTCAGCTTGCTCTAGCTCTCCTGGGCCAGCACCGAACCTGCGCATCTGTTCCAGGCCCACCAGAGGTGGGCCCAGTTCAGACCCCAACGGGGTAGGAAGCCAGGCCGGAAACGTGGACCTGGAAGGAATAAGGCCAGGCCCAAGAGCTTCCCAGGCGGGCCAGAGCGAGTTGAACCAGGTGGGCGCATTTGTTTATGTGCCACCCTGTCCTGGTGTGGGGGTTTGCTATGGCAGGCAGCCATGACTGTCATGATGGGGGGGGGGGCAGCTGGGTGCCTGCCGCAGCACGGGGGGCAGAATGAGCCAGCCCACACATAGCTACCTCCCCCTGTGACTGGGTCAGACTGGAGGAATGTGTATTCCATCCCCATACCTGACCTGTCTGGGGGTGACTCCCCGACATGCAGCCACTGATGTAGCTGCACATTTGTTTTTACCTAATGGGCGCATTAAGTGTCAAAACTGTCTAGAATGGTTTGACAATTGATATTTCTGCCAAAAATTTCAGCTTTGACTTCTTAATTAGATTTTGAAATTTCCTCCCAAGCTGGATATTGCTTTTAATTCACTTCTTTTATTTGTTCCTGTTTGTGAAAGGACAAGGGGTAGGTATAATAGGGACAGGTGGTATAGGTGAACCAGGGCTCACAAGCCTGGGGCCCCACACCTTCTGGGACAGATGCATCTTTTCCCCCTGGCAGGACCAAACTTAGGATTTTTTCAGCCCTGAGCACTTGGTTGCTGCCCCATGAAGCCATATCCCCCAGCCACCCCACCCCCCCAAGTCACACACCACAGGCCATGACCCTCCCCAAGCTGCACCAGGCTCCCCCCTTGGGGGAAAAATAAAGTAAATAAATAAATAAATAAATAGAAAAACATAAAATAATAATTTAAAAAAAATCCTACCCACTAAATGTAGGGGACATCCTCAGCTGCTGCCCAGAAACCCAGCCTGGCACCCATGGCACCCCCCCCAGCTGGCTGGGGTGAATGAGAGGGTTGGGGGGCAGGCTGGGGGGTGAGCGAATGGGCAGGGGGGGAGAGGGAGGGCAGGGTGTGAGCAGGCTGAGAAGCAAGCAGGCTGGGTGGCCCACAGTGCAGAGAGCAAATGTGGTGAGGAACTGGTGTGCACATGCCACAGGGAAGCTGGCTGCACACAGCTGTGCACTGTACAGCTGTGCAGGTGGCTGCAGCAGCGGGTGGCAGTGGGGGCGGACTTGTGTGAGCTTTTTTGCTGCCCCTCCAAATTTGCCACTCTCGGCAATTGTGCTTTCACTTGGAACCTGCGTTAAGTACCACCAAAGTGAATGGGAGTCATGTTAGTTCTAAGGTATCATGCTGGCACGAAATAACAGATGATCACACTATTCTCAGATGTGCTTTCACTTCCATGGGTTGAAACTGAAGAACTAAGCAGTTTAGACAAATACCTGATGTGCACTGTATGGTGGTGTGATATCTGGAAGGGAGTGAGGAGTCGATCAAGGAGTAACCTCAAAGAAACAATCTACCTTAACTAGAGCCCCTGTTGGAGGGATGTGACTTGGGGGTTAGGGCAGTAGGGCTTAAGAGACGCACTCAGGTTTCATGTCTATGCTACCTGGATAAACAACAGGCAAGTCATTCTCTCGCTGGGTGTTTTAAATGTAACAATAGCCACTCACAAATGAGTGGCTGCCTACTATAATGTTCAATTACTGACACCAATTGCTGCTCTGAACCGCCCCTCACAGATGGTCCTGTGGCCATAGCCGGACAACAGTGAGTGCAAAGAACTTGAATGTAATTGTTGTGAGAAGCCTCACAACAACGTGCCAGGAAGCCATGAAGGTACCTACCCAGTGTTAGCAAGAAAAGTGATGAGAAGAACTGGACTGCAGCCGTCTCCCTGTTTGGTCCCCAACATCGCTTTTCTTGCTGCTGCCGGTCCTGGTGGGCACCTGGCCGGCACCAACCACAACAGCAGTTCTGGCTCCCCCACCACTTTCCCTGCCTTTGCTGTCAGATGCTCCCCATGACCAGTAAGTCCCCTGCAACAGCTCATGGGTTGCTTGTGGATGCCAACAAGTTGTTATGTGCAAATATTGCCAAAAAGCTAGCTATGAGTGCAGGATTGCCCATGTTGGTTAATCCTGGACCCATAGCTAGTGAGAGGTCTAAAGTCATCCTCTGTGTTTCATCTCTTGGTTTGTAACACCAAATCTGCACCCTAATTCCTAATGAAGTAAATGTGAAACTCTCAGTTACTCTGGTCATGGGGACCCAATAACTGTGTACAGAAATGATGCGAGATACATGTTCTCTAGAATGGGATATGCTGCACCCTTCTCCAGGAAACAAAATCCTTGTGCTGGGCTCCTTTGCAGAAATCCTTTGTATCCAAGTCGATTTCCGCGCAATATATTTTCCCCTGCTCTGCGACACAGACAGCAGTAGCAATCCGTTTCCCTCGCCCTCTCGCTTTTTAACTGTCAGTTGTACATAAACACCCAGAGGCAGTTGCTGCTTTCACTAACACTTTAGCTTGACTTTGGGATTTTTTCAAAGGACTGCTGACTTCACTCTAAAGCCTTTTGAGCCTGTGACAAAGCAGAGGAGTCTTTCTGCATCTTGGTGATCAGCTGAGTGTTGGTTTTAGTAATGGGGGAAGTGGGCCCATTTAGTAGTAGTGGCTCTGGAAGCAAAACCCAGATAGAGGATTGGAAAGAGCTTCCCTTACTGAGCAAAGTGATGATTTTCTCAGTAACAGAACTGAGCAGGGGAGAGAGAGAAACTGAGGCTCTGTTTGCTTCTAGTGGAAGGTGCCTAGAGGCAATAGGGATGCTCCAGGACTTAAACCGATAATCTCATGGGTGTAAAAATAGAGGAGAGGCAGAAGGGAAATTAAACTGGATGGATGTGACTGAGTGTAGCCCCTGCCATTTTGGTGGAGTTAAGGGGTAGAACTATAGGGTACCAAGAGGATGGTTGTTACTATACTAGCTTGTAGAGTTGGGTGGAATCTGTATGTTTAACATTTTCCTTCAAAACGTCAGTGGTCATAACAATTTTGATAAGACAAAATGTTGACCTAGCTGTAGCTGCTCTCTTGAGACCATGGGGACCACATTCACACCTGACGCCTGGCGCTGTTTAAATGATGCATAGGCAAAGACGTGGCAGCAGGGAGGAGCCTGATGCCGGCAGTAGTGCCTGTGTGAACGGGCTTCTGCCACGGCTTTGCTTGCGCATGTTAGGGCTGGATTTTGTGCCCTCCCCGGTCATGCACGAGCAAAGCTGAAGCAGAACCCCACTCGTACTAGCGCTACTGCTGGCTTCGGGCTCCTCCCCGCTGCCGCTTCTCTGCCTGCGCATCATTTTAACAGTGACAGGCATCAGGTGTGAATGTGGTATCAGTTCACAACCCTGCCATAGGCTGCTTGAGCGGCCTTGGAGAAATAACTTATTTTCTCTTGTGCCTCTGAAATGCAACCAAAGTACAGGGTTAAAGGGACAGGAAGCCTTGTAAAGATGTGTATTCCATAAAACCATAGAGCTGGAAGGGCTAGTCAGTCCAGTCCTTGGTCATTGAGAAGGTTCCACTGTACCTTACACCACACCATCCCTAAGAGATGTTAACTGTCACAATTTAAGTCATCACCCCAGCAGGGTGAGTAGCCAACCCTTCAAGAATACATGAAAAGCCAGTGAGGTTGACCTATTGAATGAGCTAATAGTTCACATACAGCTCAATATCCCCCATCAACTAAGTTCCATAAATATAAAGACCAACAGACCAGTGTTACAGCTCCTGCAGCCTTGCTTGGGTTGTTAGTTCACTTGTACCTTCCTGAAGGTCTCCTCCTTCCTGGGGTTTTGCTGCCGCATAGAATCCTGCACTTGGTTCCAGAGGTCCACAGTGCCCCTGTCCTTATTGGGGCAAGCCCAGCTTTAGCTCTTGGTTCCTCTCATGATGCAGAACATCCTCCTGCCATTCTCTGCAGGCTCCAGGAACTTCCCCCTGAGTCCATCCTCCACCTGGAATTATATCCGGGTGCCTGAAGCAGCAGGCCCTTGGTCCAGGACTCCTGGCTTAGTTTACTCTCAGCTGGCCAACCAACTTTTAGGGAACCATGAAACAGACAGGGCTTTGGGTTACTGCTGCCTCTGGCCCTTGCAGTAGGCTCTCCCCCAATAAGGCAATAGTCTTTCCCAGATGGTCCTCCCTAGAGCTCTCTGGCTCTGTCTTTTATGGCTGTAGCTCAATTAGCTTATAGTCCCGCTTAGCCCCAGCTGAACACAATCAGCCAAACTCTTAGCTTGGCTCCTTTTAGCCAGCAGTTCTCTTAAAAGGCCAAGGCTTGTCTCTGCACCCTCAGATGTCCATGGGATGGCTCTCCACAAGCACTTACCCCTGGCCAGGGGCCTGGTACTGCAAGGACATATAGTGACTTGGTCACACTAACCTATTTTGAAAGGACTCCAGTGACAGAGCCTCCACAAACTCAGCAAATTATTTCACTTCCTAACCTGGTAGTTAGATAATTCTTCCTAATGTTCAGCCTAATTCTTTTCTCCTCTAATTTAAGCCCAATACGTCTAGTCCTGTGTTCAACCAGGGATCCTTCCCCACCTTTAGAGCTTCCTGCTCCTAGCCTTGGTGGAGAGGTCATGTACAGGAGACTCTACTGCTTCCCTCAGATAATTTCCTTGGTTGTTAAAATTTTGCACTTAGTTTCTGGTTTAAGTTTCTCTAGCTCCAGAGTTTTTCTATTATGCTGGGTTAAAGAGTTCTCTGCCCTCATTACATTTTCTCAAAGCCTCAGAAGGGAAAAAATTAGATGCATTTTTGAGATTTCGTCTCTGAAACAGCTGAAAATTGTGTCTACTCCTAGTGACGGTGCAGTTCAAACCAGGCAATGTCCAGTTCAGACTGCATCCCCCAAGTCTAACTAATTGTGTGCCAGAGAGAAGGGGGTTAGGATGGGCTAGAAATTCTGATTCCATATGAAATAGATGCAGACTCATTGGTAAAATGCTGGTTTTAGATCACTGGCCGTTTTAACGTAGGACATGCCCAACCCCCCATCCCCCTACCCACCCGAGCGCCTGTATAAAGTAGGGATGGGTGAACAGAATGGAGTTCGGAAATTTGGTTTGGTTCGGTTCAGTTTGAAATTCGAGTTCGGTTCAGAAGTTCGGTTCGGTTGACTGAACAGACCGAGTTCGGTCCAAACTCCAAACTTCCGAACCGCATTCACCCATCCCTAGTATGAAGATGGGGTGGGTGAGTGGATGTGTGCTCCTGTGACCCACGCACCACCCACTCATGCCCATGCATGGAGCATCAGGGGAAAACATAGGATGCTCTGTGCAGGGGCAGGAGTGGGCAGTGTGTGGCTAGGGATGCACACTTGGGCTGAACTGAATAGTAAAAAAAAATTTGTGAGTATTTCCAAGTTTCCAAGGATCAGGCCTGAATGTTCACGTAGTCCTCAGTAATGCGACTGAATACCCAGTTAGTACTCAGTTAAATACTTGGTATTTTTCTGAGTATTTTCCAGAGTACTGAGTCCCCTTATACCAGGGGCAAGGAAAGCCCCTTTTAGGGAGTATATGCCCCTGGCTGCTGTTCCTGCTTGTCCCGTTTCCCCATACCCCTTCCCTGATCCCTGTTTCCCCCTGCTCAGGGGCGGATTAGCCATTGAACCCACCGGGAGGATTGAACCCACCGGCTGGTCCTGCTGTCTTTTAAAAAAAAATTAATTAATTTTTTTTAAAAAAAAAATTAGTCCCGACCCCTGCGGGGCTGGGTGGGGGGAGGCCTCACCTGCCTGAGTGCCTCTCCCCTCCTAGGAGCAAAGAAGCAGCTGCAGTAGCAGCAGGGACTCGATTGGGCTGGGAGATAAGGCTGTGTTTACAAACACAGCTCCTCCAGGTTGCTACTTTGGAAAGAAGGTTCTTCGAGATGTCTCCCAACATTCTCTCAACTCAACACGCTCAGTGTAGGGATCACGTGATGGTCTCGAGCTCCTCAAGGCAGGGAAGGACGGAGCCTCAGGGGCAGCAGGTAGGGCCTGCTGGGGGGGGCTTGGGCCTGCGGTTTTGGTCTCTTTGGGGCTGGGGGGGCCTGGCCTGG
>QEPC01007999.1:1611353-1624612 GCA_003113815.1 Sphenodon punctatus
GTGAGAGGGGTGGTATACAAATAATATAATGAAATGAAATGTTCCCCTGGCCGAAACAGCCAGACAGGCAGAGGAGGGGACCAGCAGCATGAGGGAGAGGTGGGGTCTCTGCCTTGTTCTCCCTCACTTCCAGCGGAAGTGAGGAAGAAGCAGAGGCCCCGCCTCTCCCTCACTCCGGTGCTCCCCCTTCAGTGCCTGTCAGTCTCTCGGACAGGGGAACTGAGGGATAGGTGGGGCCTCTGCCTCTCATTCCCCCTGGCCGAGACTGTGCCGGGAGGGGGGGGGGTGCAGAGTGTGGGAGAGACGAGGCCTCTGCCTCTCCCTCACGCTTGCTGCCCCCCCGCCCAACCCGACACAATTAAAAAAAAAAGATTTAAAAAAACCCCCAAACCCAAACCCGCAGGGCCTCCCCAAGCACGGGGACCTAGGTGGTCACCCCAAACCACCTCGCGGTAAGACTGGCCCTGCCCCCAGGTCTGTGGGCTTGGAGGTCACAGCACCATGGGCCGCGCCGTTGCCCCACGCTGCTTGCTGCATGAGTGGGCAGTGTGGACACCTGAGCGCCCGCCGCCTAGATCACCACTGTGCCTGCCACTTGTGTAAGCTGGCAGCAGGATTGCACCCAATATTTGGAAAGTACTGAGAACAATCACACGAGTCAATGGACGTCTTCATGGAAGCCATCAGGGTTCCACCAACCAGCACCTGACGGCAGGAGCGGTAACTCAGAAAAGAGTTAAACACGTAAAAGTTTGTGCTGAGGAGCCAGGGGGTTGGCATGTCCATTCAGAGTCTAGAGCCCTCAGGGAAGAGAAGACATATGGGACACCTAATGGGTGGCTTAATAGTCCTGGCAATGGGAATTTTAATATTTTCCCCTGGTTTCCTTGGGGTGAATTGTACGACAACAACTCTCCCCCTCAGAGAAGAAATGATGATATCTATTAATCATGTCTACCAGCTTGGCAGTGGGAGCCTTTTTAATTCAAGTTTTCCATTCCTTGCCTCCCTGGCTGCGAGTTGCATTAAAACCTGCCTTGCTGGCTGTGTTGTGGGAGATGGAGGGTTTGTTTCACTTTTTCTCTCCTTCTCTATTTTTGGAGTTAACAGTTAATTCTGATTTTCATTCACATCCTTAATTATAAATAGAGGTGCAATAAATTGCCACAGAGAACAGTACAAAAATTGTTGATTCGCCATGACTATAGGTTGTTTGTGTTCCTGTTCAGAAATAGCTTTTTGTGTGTGTTAATTTTATTAAATTTTTATGTTTGTCCTTTTGTTTTTGCTAACTTTGGGGGGATTTTTTTGACATTGGATTTTTTTATTTTTTTATTTTGACATTTTTTGTGCACTTCTCTCAAGCAATCGACAGGGGCTGCTGCTGGAGAGAGGGTGCTGTGCTAGATGGACTTTTCGTCTGACCAAGTATGGCACTTCTTACATTGTGACAGAAATTCACCAGTGGAAATTCCCAAAGTAGCAAATGAGTGAAATGTGTCCTAAACAGGAAAATTCTAGCAAAAGTTTAGGAAGGCTCCTGAAATAATGAGAATGTCCATTGATTTGCGAACAGTCAGTGAATTTCAGCACTAGCTGTGAAATAAAAAAAGCTTTCAACTGTGCTGTTACCTGACAGTGATTCCCCTTTAAAAAGGGCAATAGTTTTTATTCTGTTATGTTCTAGTCTAGAACAAGCTGAATAGATTGTACTTATTTTAAAAGAGGGGTTTCCAGATTTCATGCTTACTACTGGATAAATCTGTGTGGTGTTCATGGAATATCACTTGGGGCGTTTTTAGATGAGTGGGGAATTCACGGGTTCAAAAGACTCCCGCAGTCTTCCAGACGCACAAGGTAGCGGGAGTGCCTTTAAATGAACAGCCTGCTCACGTGACAATGATGGGGGTGTGTGCCACGGAGGAGTGCACACTCTCCCTGACTGCCCCGACAAACAGCTGATGGGGAATGGGGTGCCAGGGAGAGCATGGCCAATATGGGGGTGATCTTGCGTGACTTCAGGCATTCAGACATAAACACCATGACAGTCATGAAAATCTTGCAGGAGATTTAAAAGGCAGATTAGTGAAACCTCACTATTGCGTTTTTACTAAACTGGGAGTTTTCCTGGGCAGCTCACGTGAGAGGCATTTACACAAGCAGGTAATTACTGTGTTTACTGGGAATCTCGTGGGTGTGCATCTCCCGTAAAAATGCTCTTGGTTATTGGTGGTGGTGGTTTGGCTCGTGTGGTAATCCTGCGGTGGTTCACCAAGATGAATGGATTCCCAGACATTGTCCCAGAGTCACTGGGATTTACTGTAGCACTTTGCAGATGTGTTCATTTTCATTATTATTTATTATTTGTATGGTGACTGCAATACCTCTGGTGCTGAACAGTAGTTGAGGCAGATCCCTGAAGAGGCAGATCCCTGCCTTACAATCTAGAATGGAGTAGGACAAGGAGATGAGGAGGAGGGAGGCATAGGGGAGGGACAGGGATACATATATTCACAAAGTTGAGAAGTTGCGGATGCATGTGCTTAGCTTAGCCACAAGGATAAGATAGTATAAAAAGAAGCTGCAGAGAACAATCTATGGGAGGGAGATAGGGAAGACCTGATGGAAAAGGTAGGTTTTTAGGAGGGCGTTGAAGATTGCAAGAGAGGCAGCAGAATGTATGTGTGGTGTCTTGAGGACCCAGGAACACTGTTTGTGATGCCATGTGTGACCTAACCAGGACTCCATTTGGTCCATCTATCTGGTTTAATCTCCACTTTTCCATCTAGCCACCGTTTTGGACATCCCCAATATCTGACCTCACATCAGGTCTGTGGGCCAAATGCGGTCCTCAGCAAGTTTATATGTGACTCCTTTCCAGTGCCTGGATCTGGTTCCTGGATGCAGTCTCCTCCACCCTCAAGCACTGAAAAACTGAGCTCAGGATAATGGAGCACAGAGGAGGGCATGTACACAAGACTAGGGGGCAGATCCAAGGCCCAGATTCATGATCTGGGCCCTCCTTTTCTTAAATACACCTGTTAAGCATCCCCACCCCAACCTCTATGTGGTCCTTGGAACTTGTACTAATATTCAGTGTGTCCCCTGGGACAGAAAATGTTCCCCACCACTGTTTTAGACCCTGCATAATTTTTTGTGGCTCTTCTTTGAGCATGCTCTAATATTTCCTAATTTTTCTTTTCCTTCTGATCAGAGTCTATAGCATGAGCAGCCAATGTGTGTGTGTGTCCCCAGTACACGAAGCAAATAAAGAGATCCTTTAAAGACTCAGAGTTTGCCTAGTAAATGAAAGCTTGGAGAGGTCTTCTATTCCCAAATTCCACTAAACCTCAAAAACTGCAACTTTTTTTGCCCTCCTGGCATAAGCTATGTCTACTTTTCTGCAATGACTGCTGGCTACCTGGGAAAAGACAACAAAACACCAGTATTCCCCAGTGCCCCCCTGCCCAGCTCATCATCCTAACCACATCTGACAATTCCCAAGTCTGACAGTGGTTTTAAAAGCTTCTGTCAGCTTCTGCTGATCCGGAATCTGGGAATTTCAGGCAGCCAGAGCTCAGTACCTCCAGGGAGGGTTTAAATTTTTCCCCCTTTGATTAAAGAAATCTACAAGATACAGTCAAATTTTTTTTTGGGTGGTTGTTGTCCTGGCCTGGGAATGAGCAGGCAGAAGATACGATAACGAAAGCTGCAGCATAGCAGAGTTCAAGAGTCAGTAATCCCACTTGCCTAAATGCAACATGTTCTGAAAAGATTTACTTGAAGTTTAAATGATTCTTGCCTTGTCTGTGCTCAGGTTTTTGTGTGTGCTAACTTTCCATACTTTTACTGGTGTGACTGGTCATGGCCAATGCATTTGAAAATCACATGACTGACATTGGGTGATTTCAGACGTTACGGGGCCCATTGGCCCCGTACCGAAATCACTCCATTCATTCCCCGCCGGAGTCACCCTGTCACGCTGTAACAGATGTGCCGGGGGGATCCTGGTGGGGAATCTGGGAGGGGGTGCAACGTGCCAGGGAGACGGGCGGGCGGCGGGGCCAATGCGGCCGCCGCATCGGGCCGGATTCGCCACGGCCAGTCGTTACTTTTTTTTGGTCCCCGCTGGGGATCTCTTTGACCATGCTTCCCGGGACATTCCCCCCGCTAGCCCGGAAAGCGTGGTTCAAATTGACCCCATGTGCCAATTGAGCATGGCGAACATCTGGCGGCTGCCAAACAGACGTTCGAGACACATTGACCACAGGTGGGTATTCACCGTGGTTCACTGTGATCTCGTAACGTCTGAAAATACCCATCATAAGATAAACCACAGCATTAAAGTCCACAGGGCTTCAGTTTAAGATGAGTTCAGGCCTATCAGAGCAATTGTTTCAGGCTCTCTGCAGATTCTGTCAGGTAGCACTGCATTGGTTCCCATTTTCAGGGTTCCTGTCTCAAGTTACTGGGAACCCCTCTCCTCCTACCTTCTAATATAGCCGATGGCATTTGCTCCAGCCTAAGCCTGCATAGGGCTTTAACATAGTGCCAATTCCTTTTGGGGAAGGAAAGTTGATTTCATGACAATATGGTGGGAAGGGGAGCTTGTTCGTGCGAGGCTTCG
The DNA here is from genome assembly GCA_003113815.1 of Sphenodon punctatus. Lineage (NCBI taxonomy): Eukaryota > Metazoa > Chordata > Lepidosauria > Sphenodontia > Sphenodontidae > Sphenodon > Sphenodon punctatus. Next base: position 1,615,981 of record QEPC01007999.1, read on the forward strand.
TCCCCTGGGGCAGTTAGTAGGAAAGGAGGAGGGGGCTCCCCCACTTCCTGGTGGCAGCAGGGGGGAGGAGTGAGGGATATGGATGGTTAGAGGAGTTGATTACCTGATAATTTGCGGGGAGTATATTTATTTCTCTGTTATATGCTGTAATGTTATATGGAGATGATAATGGAATTATAAATTTTGTGCGAGTTAGCATTGGGACACTAGTTTTTGGAATGTTGTAAAAGATACCCCTCCTCTTGGTGAGAGCAAGGGGAGGGGAAGATAGTTGGGCCCCCTGGCGGCAGCAGGGAGGGGTTGAGAGGTAAATAGTGATGGATTTATATTTTGTATACCGATGGGTTGATTGTATTAATTAAGGGGTTAACTAACATTTTGATCTTGTTGATTTATATTGTGTGTACTGAATTTATATGATGTATAGATATTCTTGATTTATTGTTATGGTCCGTGTGGACCTTTTGTATGTTGGAAGCCGTCTTGAGCTGTTTGCAGGAGAGAGTGGGGTATAAATTAAATGGGGGGGGGAGTACATTGACAGGGGGCTGGGAGCCAGCTGGGCTTGCCCCCTTCCCCTCCGTACTACCTTCCCGGAGTGGAGCTGAGCCGGGGACAGACTGGGGTGCAGAGGGCCTCAGGGCCAGGACTCCCTGGGCCCCTGTGTCTGTTTCCCCCTCCCCCTCCTGGTGGCAGAGGGAGAGGGGGGTAGGGCCAAGGACTTCCCCTGGTGGCTTCCAGTTGAGATGCGGCCCTGGCAGGGGCTTTAAACCAATGTGTCTGTCGGCAGCGCCGCAGGCGTGTGCCACAAGAACGCACCTAAGGGCCATGCCTTGGTGGGGCCGGTGTGTGTGTGTGTGTGTCAGGGGCTGGGGCGAGAAGTTTTATTAAATGTGGGGCATTAAATGTGGGGTATTTTTTTTAATTAGCTGGTGATTTGTGGGAGGATATGTGGGAGGGGATTAATATTGATGTGGGGGGGAGTTTGGGGGAAGTAGGGAGGGAAAATGGAAAGGGACTGGGTTAGGGAGGGGTGGTGGAGGATCTGGGGGCTATGAGGGGGTGGGGACTTTTCCCCTGGTCAGGTCGGGACAGCCAGAGGGAAGCCGGGGATAGAGCCAGTTGGGTGTGTGTGTGTGTGTGTGACGGCCATTGGGGTTGTGATGAGACGAGGGAAATATGGTCCTTATTGGGGGAAGGTTAGAGCTGTGTGACAGGACAGATGTTTGTTACCTGTCCCACTCACTACCCCCGTAGCAGCTGGGCAGGTGGCTCAGGATCAGAAGACCCCTGATCATGCTCTGATGCTGTTAAATGTAAGGTCGGCAGTTAATAAGGCAACAACTGTCCAGGAAGTGATCCTGGACTATGCAGCCGACCTCGTATGTATCATGGAAACCTGATTGAACACTGAGTTGGGACCAATCTGGGCTGACTTTGTTCCAGCCGGATATTCCGTGCAGCATCAGCCACAGTCAGAGGGATGGAGCGGGGCAGAGAGGAGGGGCGATGTAGCCATGATTTTTAGGGAGTCTTTGGCTGTTCAGAGGTATCCGGTGCAATCCATATTGGGTATTGAGGGTCTCCATCTGGTGTTTGATTTGGCAGGGGACAGTTTGGGAGTGCTGCTTGTATACCGTGCACCTACCTGTACAGCAGCCTCCCTACATGCTCTAGCGGAGTTGGTGTCGGGGGTGGTATTGCGGTCTCCGAAGAAGTTACTCTTGGGGGATTTCAATATTCACGCTGATGCTGACCTTAGGGGCATGGAACAGGAGTTCATGGCCACCATGGCAACCATGGGCCTGTCCCAGATGGTCAGCGGCCCGACACACCAGGGGCGGAGGGGAGCATATCTTAGAACTTGTGTTTTGCTCTGGCCTTGAGACGGGGGATCCGTTGTTGGGTGATTTATCAGCTGTGCCCTTGTCATGGATGGATTATTACCTCCTGCAGGCCTTTCTCCTGGTGCATGTCTGCCCCCAGAAGGGCATGGAACCAATTCAAATGGTTCGCCCCCAGAGACTGATGGAACCAGAGTGGTTCCATGATTCTCTGGGTGAGATACCTTCTGATCTTGACGACCGTCTCATTGATGACTTCATCGTGTTGTGGAACACCTTGCTGACAGAGGCTATTGATCAGATGGCTCCTAGACATTCGCTACCCAGGCAGCAGCACCGTAGGCCTCTTTGGTTTTCAGAGGAGCTGCGGGTGCTGAAGCAGGAGGGGTGACGGTTGGAGTGACAGTGACATCGTTTGCATACTGAAGCCAACAGATTGTAACATAGAGTTGGTTTATGAGCCTATGCCAGTATTTGCTACCCTCATAGCATCTGCAAAATCCCATCCAGCAGACCTTTTCTGGGTGGTGAGGGGGTTGGTCAGTCCGACCGACCTCCACATTGGAGTGGAGGCATCTTATTTCTGCTGTGATATGTTTGTGGATTATTTTGTGGATAAAATGGCTCAGATTCACCACGACTTCGATGCCAAATTTCTTACAGTAGAGAAGCAAGAGGTTATGGAAGCCCTGCCTTGTTCTATTTTTTGGGATCAATTTCAGTTGGTGACACCCGCCGATGTGGAGGATGTTCTTGGGGCTGTCAGGGCCACCTGTTATGAATTAGATCAATGCCCGTCCTGGCTTGTGAATGCCTGCTGGGAGACAATGGGGCCACTGCTGGCAGGAGTGGTCAATGCCTCCCTTAGGGATGGCAGGGTGCTAGGTTGCCTTAAAGAGGTGGTGGTGCGGCCTGAGCTCAAGAAACCATCGCTTGACATTGACTCCCTTGCCTGCTATCGGCCAGTCTCTAACCTTCCCTTTTGAGGGAAGGTTATTGAACGAGTGGTGGCCCAGGCAGTTGCAGGAGCATCTAGACCAGGTCAGTTTTCTTGATCCTTCGCAGTCTGGATTCCGCCGGGTTATGGCACTGAGACTGCGCTTGTGGCGTTGGCCGATGACCTATGCAGGGAATTAGATCAGGTTCAATTGAACTTGCTGATTTTATTAGATCTGTTGGCTGCATTTGATACTGTTGATCATGAGATGCTGGTGTTGCGCCTGCGGGACCGTGCAGGAGTGGGTGGAATGGTTCTTTAATGGTTCCGCTCCTTCCTGGCTGGAAGAACTCAATGAGTGGTGCTTGGGGATTATTTTTCATCATACTGAGACCTCTCGTGTGGAGTCCGCAGGTTTCTGTTCTGTCCCCTCTCCTGTTCAACATGTATATGCAGCCGCTTGGCGAGGTGGTCAGGAGGTTTGGCATGCAACGTCATCAATATTCTGATGACACCCAGATTTACCTCTCTTTTTCATCAGACCCAGGCCCGGTAGTCTCGGTGCTTACTGGGTGTTTGGCAGTGGTGGAGGATTGGATGAAGACTAATTGACTGAGATGGAATCTCAACAAGATGGAGGTTATGCTGGTAGGTAAGGCAGTGGAGATGATGGCCCCCATTATTGATGGGGTCTGTCCTCCAGTGGTTCTCCAGGTACGGAGTCTGGGGGTGCTCCTTGATTTGCAGCTCTGCTTGGATGTTCAGGTGAAGGCTGTGGCAAGGAGTGCCTTCCGCCAATTACACCTGGTGCATCGGCTTCGGCCGTATGTTTCAGACTCTGACCTGGCCAGTGTCATCCATTCTTTCATCACCTCTAGGCTAGATGAATGTAATGCGCTCTACTTGGGGCTACCCATGGTGACGGTTCGGAGACTGCAGCTGGTGCAGAATGCGGTGGCCTGTCTCCTGGTGGGACTGGACTGCTGGGAACATATTACGCTAGTTCTTAGATCACTGCGCTGGCTGCCTGTAGTCTTCTGGGCCCGATTCAAGGTGTTGGTGCTTGTCTATAAATCCCTAAATGGTCTGGGCCCGACCTATCTGTGGGACCGCCTCACCCCCCGAGTCCTGGATCGACCCTTACGGTCATTGAGAGGTGCCCTCCTCGAGATGCCCTGAGTCTTCCGGGGGGCCACAATGGGGAGGGTGTTCTCAGTGGCTGCCCCACAGCTGTGGAACTCCCTGATGATAGAGGCCCAATTGGCCCCGGATCTCCCCTTTTTTCGACGTAATTGTAAGACCTGGCTGTTCTGCCTGGCCTTTGGTGGGGAAGATGGGTAGGGTGGGATGGGAGGGCATGGTTAGGGGATAAGAAGTTTGTTATAAGCCTCCTTATGTCGATGGTTTTATGTTTGTAAAGTTTTATTGTTGTAAGCCGCTCTGTGCCGCTGTGTGGGAGGGGCAGGGTATGAAATTTGTTAAATAAATAAATAAATAAAATAAGAGGGCTAGAAACTTGCTCTTGTGTAAAAAAAAAGGTGAAAAATAAGAAACAAAAGAATAAAAAATGAAGAAGAAGATGTGACAACCCCCTTGAAGCTGGTTGGAAACATCTGAACAAAGCACTGAAGTTGTGATCCCGTGGGGAATGACAACATAAAATATCCACAGCTTATCCTAAACACAATTTAGCATAAATAACTGATGCTAAAATGGATTTTTGTTCATACATTTGGTTTTAAGAAACGTGCATCAAGTTCCCTTTCCCTGCAGTTTTCTTGGTGCTTTGGGATACCAGCAGGAACTGACCTAATGGTGCATTTTATTTTAAAGGTATTAAGGCTATTACCAAAGCACTGCTGGTGGGCAGTTAGATCCTCAAACATTCGGGCACCCTACTCCTCCCAGAGAAGCAAATAGGTTTTTCATGAGAAAAACACTTCTTGGAAGGGCTTGTGAGGGCTTTTAATTCATTAATGTAATCTCTTTGCCCTGGGATTGTCTGCATTTTCATCGGGCAAACAATAAAAACAAAATATGTACACGAGTCATACAGGGTAGCAATATTGTCCTATTGATTTTGTGTCATACTCTCTCTTTTTAAAAGAACAGTTTAAATGGTATTAGTTTTTAATCATCAAAATTAGAACTGCACACACACGCACACGCACACACACAGAGTCACGCTCTGTCTGTATCCTCCCAGCAAGCTGGTGTGTGTTTTGATAGAATCAGTTCAATTTAAAAAGAAACCTACAGGTATAAGAGAGACGTGTGCCTTGCAGCAAGGGACCAAAAGTGCACAATTTAGGAAACAGATCAGAAAGAAGGCAGAGAGGTAACTCAATTGTAGTGCACAGGTAGCTTCAAGAGAAAGCATTGGGAAATAAAAGGATTGTTGTTGCTTTCTTCTCCTCTCTCCCTGCCCCCTTCTTGCTGGGGGGACTCCTACATACCCTCCCTGAGTCCAGGTGGCTGAGATTTCCCTAATTGGCTTGCAGAAGCACAGCTCCTTCCCTGGGGTGTTGGCTGCAGAAGGGACCCCTGCCTTCTCAGCCGGAGGCACTAAAGTGCAACACCCACTCCATCACAGCTCCATACTCTTTAGAAGAAACACCCAGCAGAAACGCTCCCTGGTTAAAATATGCAGCCTAGAAACTCAGGCCTTGAACGACTTCCCTCCTCCTCCAAGGGGAAGGCTGGATGAGCAGCCTCAGCAGCTCCAACCCTTTCCCTGCACCACAAAATCTCCATCTTCTGACAAGAAACTGAATCCACTGATTGAAGCCCTGCGGGCTGCACAAGGGCAAAGAGCGAGGAGGATTAATTGGCTTCTGGTGCAGGGAAAGGGTTGGAGCTGCTGAGGAGAGCTCCTTGCCTCTTGTAAGGCTTCAGAGTGTCATGAGGTAGCGAGTTTACTATTCAGCGGAGTGCTCAGCCAACTCCCACCATGGGCAGCTTGGGGAACAATCATTAGTGCTTCCAGGGAACCAAAAGAAGGTTTGCTTGTAGCTATGAGGACCAGAATGTTTTACACCCTTGGAAAATGAATTTCTAGGCTGATAAATCTTCTCCAAGGAAAAAAAGAGTGGTCTGGAAAAGGGGGCAGCTGCGGTGCATTAGGCTGGCCAGACTAGAGGAGTGTGTTATCTGATAGCTGATATTGTGGCCTACAGAGTTCAGTAGCATATTATTTATTTATTTATTTATTTATTTATTTATTTCAACTATTTTTAACCTGCCCATCCTGTCACTGCAGCGTACAATATAAAATATTAAGAACATTAAAACAATTTAAAAATAAAGAACAAAGGGAGGAATAAAAATCCCTAACCACCCTCCACCCTAACCCATTCCCCCCACCCTACCCATCCTCCCCCCCAAAAGCCAGGCGGAAGAGTCATGGCTTACGACAGCATTGGAACGAGGAGAGATCTGGGGCCAAACGGGTCTCCACTGACAGGGAGTTCCACAGCTGTGGAGCGGCCACCGAGAAGGCCCTCTCCATTGTGGCCCCCTGGCAGACTCAGGGGACCTCCAGGAGAGCACCCCCCGATGACTTCAAGGGCTGATCCAGAACCTGGGGGGTGAGGCGGTCCCGCAAATAGGTTGGGTCGAGGCTGTTTAGGGCTTTATAGGTGAGCACCAACACCTTGNCCGCGGCTTTGGAACTCCCTTCCGGAGGAAGCTCGCCTGGCCCCTAGCCTGTTAATATTCCAGCGAAATTGTAAGACCTGGCTGTTCGCCCAGGCCTTTGGGAGGGAGGGTGGGTAGGGTGGGGTGTTTTTAGTTCCCCCACCTACCTGGGTTTTTATGTTGTATCTAGTCCTGTTTTAATGTTTTATAATATTTATGATAATTTTTATTGATTTTATTGTGTTTTAATGTTTTGGAAGCCGCCCCGAGCTGCATGGCAGGAGGGGCAGGGTAAAAATCTATGGAAATAAATAAAATAAATAAATAAATCTGGCTGGATATCGTGGTATTCATGATATCTGTTATCCGGTCAGATACTGGGTGGTACTGGATTACCATTTACTTCATAATGTTACCAAATTAGAATTTATTATTACCATTTATCGTTTACTACATTACCATTTGACTTTTTTTTTTTACTCCTTCATTCCTTCTGGACTGGTTCAGTTATATGGTAATGCAATAAATGGTAACATACGATATTCTGGTTTGGTGGTTAACCTCTGCGGTTACTGGGTAGCTACTGAATAACTGCCAAGCTATCAGGAATACTGGATATTAACCATAGATAAATTGTTTTTCTATCTATTTCAGAACTAATCTTGACCTACAGAGCCCAATAATATAGCCTGCGGATGTGGCAGCTGCCATCTTGGTTCCCACAGTCCAGTGATAGCAGCAGAGTTGCCAACCATAAGTGGTCAAACTTTAAAGCTCATCATGAGCCACTCCCCTAAAAATCATGAGATTGCAACAATAATGCATTTCAATAATACATTTCAGGACCTTTTTATTTACCCTCTGGTTCCTAAGCTTGTGGGACAGATGTTACAGTTATGTTTTCTAGTTTTTCTCCTCAACCATTGGTAAAAGCAGACATGACAGTGGCCTGCTGTGGCCTGGAACCCACCGGCACCTGTGTTCACTGCCCTGGGGTGGGTAGGCAGCTAGCCTGGGAAGTGTCCACAGAAAATTGTTCAGAATGCATCTCGAGCCAAGGGCCGCCAATGCTGAGCACAATGGCTAGTCGCCATGACTATCCATCATGGTGGGGTGGCTGGGTGCTGGGATCAAGGTGGGGCTGGCTGTCCACATGGTTGTTGAGATCCCGGCCCTGCTTGTGTGCGGGGCCGTGGGACAGCTGTCCAGCTGTGGACACGTTCGTTTGGTGCCCCTCCCTGACTTTGGGATGAGTGGCCACTGTTTTCCACCCCGGGGCTGGGCCAGAGAGCCGCTGGGCCACCTGCACACCTGTTTTCACCCCATGAGGAAACTTACTAGTTAAAAAACAAAGAAATAGCAATTTTATTACAGGTCTCACACTTTAAGGCTTTTAGAAATTGTGAGGTTTGGCAATCATCTGTTTCCACCATCTTACCATACAAAACTCAGACCACGCTGCTGGTTCCTGTCTCAGTTCTTCTTGCGCCCAGTCCTGCCTGGCTTTCTGGTCCTGGCCCAGAGTTGGGACTCAGCCCCTGAGAGAAACTCTCGACTGCCTCTGAAATCCTCTTTATGGTGACAGTTGCTTTGAGGAAGAGCTGGGTGGATGTTTTGTTACTGTGCGTATGTCTCTAATATGGAATATTTTCCTCTGCCATATGGTCCTGGTCTTGAGCACAGCTTGGCGGATAAAGGGAGCAGCAGAACAGAGGGTCTTTAGCTCAGAAACTCAAAAGAACAACAACACTGCATGTGCTTGCTCCAATGGCTTCATGAGGTGGGAGATAACTGCACCCTGTCGTGGATTCCCTGTGCTTTTTCTCATCCTGGACCTATGCTAGACCTTACTACACAATGTAAAACAATGATTAGCATCATAATGATGAAACATCCATGCTCCTAGTTAAAGTGGAGTTTGCACCGGGCCCTTTTTTCATTCAATGGGCATTTTTAGACACACTTTAAAGTTCCGGATGTTTCCATCTTCTGGGTTTACAAATTACAAGTTCACAAGTAAGTTCCGGATTAATTTTTCACACACACACTGCCCTGAGGCAGTTCCTAGATGCATTCTTCACACAAACACTGCCCTGAGGCAGCCTAGAGTAGCCACAGCTGTAGAAGTGACAGGCTGCCATGGAAACCAAGTGACCACAGCTGCCTGGAGCAAAGCAGTTTACCAGGAGAACCTTTTACACACAAAGGTTTGGGG
>QEPC01007999.1:1628618-1666072 GCA_003113815.1 Sphenodon punctatus
TCCTGAGGATCACTCCACTACTACATGGTGGAAAACATGTGAACATGATAGCCCCACAGGGCTGACAGAGGGTTTGGAAAACCAAAGGTCTAACTTAAATAGGATTCAAACACATGGAAATGGGGTAGGGGGGTTGCATATCCCTACACACACTGGTAGGACACACCAGTCTAAGCGTGTTGTGGGACTCTGTCATGCCCACTGCACATGCTGTCTTATGGGGGGTCTGTCATGGAGGAACATAGGGTCACACACATGTTATACTGGTCTACAGGTAGGCCACAAGCCTAGTAAATATGTAAAGCAAAAGGTGCAACATGTATGTAATGTTACAATTGAAAACTGTAAAACCCAAATCAGGTCTGTGACACTGACGAAACTCCAGGAAATGCAAAGAGATAAAAATAATGTGTACTGGGAACCCTGGCCAGACAACCTGTGGAGATGCAAATCGACCTTCAGGTTTGCCTGGGTTGCCTACGTGACAGACCTCAGGTTTCTCCAAGGTGGGAACGAGAAACAAAGAGACCACGAAAGGTACTTAAGCGAGGACCATTAAGCTATCTTCTCTCTCGCTTGGTCAGAGCCATCTTGAGCACTCTCATCTGCATCCTGGATCCTGCCAGCCAGCAAGACTGGAAACTATGGACTGAGAGCAGGACTTTGCTTTCTAGCAACTCTAAGACTTAAGACCCAGTCGCTTACATCAAGGACTGAGAAGAACTTACGGACCTTGGTAGGGTAAGATGCTTATTTAGGAACTCAACCAGTATAGATCTAGGAATGCATTATATTTACCTTTGATTTCTAGTAACCACGCTGTATCAACAATCTTGCTTATGTAATCAATAAACTGACTTCTTATCTTTATGAAGAAGTGTCTGTGTCCAACACTGGAACACAAGTGAGCAACAAGAGTTCTCAAGTTCTTGCGAACCCAGAGATTAAAGAGTCTGTAAGCGGGAAGGATCGGGCCCTTGGGTGACAAAGGGGTTGTCCCTGCAGCAGGCTTGAATCAGCCAGAGAGAGAAAACTGATTCAAGTGGACTGTACGCGAGGGAAACTGAGTCACACAAACCCGGTAAAGTGGGGGTGTGGACCTCCAGCCCGTGACACACATCTCTAATACACATGACACGACAAATATGTTCCTCAAGGTGTTTGGACAAAGAGGTTTCCTGCTGTATTTAAATGTATTAAGTATGACAATATTTGTCAATTGTTGCCCCTCCTGTTTCTTTAATAATGTCACTAAAAGACCCTCAAATCTGTTTTTACTTGCTACACACCTGAGGAAGGGCTCTGAGTGGCTCCCAAAACTTGCACAATCTCATCAATTACAGTTGTTCCAATAAAAGATATCACCTGAACTACTTTGTCTCCATCTTCCTCAAATCTTTGTAATCTGTTGACTCAGGAGGCAATCAGGATTCTCCATCTCAGAGAGTCCACACAGCCCAGCCCATTAAAGCAGATTAGAAGGACAGTCTGTAGCTCTCCCCCCCTGCCCCACTCCTCCTCCAAATGGCTGTCTTTGTCAGCACTTGTTACCTGGGCTGGGGAATTATTTCTTTTTTCCAAGTGAAGGGAAATCAAGCTGTAGGGGATTAATAGATGTTATTGTGTCGATTCTCTTTTGCACCTCTCCTGGGGGCTGCACTAAAGGAATATCATAGCATGCAAATATCGTTTGTATTGTGATCATTAACCCAAGTGGTAGGAGGTGCTTTATGGCAACAAAATTCTTCCCGAGGCCCCCACAGAGAAGAGAAGAATTCCTTAAGTGCACAGTGGCATTTAAGAGATTGCTGCCTGCTTTGAGCAGATGTTCCAAAGATTAGACAACTCTGTTTGCAAGATGGTTTCATATCTTGGAGGGGAAAAACCCCCAAACAGCTACAATATTTATTAGAGGATTTTGTGTGTGTGTCTGCCTGTGCTTAAATTTGGGACAAACACACACTGTCTGGTAGCTGAAAATGGTAACACGCCCTCCTTCACACACATACACACCCACAATCAAATGTGAAGTTGAAAAGCAGCCAGAGGTCACTTTTTGGAAAGATGGCTGTTTTATTAGGAGCTCGTAAGCAGCCTTCCCTGAAAGTGCTTAAGTCCTATGCTTGTCCTTTAGGGAAGACAGGGCATGATGCATGGGATGGAAGGAGTTGCAAAAGGTGGAGAAGTTCAGCATTTTTCACTGGCTGAAAAAAAAGTTTACTTTTTGAAAATAAAGTTTATTGATTTGCTTGAGAATCCGTGTGATCCAGTGGCTTAGATCCTAAATCATACGTCCCAGTACTCCCTATGTTGGAGGGACATCCTCTTTGGGTGCTGAATCCCGTTTTCCCTCCTTCAGGGATCAAAGTTTCTTTTTCAGGAGAGACAAAAAGACTGGTTTTCAAGCCTCAGGAACCTCTTTCCTGGTTGCCTCTGAGGAAAGGCACTTGAGAGGACTATGGGGAGATGATGGAATGACAAGAAGGGTGTGTGGATTGGGGGGCAGAGGGAGGAATGTAATAAAGAAAGAAAGAAAGCTTCTGTCCCTCTTTATGGAAATGGAATGTTGTTAGGTGTGTGTGTGTGTGTGTGTATAGGTAAGTGTGGAGGGGTGGAGTTTATTCACTGAGGGGGTAAAGCTTATTGGCTGAGCAGGAGGGGCTGCTCAAAACATTAGAAGGTATATGCCCTAATGGAAAACTCAGGAAATGAAGGTGTTATTTCTCTTTATGCCATGGATCTGTTGCAAGTTACTTCCCTCAACTGGGTATTTGGGTGGGCTTTTAATGGGTGGGGATAGAGTTTGGGGGTGGGCATGGTTTTAATTGGAATCTTATACGGTTTAGTATTTTTATTGGTTTGTATAATCCTGTATGTTATGAGCTGCCCCGATACCAATCAAAATGAATAAATAAATAAAAATGGCCAGATACAATGCTAGATCTGTGGAAATCTAACATGCAACTGAAACTGCCGATGTCACCCGGGGAGTGTGGCAGGTGTTATGAACGTTTATGCTGCTGGATGTTTCCGCAGCTGCCTCATAATCCCCCATAGTCTCCTCCCACCAGCTGTTGGCTGGAAGCTGTTCCTTGATGCATGGGATCCCTCTGGTATCTCAGGGTGTACCACAGACAGGAACTGGGGAAGCAAGCTTATCTACACGTAACAGTGCCTTTGTGCAATGAGCTGCGCGCTGCCGGCTCTGCAAGCATGGTTTCTAGGGCACAGCTTGTGTGAAGCATGCATCAGAAAGTGTGCTTGCACAAACAGATGCAATGGGCGAATGTGTGTTTAACATCCAGAGTGGTGAGCTTTACATCTGGCAACACCCACTGTTTCCCTTCTCAACCTTTGTTCTCTTGGATTGTAAGGTCTTCGTCACTCTCTTTGTATTTATTATTATTATTAACAAACATTTATATAGCGCCAGCAGTGTACCTGGCACTTTACAAAGTAATAAAATAGACACGGTCCCTGCCCCTAGGGCTTACAATCTGAGAGACAGGAGCTGGGGGAGAGACTTAGGAAGGGGAACAGAGGGAGAGACAAGGGGTCTAACATTCATGAAGATGCGAGGTCTCAAGTGCACGTACTTGGCTTGGTTACGATGAGAATGACAGCAGGCAGGTCCATGTTGCAAGGATAAGGGTAAACCGATCGTAGGTATAGGAATAGTGGCTCAGCAGGATAAAGAGTCAGACGGAGCAGAGCGAAAGAGATGAGTTTTAAGGAGAGATTTGAAGGTATGAAGGGAGGGGGCAAGGCGGATGTGGATTTCCGCAGCACATGGAATGTTGGGGAATGTAACCTTAATTGGGGGTCTCTCAAGCACTGCAGACATTTTGCTCTTAATTTACTTCGTGTCAGACTTTGTAGGTTTGAAAAATAAAATGGCGAAACTTTTGAGAAACGTAACTGGCGTTTCCATTTGGATGCCATGGAAATGGATTTAAAAAAAACAAAACAGACCTCATATTCATTACTAAACCAGTGGGTTAGGATTTTGCAGGGATGGGGCCACATGCTCCTAATGTCTCGAGATGGATTCTCTGAACCTGAGGTAAATTTTGCACTACTGGGGAGTCTGCTATAGATGGCAGCATCAGCGAGCGAGAGACACTGGCTGCTCAATGGCCTCATTGAGTTTAATTAACCAGCAAACCAAAGCTGAGGTATAATATAGGCACAGGAGCGTGAGAGTTTCCTGCCTAGTAGTGGTCCTGTGTCAGTAGTGGTTTCCTGGAGCCAGGTTTCTCAGCAAGGGTATCTGCAGCTGTTTAGTTAGCCGGAGGCGGAGGCTGCATGCCTGTTGTGAAGTGCAAAGGGTGCTTGTTCACAATGCTATATTTGAAGCTTGATGGCCTAAACCAGGAGAGAGAGGCTGCGTTCCCACCTGCAGCGGCAGTGGCGGCAGCGGGAGGGCTGAGGGAAGACGCAGCAGCGTGGAGGAGCTGGCCCACGGGAAAAGAACTGGTGTGAACAGGGATCTGGTGTGGCTTCTCTCGCTCATGTCAGGGCGCAAAATCCTGTCCTGACATGCATGAGAGAAGCCATGGCAGATCCCTGTTCAGACCGGCTCTTTTCTTGTTGGCCGGCTCCTCCGCTCTGACGTGTCTACTCTCGCCCCTCCCGATGCTGCCACCGCTGCCGCAGGTGAGAATGCAGCCAGAGACTCCAGCCACCAGAATCCCCATCTTCTCAGCATCCAAATTTTCCTTCTTGAGACAGACCTTTAATACATGTGGGGTGTGGGCCCTTTAAGGAACGGGGTGACCTGTTCCTTGTCTCGGCCCCTCCAGGGAGTATAAGAGCCTGGAAATAGGTATACTTGAGCAGTCAGTACCTGGTTCTGAGAGGGAGCGGAATGCAGGGAGAGGTATGGACTATGATTTGTGTTGACTGTTGTGACTAAAGAAATAATCGCTGATGAGTTGCTTGAGTCCTGGATTTTTGGGTGTACCTTTGCCGCCATGGCCCGGGGAGCCAGACCAACTTCCCACACATTCATTCAGTTATAGCCTCTCTCTCTCTCTCGCCTTGTTTTTCTGTGGAGACACAGGTGAGATCAAGGTAAAGTTGTTCTGACTCAATATTAAGGCCTGTTGTACCCCACATGAGGTGTGGGTTATGTGCCTCACCCACAAGATATATAGGTGTCTGTTACAGCCCTGTCTCTAATTACTTCTGTCTTCAGTTCCTTGAAGTGTCAACCAAGGTGGCAGCTGCCATGTGAGCTCTAATTCAGACATCTTTGAGAAAATGCTCCTGGGTTTTAAAAAGAATTGGATAAGTTCTTAGAGGGTAGATCCATAAATGGCCATTAGTCAAGTTGATCGGGGGAAGTAACCTCTGACTGTTGGAAACTGGAAGTAAGTAGCAGGGAACCTATTGCAGAGGTGAGGAACCTTTTCCCTTATAGGGACCACATTGAAAATAAGTAAACGCTCTGAGGGTTCACACAGATGTTGGGGCTGGAAGGGATGCACTCAAGAAAATGAGGACAGGACGTAAATCACGGATTTGTGTGATGGGTCTGTCCTCTAGTCTTGTCTACATGCCTCTCATCTCTGCTCCCTTACCCTGAGCTCAGTTGTTCAGTGGTTGTAGGTAAGGGGGGAACTAGATGCAAGGGCCAGATCCAGGAACTGGAAGGGGGGCACATAAAAACTTGCCATAGGCCGCAGGTTCCCCACACCTGACCTATTGTGTACTTCTCTGAAGTGGCCAAAAGCGGTCATCGTTGCCAGAGGCAGGATGCTGGGCTGGCTGGACCATTGGTCTGACTCACTGGGTGTCTTCACACAGACACCGCAGTGCCACATCCCCAGGTGGGCCGTCCATTTAAAGGTGGCCTGTCAGAGGTGAAGCAGAGGTGGGGCAGGCTGTCCCTATTCTGGTGCTGCCCTGCTGGTGCTGCTCCAGAACATCCCAGAGTATCATCAGTAGACTGGGCAACCCAACCCAGGGGCAGCAGCTGCAGCTGGGGCTGCTGACCATCTGCTCAGTAGATGGCTGCTGCAGCTCCACTCTTTGCTTGGGGTTGGTACGTAATCATGCCATAGCGTTGTGGGCGATCTGCCTGCGATGTTATGATGTGAAGGAGGGGCACCGCATGGGCAGACCGTGGACCCGGGAAGCCACTGGGTCCATTTAAAATGAACCCAGGCATGGCTGCAAGCAGGTAGATGTGGAGGTGCACCCCTGGACTTGCTCTGGGGTTGTACACCCCCATGTCCATGTGAAAATACCCACTGTGGCACTTCTTATGTTCTTAAGGAACACAGGGCAGTAGAAGCCTGGACTTTTCTTATTCCAAACCACTATTACTTCAACAACTGCTTGTGATGTATTCAACTGCAACACTTACTTTCCCTCTGCAGACAATTATTTTACTTGAAAACCGTCCGGGGAAAGCAAGACGATCAGAGCTGAGCATGTGCTGGAAAGAAACATATTCCAAAGACCCAGCACGACACAGAACTTAGACTCTCTGCTACTTAGGTTGCCAATTTGGAAGTGCTATGTTGGATAAGAGAATGTACTCTCAACCCAGCCAGGGTTTTCTCTGAGTCCTCACGTCTCTAATATTTATAGTGAAGGATAGAAACTCAAACACAGTTTGTGATTCAACCTGATGAAGTCTAAGCTTTAAATCATATGAGGCTGCCAAGTAAAGTACTTTAGCCTTCTGCCCTCAACACTGTAAACAGAATGCATCTTCAGCATTCCCGGGAGAAATTTAATGGACTGTTTAATAATGCCAATAGATTTTTGAATGCCTTGTGTCCCTCCTGCAAAAAGTTTTTTCTTTCCTCTTTTCCTTCTCATAATCACTAGATAAAAACAAAAGTGAAAAGGAGCCTGGAGCACAATGGACACTTGAAAGGTTGCTGTTCTGGCAGCTATTTCAGAGTGATGGGAAATACACTGGGAACAAGTGGGATAGAGTAAGGCCTTGTTTCTACAGTTTAAAGTTGTCATGGATGTGCTGGGGAACTGAATTGATGTTAAATTTGAAAATCATGTGACCAGCTTAAGGGGGTACAATAAAACTTAAAACTGCAGGGGTTCAAGAAATCATCTTTGGATGCTGATTCCCAATCCCTGGACAGCTATCACCCTATCTCTAACCTTCTTTTTTTAGGCAAGGTTATTGGACATGCCCAGCTTCATGCTCTGCTACCAGATTCCTGGACCTATTTAAGTCAGGTTTTTGTCTGAGGTATAGCACAAAGACTGCACTTGTGGCCTTGGTCAATGATCTATGCCTTGAGATTGACAAAAGGGAACTGTGCCCTGCTGATCTTGTTAGACCTCTCAGTGGTCTTTGATACAGTTGATCAATGAGGTGTTGTTGACATGACTGTGGGACTTGGCAGGGGTGTATGGAATTGGGACTGCTCTTGAGTGATTCTGTTTGTTCCTGTTGGGGAGGTCCCAGCAGACGGTGATGGGAGATTGCTCATCGTCCCCTGGGGACCTCCCCTGTGGGGTCCTGCAGGGTTCCACCTTGTCTCTCCTCTTGCTCAATGTGTATCTGAGGTCGTTGGGTGAGATTAGTTTGAGGTTTTGAATGAAGTGCCAACAGTATGCTGATGATACCCAGATCTACTTCTCTTTTTCATCTGACCCAGGTCCTGCAGTCTCAGCCCATGCCTGACTGCTGTTAAGGACTGGATGGGTGAGTCAGCTGATTCAATCAGCTGTAAAGGTGTAATGTGGTGAGGAAGCTGCCACCCTTTCTTTCTGATTTAGATCTGGCCACTGTTATTCACGGCAAGATTACTGCTACAGGTTGGTACCAGAATGCAACTGAGGCAAGTCTGGCACCCCAAATTTGGTGGGCTGCCAGACTGGTCAAGAACCCGGTTGCAGCTCTAGTCAGCTGATTCAATCAGCCAATTGAAGCTGAATCCAGACAAGACTGAAGTGATGATGATTGGCCAACATTGTGACTTGAAGGGGACTGGGACTTCTGTCATTGACAGGGTCCAGCCTAGAGCTGCATTGGGTAGCACTTTAACTATCTGCAGGTAATACCTGCTGTGAAAGGACAGAGGCCTGTAGGGCTACTAGCCCTTTAAGAGGGCTAATGCCTGCACCAAGGCAGTGTGAGATGAGCCACATGATGGCAGTCCTTTAAGAAAGTAAAAGGAGCTGGCCTGAGTGCTGGATGGACTAGGCTCCAGCAGGGGAAGAAAGGCTGGGTATGGTCTGGGCTGAACCAGCTCATTGGGGCTTAATACAGTGAGTGGGGATTTGGAACTGATTGGCCCTTTAAGAGCTGGAAAGCTAAGGGCCTAGCCACACCAACTTTGACATATAAGAGAAGCCAGAACCAGAGGAGAGGAGTCTGTGCCCAGCTATGGCCAGGGTAAAATCTCAGCAGGAACCTTCTCCAAGGTCCCCAGACTGGACTGCAAGGAGAAGCTTGCTGCTTGGGGAACCACCAGACTCAGCGCTCATCCCTCTCCAAGGTCCTGAATCCTGGTATGCTGGCTGACTGAGGAGGCCTAACCAGAGGCAGGAGCCAGAGCTACCTGGCTACAGGTTGGTACCAGAATGCAACTGAGGCAAGTCTGGCACCCCAAATTTGGTGGGCTGCCAGACTGGTCAAGAACCCGGTTGCAGCTCTAGTCCAGCCCCTTCTAATTACCCAGGTTCGCAAAGCTGCACCTTGAATATCAAGTTCTGGTGGCGGCGATGAGCACCTTTCACCAACTTCATCTGGTGAGGAAGCTGCCACCCTTTCTTTCTGATTTAGATCTGGCCACTGTTATTCACGGCAAGATTACTGCAATGTGTTCTACGTGGGACTACCCTTTATGACTGTTTGGAAGCAGCAGCTGGTGCAGCATGCAGCGGTTTGCCTCATTTCGGGGGCGGTTGCCGTGAGCACATTACACCTTTACAGTGCTTTACAGTCTGCACTGGCTTCCTATAGCTGTCTGGGCACAATTCAAGGTGCTTGTTTTGACCTTTAAAGCTTTAAACGGTCTGGATCCCACATATCTGAAAGACTGCCTTTCCTACCATACTCCATGGTGACTCCTGAGGTCAGCCAAGAGTGCTCTCTTGGGAGTACCACCTGCCAATCTTGTTCATACGACAAGGGTCTGCAGAGAGGAGTTTTCGGTTGCTGTCCCAGTACTGTGGAACTCTCTTCCCCTGGAGGTTTGTCAGAGCCTGAGCCTCAGCATATTCCGGAGGCAGTGTAAAAACCTTTCTATTTGGTAAAATGTTTTTCAGGCAGATATAGGGGTTGGGGTGGGTGGATTCAGGGGTGAGGGTGAGGTTTGTAAAGGTTTTTTTAAATATATGTTTTGTTTTTAATATTGTAAGCTGCCCTGAGCCTTAGAGTAGAAATTTAAATAAATAAATAAATATTTTGAATTATTTTTATTTTATCTTCCTGTTTATGAAACTTTAGGGAATCCCATTTTCAAACTGCTATTCCCAGTCATGAAGTCTAGAAATGTATTTATTTATTTTTAGAGAAAGCTATTCATAATCACATGACTCCAGGAGACTGGACTTTAACAACAAAGAACCCCCCCCTTAAAGGTATTATGAGAACAACCAGGGAGTTCATGCTGGTGAATGCAGATGCAGGAATCATATGGAAAATATTATGATGCTACTATATAAATCTAGGATGCAACTACCCCTTGAATACCATGTGCCATTCTCAGAAAGGATAGGTTAGAACTGGAAAAGGTATAGAGAGGGCAACAGAAATGGTTGGGGGCATGGAATTGTGTACCTAAGAGGAGAGATTAAAAAGATAAAAGGTCTACAGCTTAGAAAAGAGACAACTAGGTCTGGTATAGGATAAATATATATAAATGATGAATTATGTAGAGAAAATAAATAGGGATCTGCTATTTGTTCTTTGTTGCAAGAAAAGCAAAACTGGACACCCAATGACATTAACTGGTCATAGCTTTAAAACAAACAAAGGGGAATATTTTTTTCACACAACGCTAGTGGAATTGGTGTGTGTGTGTGTGTGTGCTAAATACAAAGGAGAGAAAATTGGACCTGTGCCACTTTTTTCGCTACTGGCATTTGAATATCTTGGTAGATGGAGAAACATCTGTCATTTTGAGAGGCCAAAGGATGGTACTTTGAGGATTCAAGGGGGAGGAGCAATTCTGTCGTCCTTTGGAATGTTTTGGTTCTGCTGCTCACTGAAGCACACTGGGTGCTCTTAGACAGACAGCACCCCTGCCTTTTCTCCACTGCACTCTTGGGTGGCCCGTCCATCTAAAGATGGGTTGCCAGACGTGCAGGCAAAGCAGAGGCCGAGCAGACTGTCCCTGCTCTGTTGCTCCAGCCCTGCGTACAGGGCTCCAGAATGTCCAGGGCACTGCCAGCTAAACAGTCTGCCCAAACCTGGGGCACCAGCTCTTGGCTCTTTGCTAGGGGTAGAGTTGCAGGCAGCATCCCATCTGGCTATCGACCTCTATGATGTGGGGAAGGGGGACACTGTGCAGGCAGACGTTGGATCACGGCAACTGCCAGGTGTCTTAAAACCTGACCCAGGTGGGGCTGCAAGTGGGCAGATGTGGGGGTGCATCCCCCAGAGCAGGTTCGGGGGTGGCCAGCCCTGCGTCCATCTGAAAACACCCACTGCATCTGACACTGGTTTAAAGGTTTGCAGCATCCATTTCCTCATCATGGAATTGGCTCTTCAGTTACAATGTATGGTCATAGCTTTCCTCATTTAAAAATGATTAAACTTGATATATTTGTCCTATAATTTAAAATCTCCCAGATATTCAATTTTTTCTGTCAAGCTACCTATTCTCCCTTAAATCAATTTGGTAGCTTGATCTGACTCCAACAGAAAATATTTACTCTCATATTTAACAGTGCGTTGATATGGCATCTTGCAAAATAAAAGTAAAATGAATTAAAAGTTGGGAAAGGGCAACTTACTAGCTGGTAAATCCTCCTTCCCTCCCCCAAGTCATTTGTTTCAGAAGCAAACGATCCATTAGCACCGCACATAAATTAGCATCACGCAGCCAGTTTATGGAGTTGCAAATTGTTGTCTGGAGCCATTATGTCAGAAATATGCATTTGCCAAGAAGGAGACATGATTATCATTTGCATTGTCTGCCATCTTGCAATTTAGGGTTAAGGAGAGCTAAAGGAATCTGCAGTTTAGGGTTAAGGAGAGCTAAAGGCATGTATTTAGGTTAAATACATCTTGCAATTTAGGGTTAAGGAGAGCTAAAGGAATAGCCCACATAAAGCACGGTTTTTCTTTTCCCAACTGTGTGCCTTATCTGTAGAGTGCATTTGAGTCTGTTACAAGGTATAACAGGAAGTTCAGGCTGTACAGAGTCATGCTTGGACTTTTGAAGTCTGTTGTCAAATCCGAATACCAGCTGTCACCCAGGTTCCTTAATGCTTTTCCCAGCATACAAAGTGAGTTTGGAAGTGTGCACTTTCTTCCAACTTAATGAATGTGTGTGCACAAAATCCCACACCTTTCCCCATAACTTAAATTTACCCATATTTTTGGAGGCAGCAGACTCAGTTTTCATTTAAATTAGCCAATGGTTTTTCTGTGGGCTAACTAACTTTTTTCCTCTTTCATTTTATGAAGAAAAATGAAAATCCTATCACAAACTCTAGACTTGACCCTTGACCTCTGATCTTCAGAAGAGGGCTGAAATGAATAGGCAATTTATTGTTCACAAATATAATTTGCATATGCAGATACCACTCTGAATATCCCAACTATATTCATGCCCATTCTGAGTACTTCATTTTCAGGGTTTCCCCCCCACAGTTATTTTGGTCATTTTGGTAGTTTGTTTTTCAGTTTATTCGGTTATTTGTTTTTGGTAAGTGGGGTGCTTTTTAGTGTTACAAAAGTGACCGAAATATAGAGAATACCGAATAAACCAAAAATGAACTAGGAAAAATGAAACCCTCCAAATAAAATATTAAAAATGAATATTTGTTTAGGCTGGTGAATAGGGAAATGGATAGTGTTTTGTATTCGCTTTAAAGAAATTCAGTATTTATTGCAAATATCTATTTCAGTTCTACTTTCAGACTGTCTTTCAGAGCTCTACCACTTGAGGTACAGGAACAACTGCTGGCTAATTGTTTTAATTCACTAAAGAAGGAGTTTGCATATTGCACAGTACTTAAATAACTGTCCATTAAGCTAGTCCCACACCATTAACTATAAGAGTGAATAGCTACACTTTGGGGCAAAGAAGCTAAGAGTGTTGTGTTCTACTCCTTACGACACTGGGTGATTTCAGACGTTACGGGGCCCTTTGGCCCCGTACCGAAATCACCGGATTCATTCCGCCCCGGGGTTGCCCCGTAACGCCATATCAGACGTGCCGGCGGGATCCCGGCAGGGAATCCGGGAGGGGGCGGGGCCGCGCAGCGCAACGTGCAGCCGCACGGCCCCGCCCCCTCCACGCACCCCGCCGCCTGCCCTCCGAGGAGATGGGCGGGTGGCGGGGCCATTGCGGCCGCCTCGTCGGGCCGGAAGCGTCATGGCCCGGGATCCTGATGGGGATCCTGGGCCGTGGCGCGTGGCCAGACGTTACTTTTTCTTGGTCCCCGCTGGGGATCTTTTTGACCACGCTTCCTGGGACATTCCCCTGGCTAGCCCGGGAAGCATGGTTCAAATTGACCCCATGTGGGTATTGACCGTGGCGAGCATCTGGCGGCCGCCAAACAGACGTTCGGGACACGGTGACCACAGGTGGGTATTCACCGTGGTTCACCGTGATCTCGTAACGTCTGAAAATACCCACTGTAGCAGGGAGTCTTCCCAGGGCCACACGGGGGTGCTGGAGTGTCTCTAGGGAATTAGCTGTACCCTGCTGCCACGCCTATTCAGCCCGAGCCTTGGCTGAATCCCCCCCCGAGGAAGAGGGTACCCTCCTATAGGACCCAGCATAGGCAGTCCAGAGGGTATCCAGTCCACAGTCCTTTATTAGTACAGTCAAGTGCACACAATTCCTGGACTGCTGGCTCAGTCGCCTCCCCACCTTGCAAGCCCAGGTCAGTCTCTTACAAGCTCAGGAGCAACACAACATCAACCCCCCTTGTCTGTCTAGCTAGGCCTCAAAGCCTTCCCCAAGCACGAGGCTCCCTCCTGGGCACAACCTCTCCTAGTTGTCTGGGTCCACTCTAGTTCTCTAGCCTTTAGCACCTTGGAGAGCATAGAGTGGGAAGGATCTCCTTCAGGCTTCTTCAGGGAGATGTTGCTACTTCAACTTGCAGGCAGAGACTCCCTCTTCACTTTCTGCCTCCAAGCTTTATAGTGCTGAGTGAGCGTAGCTTTGGGCCCACTCAGCCTCTCTTAAAGGGCCAACAGCCCTACTAGGCTTCACTCTGTTACAGACAGCCTTTCATCACAGCGCTCTTAGTTTATTGATAAAATGAGGGAGCAGCCTCTTGTCTTACAGAGCAGGGTGTTGGTTGAAAGATAAATGGATGAGCTGTATAGGAAACACTGGGTGCTTTCCAGCATGATGGGTGGCCAGCTTTAGTACGCTTCACTCTGCAGCCACTGTCATGTTAGGAAGTGGCCACGGTCGCCAGCTGTTTGCCCAGGCTGGATCCTGACCATGGGGGTGGCTAGTCAAGGCTGTGACTTGAGGAAATCCCCTATGGTTCCAGGCACCATGGCTGCCATGTCTGCCCATCAGCCGGGGAGATGGGCTGCTGCATGCAACATGTAGGTGGGGCCAGGCGGATGTCTGTCCATGCATCTCCCTGCCCCCTTCCTGGCCTGGCCACCGTCAGGTTAGTTGGGTAGCAGGACTGGATCCTGACTGGAGTGATGGCGCCCACCACTGCCCGGGAAAGTCTGTGGCAGTGATGGGCACTGTCACGTTTGAAAACACCCACTGTCAGTGGAGGTGAGATTTAACCACACAGGCACTTGGGAGAGAGTATTCCCCATATAGCTGCAGCAGGAATGTGAGGGGGTTCAGCTGACTCAGCTGGTGAGTTTGTTCAAAATCTTCTGCTCCATCAGCCAAATACAGAGTATCTCATAATAGGCACGAATCCTCCAGAGGTGTATGTATGTATGTATGCCTGCCTAGGAATGAATTTGGCTGTTGGGGCTGGGAAAATGAAAGCTTCTTGAAGGCCTAGCTGCCCTCTGCCCTGGAAAATGATACTAAATAAGTGGGTTGGACAATACACCTGCATCTCCTGGTATTTTATAATTCACTTGCTCTCTTGATTGTGTATTACTCCCTGCACCTGATGATGATTCCCCTTCCTTGTCCATTGGCTGCTTACAAGTTTCAGTTCAGTTGAGAAAACTATCTCTTGGGATGATATAGGAAAACAAGAAAGCACAATGAAAAAATGGTGTTTTGCCACTGCGTTCTTCTAATGCTTATAAATCGGATTGTGTTTGAATGGCATGACGGCTGCCTGGAAGACTTTTGATACTAAGTGTCAAGATTTGCCTGGCAAAAATGGAACACAGTGTTTCGAATGATATTAGAAATCCATTGGAGTAAACAGAATAATGTCTCATTAAGCTGTCAAGGGAAAACAGGAAGAGTGTTGGAATGCAGCCTTTGAGAGACTTGAGCTGCTATTGGGAAGATGGAGTTTTGCTCTCACTGAACAATTAATAATATGCAAAGGTGCAATTTAAGCCTAGGAAAACTATTATCATTTGTTATATTATCTGGGTGGCAGTGCCTACAAGGTCTAGCTATGGACCAGCGCCCTTCCTCTTTCAAGTATTGTCCAGGTACAGAAATTAAAAGGGAGCCCCTGCCCTATGACTGTGCAGTTTGAGTAGGAGAGATGAATGAAATAGGCAAAGGGGCTGATTGCATGCCCCACGGACCATTGCATGGAGCACATGTGATGCGTTCACACTTGTGCACCTCTGGCACGGGGCCTACGTCGTGTGTGGCATGGGATTGCCCCCAGAGAGGGGACTTGCAGTAATGGATAAACTCATGGACTGTGTGTATGGCAGTTTGGGTAGCCAATATCCATTTATGTTGGAAATCCATTTCAGTTATTTCAAAGTGGTTTTTTGAGGTGGGAGTTTGGGGGGTGGGTGGTTAGGTTATTTCAGTTTTCTGATCAAATTAATATTTTAGGCCGTTTTTGCACAGACGCAGTGGGTGGGGAGATGGGCGTGCACCGGTGGTGGTTGGAGGTGCTGTGCAGCCTTTTCCATAGGTGCACACCTACCTCCACCCACCTCCACCCACAGGACCTCCTCTTGTTTTCCGGATGGCTCGGTGAGTGAGTGATGGGTGGAGGTGGGTGTTGTGCGGGAATGTGCATGCACCCCCACCCACCGCATGTGCTGTTTGCATTGATGCACAGCCATCCCCTCACCCACCACCGTGGCATTTGTACGGACAACCCCCCCCCCCACTGCACACCCTCTGCACACCCAGCGTGGGAGGGGAACATCTGTGCAAACGCGGCCTTAGTTATATCCTTTTGGCAATAGTAGCACTATTGCACATGCACAACTGCTCAAAATGACATAAAAATGAAATAACCAAATGAAAAACAAAACACTTCTGAAGAAACCCAGACAGAATACACCCCCCCCCCAAAAGGATGTGTGAGTACTCATTTTGCTCATGGATATTATTTGGGTACCCAAGGGCTACCCAAAAATGTGAATCATACCCCTGAATAATAGACCCCCTACTCTTTTCACCTTTAGTCCCAGTTTCCCAGCCACTTGCACATAATGGCCTTTTTTACATGGACGGTGCCGTGGACCCATTGGGTGGAGATGGGTGGGCGAGCACCCCCACCGCACCCCCAATAGCACTGAGCAGGGAGACTTTTACACTGACACTGCCGTGGGGGTTGTGGGAAAGAAGGAGCGGGACCGGCACACCCCCACTCAGGGCAACACCAAGAAAAACCCCATAATGTTTACACGGACTGCCCATACACCGAATGGAGGGAAAACCACGCCCAGCACAGTGACGTTACAACATGGCCGAGAGAGGGCAAATGAAGCCCCGGCACACAGCACTGCCCCTACACTGCCAGGTGCCGACCGGGCAGGGGAGGAGGCAGCTGGAATGTCAAGAGATACAAAGAAGCAACCCCTGTCAAGCCCCGAGACACAGGCAAGACAGCCAGGCACCACGGACTCCTCGGAACCCAGGCCACACCCGCACACCATAGTGCACACAAGCACACAGGGAAACCCAACACGATGAGGGAGAAAGGGGACACCAACTGGGGGAGGGGGCCAGGAGCAAGCACAGTCACTGGGAAGAACAGGAGAGCCCCGAAATGGGTGGGGACCACACCAGCCCCCTCTAGCATGGACCACTGCTCACAGAAACCCTCAAACCCTGGAACAACATACCAGGAACAGAACAGCTGCAGTGATGGCAGCAGGCACCAAAGCACAAGTCGGAGCCAGTATTGGAGGGCACAGAGTGGACAGGTGCTTTCCCCAAAACACAAGCCGACTGCAACGCAGCAGCAGCCCAACAATCATGGGGCAGGGATGCACAGGGTTCAGGATGAGCCACATACCCCAGCAGGGATGGTGTGTGTGGGGGAAACACAGGAACCCATGCAAACAGCTGAGGGGGTACAACCCAGATGTACCAAGGGGTACCAAGGGGTCAAGCGAAAGAGGACCCACTGAAGCACAGCCATGGGGAGGGGAGGGGGACACAGAGCAAAGGATCCATGCCCTGCTGGACAACCAATCCACACCAACCAGACACAATCCACACAGAGGGGTACAACAGAGGGAAGGAGAACACAGACACCAGGGGGAACCAAGCAAACCGAACTTTATTGATAAACCAACTAGAGCAACAGGCTCACGTCAAACAACAAACACCAACACTGAGTGGCTACAAGGTGGGGCAGATCTGAGCCCTCAGTAGGGCCTGTGACCCTGGACCCGGCTACAATGATCCACTTGGGCACGGTGGGCATGCATGAGCAGCTGCACCACCTCCTCCTGCTCCCTGATCCTCTCTTTAATCATTGCCTGCACTAAAGGGGAGAAGGAGAGGGAGTGCACCAGTAGGGCAGCCCAAAAGTTGAAACATCCAGGGATCCCACACATATGGGGGTGGGGTGGGAGACAGACACACACACACAGGGGTAACTCATGGATCTCCTGGTAGAGCCTGGCCCCAGCACGAAGCTCAGCAGCTGCCCACTGGAGCTGACCGGCCATCTCCCCCAGCTGCAGCACCGTCAGGAACACAATCACAGCAGCTAGAAGGGAAAAGGAAGCAGGAGATGGGGACGGGGAGCCGGCAACGATAAGGGGAGCACCTTGGTCACCACCCGAAAGCTCAGAACAGCCCAACTGTTCCCACCAGGCCCTCCCCGCCAACGCCTCAGTGGCGGAGCCCAAGGGAGTGCACAGGGAGGTGTATCACACCCAGAAGGCCACCCAGACTCACTGTCGGGAGCCCCTCCATGACTGCAAGAGTAGGATTGGAGGACCGATAGGGGGCGGTAGACACAGCTCACCATGGGCCGGAACCAGAGCGATGCAAGGCCAATAGGAATGGATGGTAGCACATGGAGAGAAGGAAGGACCCCGCCCCATGCAGCAAGGAAAACTGCCCAAGAGGGGGTGGGTCAGAGTCAGCCAGGGACTGACCACAATGACATGTGGCATGGAGGGCAATGACAACGGGCACCCGGAGCCATGCACAACCATATAGCCCCAATGCACGGCTGGCTGTGTGCAAGGCTGTTCTGGGAGACACCAAAGTCTCGAAACATGCCATGGGGCTCACAGAGCCAGGGGAACACAGCTAGGGAGAGCACCAACAGGGCAAGAAATGACAGACTGCGGAGGGAGCACACACTAGATAGCCAAGAGCCCATACCACGTAACATCCCACCCGGAAGAACTAGGACCCCCCCCCCCCGTATGCACGGGTGCACAGGTCACCCTGACAGAACAGCACAGTGCCCATCCACACCCACCATGGCCCCACCATCCGTGGACACCGAACCCCGAGGCCAGTTGCAGGGGGTGAAGGACAGGGCTCTGCAGTACAGTAACACCCAGCTAATATGAACCATGAGCTGCAAGAGCCCACAAGATGCATGAGCACCACACATTGCTGGAACTTGGAGGTAACCTCCCGCCCGCATAGGTATGAAAAGCCATAACAGCAGCACTCCTAGCATGCTGATGGCAAGGTGCCCCTGTTGGAGCATGGGTGATCGAATGGACCCACAGACACTGTCATGTGCAGGGTGGTCTTAGCCCCGGGTCCCCTGGTTGTCCTTTGCCATCCCCACCACCTGTTGGTGGGGATGGGATGGTGATGGTATGATGTCTCATGCTGTTACCCGAAATCCCTGTTACCGTACATCTCTCCATCCCCTCCATGCCAGTTTCTGGGTCTCTGCAGGGTGCAGTTCCATCCCTCCACTCCATCTGTTCCTGTGGCTGGTAGTTCTGGCCCCTTGATCTGTGCCCTTGGCTGTGCCCTCCAGGTTGCACCAGTCTGATAGGGCACGTGTGTGAGCTGCTGGGCCTGCCTGTCCCGTAGCGGTTAGCCCCTGGTTCCCTGGCATTGGCCACCACAGTGGCTTGCTGCTGGCTCCCTCACCTCACTTGCATCTCTCTGTACAGACTCCAGGACAGACAGGTATGTTTGGTTAACGGTATTTATTCAGGGACTATTTACAGGGTGTGGAGTCATTTTTTCTTTTCGGTCTTCCCTGTCCCCTCTTTATGACACCACCAGGGGATAGCTCTCTGCTGGCCTTGGCAGCTGCTGCCCATTGTGACCATCAGCTGCCTGGCCCGGGCTCTTCTTCCTCCACCGGCCGCTCCACTGCTGGGTCTGGTGTCGGCTCCTGTGGATGTGACAGCATTAAAAGTGGTGGTTGCCCATTCCCTCTTCCCACCATTGTTCTGCTCCCATACCTGGCCTCCCTGTGTCCATCACCACCTCCTGTGATACCTTACAGCCCTTCCCTGTGGCTGCATGGGTGCTGTGTCCTGTGTTCCCCCCTCCCCCTGTGTCAGTTGGCCACCACCTGTTCCCCATGTTTACCTGGGCATGTGGGGTGGCCCGCCTTGGCAGTTGGGTCGCTGAGGGTGCAGGGATGATCTGGGGTGGCTGGGGGCCCAGGAGGGGGGTCATGGAGGGTGCTGGAGGAGAACCAGGAGTGGGGTGGGCTGGCTGCCCCCCCCTTGGTGTTGTAGAAGGGCAATTGGGGAGGGGGCCAAAGTGGCCTAGATCGGGGTAGGGTTGCTGCTGGGGAAACCAGGGGTGGCAGATGAGCTGGGGAGGGGGCACTTGCACCTGTGGGAAGGTGCTGTGGTCTTGTTGTGCTGCCTGCCCTCCTACCACAGCCAGTGGGCCCGTGTCATTCTGTGGGATGCACCGCAAGGCCTCCAAGGTGTCTTCAATAAATCTGAAGGACCTTGCAGCGGTTCCCTCCAGCATGACATGGGCTCTCTCCCTCTCCTTCCTGTCTAGGCGCTGCTTGTGGAGGAGGGTGGCAGCTTGGCACCTGTCCCACAGGTGCTCTGTGCAGGACTGGATGAGCAGTGCAGCAATTTGTTCCCTGTTCCTTTCCCCCTCCCCTAGCTGTACCTCCCTGTTAAGGGCCTGCTTCTGGCTCTGAGCATCTGCCAACTGCCTGGTCTCCACCAGAAGTTCCCTCCCTAGGTCCTCCCTCCTTCACCGGTTGTGGGTCCACATGTCCCAGTTCCTCTCTGCACTCCCGGCGACTGCACCCATGGCTGGACTGGACTGTTTGTCTGTGAACAGCAAGGGTACCGATATTTAGCTTGGGGATGGGGACTTGCCCCCTGTTCATCTGTTATGGCTCCCAGGGCTGCACTGGCATATGTCCCACCCCCTGGTTACTCACTCTATGGCCTTGGCTCCGTTGGCGAACTCCCCCTTTGCTCCCATGTCTACGTTGGCATGTGGTGATGGCCCCATCCCTGCTCCCCTGATCCCTGCGTGCGTTTTTCTTCCATCCCCCATCACGTCCTCATCCCCCTGTCCCTCCTCCATGGCCATGTTCCCCCCGTCCCTTGTGCTGTCTCCACCTGTTGTCCTGTGGTGTTTCTAGCCCTCCTCCTTGCTGTCCCCTAGCCTTTCCCTTGCTTGCCCTTGGATGGGGATGGGGTTGGGGCTGGTAGTGCTGCTGTTCTGCCCCTGTCCTAGGGGTGTGCACCAGGCCTCCATGTCATTTTTGTTTTTCATTTATATCCAGATCTCAAGTCCTTTGCCTGTTGCATGCATTGGGTGACATCCCTATTGTACCCCAATTGCTGCATCTCCTGGGCGATGGTATCTTAGACCTCTTTGGTCTTGTAGCTGCGTACCAGGTTGTACTGGACCTTTTCTGTCCCCCACACACGTATGAAGTCCTGGGTCTCCTGCCTGGACCAAGGTTCCCCCTGTTCTATGGGTTCTGTGTGTTTGGGGCCATCCAGCTTGGCGGTGTGGGGCCTGGCCGGTGGCTGTTGTGGCAGTGGGGCAGGTGGTCCTCCTGTTGGGGGAATGCATGGGGGTGAATTGTTGTCCTGCTGCACCCCTGTTGCTTCTGTGGGCAGCTGTTTTACCTGACTGCCACGGAGGCTCTCCTCAGCTGTGTCCCTGGTGGTGCTGTGCGCCAGGGTCTGGGTGCTCTCCTGTGGAGGGAGAATGGTGTGGTTTCCCCAGTGTGTGCTTGAGGCTTGTCAGTGCCCTTGCCCCTCCCCTGGGAGGGTGGGTACCCTCGCTCTTACCTCACTTTCCAATGGGCTTTCCTCCCTGGGCCCTGTGGATGTGGTGTCAGGAAGGTTGTTCTGTCAGTTGCCATCCTGCCCCCCCCACCCGGTGCCGTTGATCCGGGCTCCCCTCCCCTGGGTGTCCTGGGGTCCTTCTGCTTACCCTGCCCCTTCCCATACTTGTCGTGGTGCTGGCTCCCTTTGTTTTGACCGTGGCTTTTCTGCCTGACATGTTGGGAGCCGGCACACCCATGTCCGGTCTCGCTTCTCCTTTAAGGGCTCCCGGGTGGGCATTCTGCATGTCTCCTGGTGGGTGTATCTGCTTGCAGGCTCCTGTGGGGCCTCTCTAGCTGTGTCTTGCTGGTTTTGGCTCACCTTTCCCGTGGGTGGGTGTGTTTTGCCCTTTACATGGACGGGTGGGTGTTGACCACCCATCTCCACCCACCTCCAGCCATCTCCACCCACGGAGCATGCTGGCTCCTTCACGGCTGCTCTGTGGGTGTTGATGGGCGTTGGTGGGTGGGTAGCGGGAGCGCACCCACCCACCTATTGATGTGTAAAACAGCCGTAGTTTAGAGGCCATGCATCTTAATTGATAAGAACAAGACAAAACTTGGGAAAACTTAGCTCTGTCCCATACTATGCCAATGACCTGCACGTTGAATCCCAATTAAGTCACTTTGGCCCTTTTTACATGGATGGAGGTCAGTGTGGGATGGGTGTTTTGCCATGGTGGGTGGAGGTGTGTTTGTGTCCTTTTACATGGACACACCCACCTCCACCCATCTCCACCCACCTCCACCCACGAAGCCGCCTCCAGTTTTCCGGAGGGTTCCATGGGTGAATGATGAGTGGAGGTGAGTGTTGTGTGGAGGTGCGCACGCACCCTCAGCCATCCCGCTTGGTGTTCACATGGGTGAACACTGAGCAGACGCCCATCCCCAAACCCACTGCTGGCAGTATACACGGATGCGCCTCCCCTGCACACTGAGTGGGGGGTGGGGGTGGCGGGGGAGGAGAGCATCCATGTAAAAACAGCCCATATCTTTCTGTGCCTCCATTTCCCCATATGAGGAGAGTAACTTTGGCCTCTCCTTGTAAAGTGCTTTGAGACAAATGGGTGAAAAATGCTAATTAAGTAAATAGGGTGTTAGCATTCTTAAGCAAATCCTATTGGCTACAGTGGAGATATTTCCATGGATGTAAAAGGACAATTAGGAGCATCATATGTGATAGAAGCTAAGCACATTGCTGCTTCAGGGTGAAGCTCAATTTAATTCAAGAGCAAAACACTCTCTGACTGAAATGGAGGGAGGAGTTGTCCTAAGGCTATTGCTGGACTGGAATTAATGGGCTACACCCTCCCATACACCTCGATCTGCTATGTAAAATGGTCCAAGGTCCTCAGACCTGCAGCTGATGCAGGGGTACCAGAGCCAGGGAGATTTGGGGGGCAATGCCCCCTTACTTTTTAACTGGGGCCATTAGGGGAGGTGCACACAGATGGGAAGAGGACTCCTCGATCTGCCCTGCCCGCTCAGAGAAAGCAGAACAGTGAATTTCCCAGTTCAGCTGAGCAGTTCACAGTGCGCGGACTGGGGAGAAGCAGCAAGCAGTCAGGAGGCTGGAAGGTGAGGGAATTACACTGGTAAGTAAATAAGAGGTATAAACACAAATGTAATCCTATATAAGTAATTTGCCTTAATACAATTTTTTACCTTTAGCTCTTGCCACCAAAATGCACACTTTAACCGAGATAAATCTGGCTAAGTGAAGAATGGTTCTTTTGCCACTGTCGCATGGTACTTTATTCATTAAGCGCTTCAATTTTAATTTTGCTCAGGCCTCACGGCAGCTACTTAGTCATGAGGGCACCAGGAAACACAATAGGCCTGTGTTTAATATGTTAAATCATTCATGGAGAATCACCTTACCAGCAATTCATTTGCGCTAGAGAAGCTTTATTCTCCATATCCATTTTGGATAGAGTAATTCCGCTGAGGCATACACGAACTCTCGAATAAGGCTCTGTTTGTAGTGGGCTTTCTGAGGCTGTTGCAACAAAATAGCACTTAGACAGGGATGTTTTGAAATGTGCTAATATGGTCACCGAGCTGGGATGGTAAACAAAATGATTATGCATTATAAATGCACTGAAATAGGCTGTAGGGAGCAATCATGTATTGGGTAAGCTGACCCCAGGGCCAACTTGTAACTCTTATTTCTGTGAATCTATGAAAACACATGCACTAGGGTCACTGCTTTTAAACTGTCTCCTATTACCCTCTTCCCTCCCTCCAATAGCTTGCAGGAGACTGGTTGGCTCTCTGAAGTCTCTGGGCCAGTCCCTCTGCTGGTGTAAATTGTGTAGAGAAAGTAGGGTTTGTTGTGTAAATTGAGAAAGATGTACTGACTCCATAGAGCTTAGCAGATTTGCAGCTGCGATGGTGCTGTTTTCTCTCTTCCAAGTTCTTTTCACGTAGTGTGCAAGCAAATGGTCATTCTTGGGGAAGACCAGTGGCAGTTGTCATTAGTGCACCTTAGATGCTTGCTCAGTGAGTTTGGAGTCTCAATGAAGAACAGTTTAGCCAACACTCCAACTACCACAATGAGCGGTCTCAGCAGAAGCCAAAGACTGAAAAGTCTATAGGGGCAACCTCTTCCCAAGAGACTTGGGGTTTGGGTAAGTATAGTTACAGTGGGGCTGATCCCATGGCCTATGGATCCCATATGCACTCCTGTCCACGCACGTATGTGCACAGTTTCCACGCAGCACAGTCTGCCCACAATGGAGGTGTGTGAAATTCCTGCATGGGCGTGTGAGTGCAGGATCCTCGGGCCATGGAATCAGCCCCAATGACTTGCGTCTTCAGGAAGAGATGAACTGCAGATGTCTGGATTCAAAAACATGAGCCTTTGTATTTTAAAAGAGCTGGTTCTCTTAGCTCAGGCAAGTAGCAGACTCGCACACCTCTTAGTGGCATAGAAGTACCATTAGGGAGTCTCTGTGCGATCTAGCATCGAGCTGCTATGTGATCACTAGAGGGAGACAGTGCAATGGACACTTTCCATGAATCCAAAACTTTAGTATTGCAGTCAGCTCCATCTCTAGAGCTTTGAATAACCCAAGTTTAACACCACCACAATATGTCTTCCTCAAGACTGAACGTTCCCTCGCACCTTAAGAAAGAGGACCTGAATTCACTATAATAGTATTAAAGACCTTGATGGATTTTGTTTGATACTTTTCTCCAACATTCTTCCTCCTTTATTTAGCTTTTCTTTATTTGAGATTGTAGGTCCTTTGGAGCAAGGAATCATCTTATGTGTTGCTTGCAGGGCTTGGACTGTTGATGGATGCGCCTGGATGGAAAAACTCAAAACATGACATAAATAACAGCTTGTACCATATGGCAGTGACTTGCTTTGCCTTCCCAAGTCCTTTCAAATGTGTCCTCTTGTTTGGCCTTCAAGAGCTAGATCCAGTCGGAAGCAGGATTATGCATATCACCACCCCTCCTTTCCCAAACCACAATGCAAATGAATATATTAAGCTTCCCTCCAGGATGCACACATTATATTCTTTGTGCTCTAACAGTCCTTGTAGCTCAAGGCCTCAGTGTATGGGGTAGTGGTGTCTTTAGGGAGGCACCCTTTCTGTCAAATGTTCTAATTTTTAAGCAATATTGAAATCTACCCATTTCTCTGGAAAGGGTCTTGGAAAGACAGTAGAGAAAAAGCTGTCTCTTAATGCAAAATTCAGGCATTGATTTTCTACTCTCTCAGGCCCTGGCTTTTGGGAGGTTTGGGCTCCACTTCAGGAATTTTGAATTTGGGAAAGCTTCATCTTTTGAGCTCTCTGTTCTGGGGAACTTATTTGATAGCAGAGGCAGCTGAGGGGGAAAATGCATTATTGAAAGGGAAGCTGCCTTTTTATCTAAAATTCAGCAGGAATCTGTGAGATGAAAAAGGTTATTTCCAAGGTTCCATCCAGCATGACTAGAGGGGGCTTCTTCTCTTCCGTACAATGGTGATTGAAGGGGAGGTGAAAGGGGAGGAGAAGCGAGGCACACAGGAGCATTTGTGTCTAAAATTACAGTAGAGTCTAGTCTGGTGGCCAGGAAGGGAAAGAAATTAACCTCTCAAAGAAATACTGGGTGGCTGATATGCATAGAAATAAACATGGGTGGGACAGAGGAAACCCCTCCTCCCCAATTTGGGATAAAAGGGACAGTCCTTTTTTTTTTTTTTTTTGCCTCTTGCCACCCTTCTACCATGGTGGGACTCTACCCTGTGCCACCCAATTTCCTGCCAAAATTTGAATTCCACATCAGCTGGACAAGTGGCTGAAGCTGCTGCCATTTTAGTAGTGTCAGGATTGTGGTAGTGGTTCAACGGGAGGACCTCTGACCCCCTTTGCTTTGGACAGTTGTTTTTCCATTACTGACTTTTGAATGGGAAAAGGGATGTGTATGTAGAGGTTATTATGACTTGACTTCACAAGCCTTTAATTGCAGTAATCAAAGTGATTACACAAGTGAGCAGAGAGCTCTTGCATGAATAACAGCAATGTAAATAGCATGTAGTTCCTTAAGGAGGTTGGCAGGATTGTCCTGAAAACGCATTTCTGAATTTGGGCCTAGGGATACATGCAGAGTTTTAAGAAGATGCATCATGCTAGGAGTGTGGGAGCTGGGGTAAGTGAGATGGAGGGCTGTTATAGTTTGAGGGGCTTCTCTTTGGATATAATCTTTTCTTCCAAGTGCAGCCTCACCCTCTGCCCAGGCTCTCCCAGCATGGAGTTCTTCTGTGGTCTAAAGGGTGCTGCTGCCACTGATATATCTTGCCTACCATAGCACCCCCAGCTCTCGGCCAAGCTGGGGAGAGGCAGAGGAGTTCAGGCTGAAGTCCCTAATGCCTCCTCATTGATCCAGCCCTGGATCATATTGTAGATGCTCACACAGTCAGAAGAATGAGGCTGACGTGCAGAAATTGGAAAAAGCAAAAGCAATTCATGGGCATGGGATCTCCAGGAAGCAAATTCTTGCAGAGTCTTAACTTTCCACTCTAGCTGGACAAATCAAGCTTTGCTGGAGATATCTCAGCTGAGAAAGTACAGTACACAGCACTCATTTCAGATTTCTTGGATGTTAAACAGCTATGCTGCAAGTGCACAATCTCTGTCCGTGCCAGCTGAGCCTTTATTCGTGCCTTACTTTTCCGTGGTTTTGATTTGTTGTTATTAGATACAAGACTCAGTCTAGCAGATGCTCAGAAATGTGGTCAGGATTCCTCCATATTGTGCACCTGGCTGAAAAACTTGCCTGCCTCTGAGTCCTTCTCTGTGTCATGACTCCCAGTGCTTAGAGAACATGCTAACCGCAGGATCTGCAACTGAGCAGATCTCAATAATCAGAAGTAATTCGATGGAAAATTATCCAGCATCTCTCCAGGCAAAATGGCAATTTGCAGGAACTCTGAAACATCCTTTGACAGTAGCAAATTCCTACGTTCCCTGATCATATTTCCCAGGCAATGCCATGTTTGGTGTCACATCGGTTTGGGTTTGTCATGCTGCATTGCTTTACAAGATGGACTAGGATTTGAAGTTACAACTTGCAAAACTTGCACTGGAAGAATGGGCATTTTTACACAGACCTTAAAGTGCTGGTATTTCAATCTTCTGGGTTTACAAGTCCACAAGTAAGTTCTGGATGCAGTCTTCTCACACACACACACACACACACACACACACACACACACACACACACTGCCCTGAGACAGTTCCTGGATGCATTCTTCACACAAACACTGCTCTAAGGCAGCCTAAGTTAGCCACAGTTGTAGACGTGAGGGGCTGCCGTGGAAACCAAATGACCACAGCTGCCTGGAGCAAAGCAATTTACCAGGAGAACTTTTTACACACAAAAGTTCTGGGAGAAGTTCTATGCAGAAGTTCACAGAGCCAGATGTTTAAGGACTGGGTGAGTGATTTAGACACACAGAAAGTTCAGGATGTAACAGCAAACATGCAGGAGAAATGTGTGTGTAAAAACATCAAATGACTCACTTCGTCACTTTTTAATGGAGCTGTCCATGGTCCTGAATTAACATACACCTCACATGGACCATGTTGCATCAAGACAGTGACTCCCAAAGCTTTCAGTCTTGTTCTGCGTTTCCACTTCCCCACATCTATAGTGTGGCACTTTTATCACTGAATCCCTTCTCCAGCCCCAGCCTCAGCCTAACTCCTCTTTCCACCCATCCCCAGTCTTCTAGTCCCCCACACTCCCAGCTGCACCGTGGGCAGGTGTTAGGGTTAGGGGAGGTAGAAGGGGAATGAATGGACCTAGCCTTATCTCTCGTTGCCTGTTTCCCCCACAATCGCGCGAGTACAATCGTTTACAGGGGCCACTGAACTGTAGTGGTAGAATATGACCCCTCAGAATAGTGTGTAGCTTTAATTCTCCAGACGGAGTAACAGCCAAATCATCATAGGGGTGGTAAGGAGGTAGAACGCCCTGTAATGGCCCCTGTACAACCACACCCTCAATCGTGCTCTGCCCCAACCTGCTAAGTGTGCCTATGGGGAGAAACCACAGTGGTTAACAGTGGGGGGATGGGGAACAAGAACCTGGGAATGCAGGGAGGAATAAGCGTAGCTATGGAACCAGGGGAAGGAAAGGGCCCCACAAGACGGAAAGTTGCCGTGCCCCAATTCCCCAACTCCCACCTTCCCACCACTGTATATAATCCCCACTCACCGTTCACTCACTCAGTCACTCACACACTCGTTCTGCCAGTCACACTCTATATCCACGCTTTACTTTCCTAGAATCCTTCACAACAACGTCAAGCAGCAAGGGGTCGGTCTCACAGCGAACTGATCTCCGGCAACGCTGAGCCAGTCTCGTGCTCTTTTAAGTCCCTGGCTCCGCCCCTTTTGCCGCGCGAATGCGCGCCGAGCGCCGCAGCGTCTCTCTGGGCTCCGCCCCTATTGACTGCAGCTGGGGGAGCCTCATGGGCCGCCGAGGCGGCTCCGCCGCGCCCGCAAGCCTGGGGGCCGGCCCTGTAATCACTGGCGCACGCCGGTGGGCGTGGCCTGCGCCGCGGCCTAGGCGAAGGCGATAGCGCTTCCTGACAGCAGGTTGAGAATCAGGCAGCTGAACCCATAGAAAATTATAAGGATTTTTCTGCATCTCAAATCCCCCCAAAGTAAAAATTACTGTGAAAATGTAGTTTACTTTTGCAAAAAATTCATTTCCATGAAACATTTCAAATCTCTGCTTGTTGCTTCAGGAGAAGGGGCTGTGTAAGGGAATCAGGTCTCAAACCAGCATCTCTGGAGCTCCAGGGTGGTGGCTGGCCAAGCAGCACCACCAATGTACTTCTGCCTTGGCCCTGCAATCCATCTTATTGGGTCTCTTGCCCCAGCCATGCTCCTTGATTCCATCACCCTTGCCACACCACTAGCTTCTTGATTGGCTGGATGAGGAGTTTTTAAACGAGATGCTATCATGCGGCAGCACAGGTGAGCTGGGGGTGTGCAGTGGCGGTTCCAGAGCTGGTGGAGCAGGCGTCATCTCTTCTCCCCCCCATGGATATGGACACTGACTGGTATTGGGGGGGTGGGGGTGGAATGTGTGTGCTCAATATTGGCCGGCTAGGGGCCATGGGACATTTCTCCCCCCACCCCTTGCGGGGGTGGGGCCTGTGGAGGGCAACTTCTGGGACACTCCCCATATCACCAGGTGCAACCGGAGGTGCATGTTGGGGACGTGGGTCGAAGGGGCACGGTCAAAGGGGCCTGCCCTTTGGCTGGGCCGGGAGATTGGGGCGGAGGGACTGTTGGTTGGTTTAAATAATGTGATCTTTCTAACGGTGAAGGTGGTGAGGAGGTCTCCCCCCGGTGAGAGAGGGGTGGAGAAGGAGGATATTCCCTGGTGGCAGCAGGGGAGGGAAGGAATTAGTGTTTGGAGCCAACTTCCTGGTGTGAGCAAGGAGTGGCATGAGATACTACCAGTTGAGAGAGTATTGGGATGATTATTATGTATAGAGGATAAAATGTAATTATGTTAAATGGAATTATGGGGGGTAGCTAAGGGATTTCTTGTGTTGTTATAATGTATTATTGTATTGGGCTCCCCTGTGTGGGATGTAAACCCAGGAATTGTTATTTGATGTTACTGTGAGCCGCCTTGAGCCGCCTTAGGTTGGGAGAGTGTGGGTTATAAATAAACTATGATGATGATGATGCATGGCCACCTGGTAGCCACTCATTTGACCACCAATCTGAATATGGAGTGGGGGGAATGCATGCTCCTGTGAGCCACTCATGTCCACTCATGGAGCACTGCTGTACAATCCGGAGTGTTCCATGTGGTGCAAGCCAAAACGTTGCATGGCAACTGGCGGCCATGAATCCCCTGCCTGTATGAACAGTGGCAGTCAGCCACGCCATAAGACCAGTCTGCCACTCATAGGCTCTCTGGGTGTGGGACACAGGTAAGTCACAGGAACTGGTCGCAAGCCTTGGGGATCCTGGGTTTCCCTGTGCTCCCTCGTGGACATGTCGATTCCAAAGGCCAGCCCTGAGCGCTTCTCCTTCCCCCATGGTCTGCGACAGAGGGAGTGTGAGGCTGCTGCTGTAGTTATCACGCTGGGAACCACCTGTTAGAATCCACCTGAGTGGGTGCTCTGCAGCTGTGCCACTCAGTGGCCATGGATCCCCCCCCCTTACATCACCTTGCTCATTTAAAAACACCCTTGGAGACATATAAGGCCATCCTGTAGCCACAAGAATCTGGGTGGAACATTGTTTGCTTCTGTTCCTGATCTGACTCTGCTCTTCTCTGAACCCTGTGACTCTCAGCCTTCCTCTCCAACCTCCCTGTCTTGACTCAGCTCCACTCCAGTACCCCTGACCGGACCTCTTGTCTCAATCCCACTCCCTAATGTCTGCCTGCATTTCAGATGTGCACCCCTTTCTTTTCCCTTCTCTTCCATCTTGGATAGGAAGCAGAGGTAACACTGACTTCCAGAAAAAATGTCACAGTAGGTTAAATATTAGTAAGACCTTTCCGGCCATGAGAATAGCCAGGCAATGGAATTAGTTGGTGAGGGAGGCTTTGGAATCTCCCTCACTGGAGGTTTTTAAGAGTCTGGATAAAAATCTGTCAGGGATGGTTTACATCTAGTGAAGGGGGCTGGACTTGATGAGGCTGGAGGTCTTTTACAGTCGTATGACGATTCTGTTCTACACACCCATGGTCCATAGAAATCTAGGACTTCCAAGAAAAATTCACGGATGATGTCAAGGGAAGCAATTCAGTATTTCCTGCTGAACCTTCTGCTACCCCACCCACTGGTAAAGGAGAATAGCTACATGCAATGTTTAGGAAAATCTTTGCTCCCCCTCAATGATAATCTTTGCCTCCCCCAATCTAATCATTCTAGTGTCACCCCTGCTGTTTCCCATCACAATTTGGGAACCATTCAAATTTGCTTCCATTTCTGTTTTTTTTTTTTTTTTTTAAAAAGATAAAATTAATTTTCTCTCTATTCCATTATTTTCTTTAAATCGCCCTGTGTGAAGCTGTGTTGCCCAAGCGAGATACTGGGAAGAAGGTAGAGATCAGCATCTTTGTAGACATCAACTCGCATCTGCGACATCAACGCAGACAACATGGCAGGATCTCTCATGGGACGCTATTAGGTGAAATGAGAGAGATGTAAATAGGATAATTCCTCTGTCAACACTTTCCTTGAGGAGCCATTCCATTCTGAAAAGCTTAGCAAGTCCCATTTCCCAGGCCCATTGTGCTAAAAGTGAAGCTCCTTTCTTTAGGGTTTTGATAACATGTTTAGGAGCAGATAGTTTTTGCTCTGACTTTTCCCTTGTTTTCGCCTTTACCCTTTGGAAACCAGCTCTGCATTAACGATTCTCTTTTTTTCTCTCTAGCCCAGCTGGGCTTCATCCGGGATTTCTGACACGCTTTATCTCCCACAGTGAAACTCAGAAGCCACAAGAGACGGAGTTTTGGGAAGGGTTCAGCTTCAGTGCCACACAAGCTTGATGCCTTCCATTAATCCTAAACCATGGAGCTGGAAAGTTGTGCGGCTCAGCACAGATGCCCACATTCTCTCTCTGCTCTGTCTGGCTTTGCAAACATCGATATTCACCCCCCCAAAATGATCGTGCATGTCTGGCTTTGTTGCGAAAGCCTCCTGCACTGGGAAAGAAGATTCTTGAAAAGCCAGGTTTGAATTAGAATGAAGTGTAATAAATAAGAACACAAGAAGTGCTATACTGAGTTAGACAAATGGTCCATCAAGCCCAGTGTCCTTTCTCTGACAGTGGCCAATCTCAGTCGCTTGGGAGAAGTATCCAACAGGTCATAATAGGGTTGTTCATTCCCTGTTGTTCACTTCCAGCTCCTGACAATCAGAGGTTACAGCCTCAAACCTATATGGCTAATGGCCATTAATGAATCTATCCTCCAAGACCGTATCCTTTTTAAAACCCAACTATACTACTGGCTTTGACCACATGCTCCGGCAACAAATTCCACACATTAATTGTGAGTTGGGTGAAAAAAATACTTTCTTTTATTTGTTTTAAATCTGCTGCCAGTTAGTTTCATGAAGTGCCCCCTAGTCCTAGTACTAATTGAGAGGGTAAATAACAACTCCCTATTTCCTCATTCCACTCCACTCATGATTTTATAAACTTCTATCACAGGGTGGGCACAGTTCGCGACCCAAAGAGCCGCAAACTCAAAATTTTGTCTCACCGAGAGTTGCGCTTATCAATCACAACAGTTTTCAAACGTGTGCTCCTCGACGTTTAATAAAAATCAAGTTAAAATTAAATTTAATAAAAATAAATTGTTGATCTGTTTAAAATGCCAACCCATATACACAAGCTTATTAACAAATTGAGAAGGAGACTGCATGGAGCTGAAAGTCCTCCCTGCTCCTTCTCTGTTCCTAAGTTACCCCAGGGCTGGGGCAGAAAATTCCCCCAGCTTAGGACCGGGCTGTTCCCCTTCCCTGACAGGGCTGCAAGGGGAGTGGGGCTCAAAGCTGTTGAGACTCAAGCAGGACTTCCACCATCATTCCCCGCTCCCTCTCAGATCCCCAGGCCATGGCTGATTTCCCTCTCCCAGCTCTGGGGTGCCATGGTGGGGCAGGAAGCTAATCGGGGTTTGGGCAGGACACAGTGGGAGTTGAAAGTCTTCCCCACTTCCTCCCTCCTCAGAACTTATTCCTGTCTGGAACTGGATAGCATGGAAACTGGTCTGGGAGGCAGAGAGAGAGGGTGTTTTTATATGTGATGGTGGTGAGCCGCTTCCACAGACTTACCTGGCCCAGAGTTGGGATGCTACCGGGGCCCTGAACTGATGTGATGGGGGCTAGGCCGCTGAAGAGGGTGAGGAGAAGATGCATGGCTGTCTGTCCAGCCATCCCCGCCCTACTGCATCTAGAAGCCCTTCCCCCCTGACGGGCAGCCGTGGCGACCAATGATGACCACCATGACGCCTGGACCTGGCAAGCACTCTATCTGGACCAGGTCAGGAAAGCAGACTTTCAAACGTGATTGCCTGCTTTACACCCAGTTGGGTGGCCAGATTTCAGCCGTGTTGGCGGCTAGCATGGGCTGTGACTCAGAAACTTCCCCGAGTCACAGCCCACGCTAGCTGTCAACATGGCTGAGATCTATCCCGTGCTAACATCTGGTGGCTGGGAACAGATGTTCCGCGGGTTAAACTGGATCAAAGTGGAGTAAAGCTGGTCATCGTCATGTTTGGTACATGCAGAGCGACCCCCCCCCCCGGCTCTTAGGCAGCAGAGTGAGGTGTGAAGCTCCCCAGAGTTTGGGTAGGACCCATGACTTTCCTCACCACTCCTCCCCCAACTCCTTGGCAGCTGAGCAGGATGGGAAGCTCCCTGGGGCTTGGGAAAGATGCAGTGGGATTTGAAAGCCTCTGCCTGGTTTCTCTCTCTCCGTGACTTACTGTGTTCTCCTGTCTGGATCCACACAGTTCAGGGGTGGGGCTTCAAAGCCAGGCAGGGGCAGCGTGATTTCCTCCACCATTCTTCCAGGTACTGGGCAGCTAGGAGGGTGAGAAGATCCCACGGATGTGGGCAAGGCATTTCCCTCTGCTGTTACTTACCAGATAGGGTTCTAGAAGATGTTGTGTGTGTGTGTGTGTGTGTGTGTGTGTGTGTGTGTGTGAAGGTTCTAGAAGATGCTGTGTGTGGGGAGGGGGGCAAGAAGCCTTCCCTGCTTCTTCCCTTTTTATTAAGGACTTGCTCTCCCTGGACCTGCAGCACCATCAACTGATTAAAACAAAATGGCAGTGGAACTTTATCCCACTGCTAAGGGAGCAACTGGGATATGCCCTCAGGCCAGTAGACGCAACAAGGGCGGCATAGAGCTGCAGGAGGCTCGTGGGCTGCAAAATGCCCACCCCTGTTCTATCATATCCCCTCTCAGTCATCTCTTCTCCAAGTTGAAGAGCCCTAACTTCTTGATCCTCTTCTTGTATGGAAGACATTCCATACCCTTGATCATCTTTGTTGCCCTTCTTGGCACCTTTTCTAGTCCTCTGTCCTACTAGATCTTTTTTGAGATGTGGATACCAGAACTGCACACAATATTCCAGGTCCGGTCGAATGACAGAGTTATATAGAGGCATTATGATATTTTCAGTTTTATTCTTTATCCCTTTCTGAGTAATTCCTAATATTCTGTTTGCTTTTTTGAATGCTGCTGTACATTCAGCTGAAGGTTTCAGTGTGTTGTTCACAATGGCTCTGAAAGCATTTTCCTGAGTGGTAACTCCTAATTTAGAACCCAGCATTGTGTACATATTGTTTGGATTATTTTACCCTATGTGCATCACTTTGCGCTTGTCCACATTCAATTTAATCTGCCGTTTAGTTGCCCAGTCACCCAGTCTCGCAAGATTCTCCTCACAGTCTGTTTGGGGTTTTAACCACTTTGAATAACTTTGGGTAAAAACAAACATGATCATGCCGCTGTGGCGGCAACCCAGCCCGGCTTAGGTCAGGAAGCCACTATGGACACGGTCCAGACTGTGGAATAAATGTTCACGCTGCTGGGGTCGGGGTGGGGGTGGGGCGGTGGTAGGGAGATGCACAAATGTGTGACCAGTTACCCCCATGCTGTGCCCAGCACCCTGCCCCTGCCATGATGAGCAGCCATGGTGCCTGGCCACAGCGGAACTGATCTGGGCTGGTGAGAACAGATGTGCTAACACACGCTGGCCCACTTTGGCATGATTGTGCAGGCAGGCAGTGGTGAGA
Organism: Sphenodon punctatus; assembly: GCA_003113815.1. Taxonomy (NCBI): domain Eukaryota; kingdom Metazoa; phylum Chordata; class Lepidosauria; order Sphenodontia; family Sphenodontidae; genus Sphenodon; species Sphenodon punctatus. Next base: position 1,662,691 of record QEPC01007999.1, read on the forward strand.
GCCTGGGCTAGCCACCAACACACCTGGGGTTAGTCAGGGAGAACATCTGGCAGTCCAACAACAAATGTGACCGTGATCCATCAGTCAAAGTGGGCCAGAGCAGGTTACTGTCATGTTTGTTTTTTTACCCTTTGTGTCATCTACATATTTGATCACCTCACTCCTTACTTCCTTTTCCAGATAATTAATTAATAGATTAAACAACACTAGTCCAGGTACAGACCCCCTGGAGCACTCCTCTATTTACTTCTCTCCATTATGAAAACTGACCATTTAGTCCTGCTCTTTGTTTCCTATCCTTTAACCAGTTACTAATTCACAATAGGTCACTGCCCCCATCACATGACTATTTAGTTTCCTCAAGAGTCTCTTGTGGAGGGGCCTTATCAAACACTTTCTGACAATCCAGATACAGTATATTGATCAGCTCACTGTTATCCACATACTTATTTATACACTCAAAAAATTCCAATAGATTAGTGAAGTCTGACTTCCCTTTCCTAAATCCATGTTGACTCATCCCCATTATGTTATGTTTATCAATATGCCCAGTAATTCTGTTCTTAACAAACATTCCCACCAGTTTTCTGAGTACTGATGTCAGGCTCACTGGTTTGTAGCTCCCAGGATTGCCCCTGGAGACTTTTAAAATATTGGTGTTACATTCGCTACTCTCCAATCCTCAGATACAATGGCAGATTTTGGCGCTAGGTTACAAATTACCAGTAGAAGGTCTGTGATTTCATATTTGATTTCCTTCAGAAGTCTAGGGCTAATACCATCTGGTCCTGGTGATTTGTTACTATTTAGTAGGGGTGGGACCCCGGGGTATTACCGGATACCGGATTTACCGGTTACCGGTTCTCAAAGAACCGGATTCCCAGATTAAATCCGGTATACCGGTACCGGTTTTATTTCATTGATTTCAATGGGGCACTGTGTCCCCATTGAAATCAATGAAATAAATTAATTCCTCCCCCCTCCCCCTCCCAGGCTGCGCGGGTGGAAGGGGGGACACCCCCCACCCACCCTGCCCAGCCTGGATTTTTGTTTAAAAAAAGACTCAGAGGCGAGCCCACCCCCCAGCACCAGCGGCCGCGGCGTCCCCGCAGCCGCCGGTAAGTATGACCCGATCCCTGGGGGGGGGGTTTAACACCCCCCCAACCCCCCAGGGATCACCCCTACTAAAGTTCAGTGCTTGCTTACCTTGCGGAGCTCCGGGTGCGGCGGCGGCGGGCGGTCCGGCGGCCTCAGCGCCGGCTGTGGCTGCCGGCGTCAGAGATGCTCTAGGCCTTCCGGGAAAACCCGGAAGTTCCCCGGAAGGCCTAGAGCATCTCTGACGCCGGCAGCCACAGCTGGCACTGAGGCCGCCAGACCGCCCGCCGCCGCCGCACCCGGAGCTCCGCAAAGGTAAGCACTCAACTTTAGTAGGGGTGATCCCTGGGGGGTTGGGGGGGTAAACACCCCCCCCAGGGATCGGGTCTATACTTACCGGCGGCTGCGGGGATGCCACAGCCGCTGGTGCTGGGGGGTGGGCTCTTTTTTTAAACAAAAATCCAGGCTGGGCAGGGTGGGTGGGGGGTGTCCCCCCTTCCACCCGCGCAGCCTGGACTCGGGGAGGATTTTTTTAAAAAACTTTTTTGGTGGGGCTTTTTTACATTGCAGCCATTTTTAAATGGCTGCAATGTAAAAAAAATCCGGTACCCGGAATCCGGTAACCGGACCGGATTTACCGGGTCAAATCCGATAATGCCGGTACGCCCAGTACCGGCATTATCGGATTCCGGATTTACCGGTATTCCCACCCCTACTATTTAGTTTGTCAATTTGCTATAGAACCTCTTCCAGAGTTATGTTGATTTGTGAAAGTTCCTGTGATTCATCACCTATAACGAATAGTTCTGGTGTGGGTATGTCCTCCACAACTTCTGTAGTGAAGACTAGGGCTGAAACTTAGTTCATAGATTTTTGCTTTTCTTGGAAAGAATCAGGGTTCTCAGCTCATTCTTGCAAACGAGAATGGGGCGATAAACAGCCTGGATTCTCACTGAGAGGAGCAAGAATCTCAAGACAGCCCTCCCTCCACCTGCACGTAAAAAACAACACAAACGTGCCTATTACAGCCCTTCCCCCATCATGTACTCACCTGGCTGCTCCAGCTGCTTGGTCTCTTGCTGCTTTGCTTTTTTGTGGGAAAACAGAGGATGAGAGGAGGAGGCAAAAACATTTTAAAATCCTGTTGCATGTGCAAAATGGCCACCAGGGCCATTCTGTGCATGCATAGCCCTTTCCCAAAATGGCACTGGGAACATAAGCACCATTTTGAAAAAGGGCAGCTGAATGGCGCCACACATGCACTTTTCCCAAACGGTGCCAATGTTGCTGATGCCACTTTGGAAAAGGGCTGCACATGCACAGAATGTCCCAAATGGTCATGCGCATGCACCTGATTTTAATTTTTTTTTGCAATATATCTTTTAAAATCTCCTACTGGAGCTGAGTTCTTGGTGAGTTCTTGGGCCCTAGCCCCAAAATCTCATGAGATATCTCGTGAAAACAAAGAATTCATTTAACTTCTTTGAGCCTTGTTCTCCCTGAATGCCCTGGTCACCTAATGGCCCAACTGACTCTCTAGAAGGCTTCTTGCTTCTGATTCTGATGTACTTTAAAAAGTTTTTATTATTAGTTTTTGCATGTTTAGCAAGTCACTCTTCAAATTCCCCCTTGGTCTGCCTTATTAATGTTTTTCTTCTAATTTGGCAAGGCTTATGCTCTTTCCTATTTTTCTCATTAAGGCTAGCTTTCCATTTTTTAAAGGATGCTTTTTTTTTGCTCTAATAGCCTCCTTCACCTCACCATTTAGCCTCAGTGGCAGATGTTTTTTTAAAAAATACTTGTGGGATACATTTAATCTGGGCCTCCAAGATGTTTTTAAAATATTCTCTATTCTTGCAGACATTCAGGGTATTTTCAGACGTTACGAGATCACAGTGAACCCCCATCAATAACCACATGGGGTCAAAGCGCCCTGAACGTCTGTTCGGCGGCCGCCAGATGTTCGCCATGGTCAATTCCCACATGGGGTCAATTTCAACCACGCTTCTGGGGCTCCCCGCCGGACAATCCCCGGAAGCGTGATCAAAGAGATCCCCAGCGGGAACCAACGAAAAGTAATGTCTAGCCGGTGACCATGGCCCGGAATCCCCGGCGGGATTCTGGGTCATGGACAAATCGGGTGGCCGCCGTGGCCGCATTGGGCGTGGCGCTCGCCCGTCTCCCCAGAGGGCGGGCGGTGGGGGAGTGTGGGGGGCGGGGCTGTGCGACCGCATGCTGCACCGCGCGGCCCCGCCCCTCCCCAATTCCCCGCTGGGATCAGCCGGCA
>QEPC01007999.1:1675205-1695064 GCA_003113815.1 Sphenodon punctatus
TCAGAGAGGTAGGAGGAGAACCAGTCAAGGACAGAGCCACGGAAGCCCAAAGAGTAAAGCGAGTCCAAGAGGAGCGAGTGGTTGACAGTGTCAAAGGCAGCAGAGAGGTCAAGGAGAACAAGAATGGAGTAGTGGCGCTTAGATTTAGCGACAAGTAGATCATTGGTGATCTTGGCCAGGGCAGTTTCAGTAGAGTGGAGGGGGCAGAAGCCGGATTAGAGAGGGTCCAGGGAGGAGTTGGCAGAGAGGAGGTCCAGGCAGCGGGAGTAGACGACACCCACTCCCAGGCGTGGTCAATTTCCATTGCTTTACATACAGTCCTTTTATGTTTCTCTTTCTATCAGTCTTTATGTCATTCTCCCAGTGCCTTGACTTTAACGAACCAGCCTCCCTACCTGGACTGGGGTAAATCAGGATGCCTGGTCCCTTCCCTCTACACATCCTCACTGGCTGCCTCTCCTCCTCAAACTCAGGCTCCCATCATGTTCACCATGTTTCCCCCATTCTGCAAATGTGGAAAATACAGTGAACACAGGTCTCTGCTTATGCTCTAGCTGGGCTGGAAATTCCCTCCCTGCCTCTCGCCGAGCATGGGGCGATGAAATGAGCGTTTTCAGCGATGGGATCTTGCCAAAAAGCAGAACACTTAACCCTTTAGGTCTTGCAGAACGAAAGCCATCAGTGGCACCTCCCCAAAATGTCCATTTCACTATGAGACTCTGTGGAAACCAAATGAGCAGATGCACAGCAGGCTGAATTTATCACTCGTGCTCACTCTGTTCCTAGTTATTTCAGCTACAGCATGTTGCTTCGTACGTGTGTCTCTCTTCAGGAGCTAGGGGTATTGCAGGTGGCTATCTCCAACATCCATCCTGCTTTCTTTACCTTCTCCCTGTGCTGCAAGGGAGACACTCTTGTACATAGAGCCAGATGGTCCTGAGCAATCAAGGATACTTTCTGCCTCATTTCTTTTGCAGCATAGCTGGCGAGTCCAGTGGCAACTTCAGGGTTGTTAATTACTACTACCTACTGCACTATGGCAGGCAGCAGATTACTTTGTAATCAGGCAGGACATTTTGAGGAGATCTTAATTTATTCATTCCCTGGAATGTTGGCATTGTTCACTTGTAGTTATCACACTAAAGACAAACAGCCAGACAAGCAGACAAATGCCATGAAGGCTATTGTTCGCCAAGGTCATGGTGAAGGTCATGACTTTGGTTGGCAAGTTTGGTTGACTCACCCCCCGGAGACTGATGGAAACAGAGAGATTCCGGAATGCTCTTGGGGAGTTACCCTCTAACCCTGATGTCTGACCGCTCAATGACCTCATGGCTTTTTGGAACATCTTGTTATCTGAGGCCATCGACTGGACAGCTCCCAGGCATCTGCTCCTAGCATCGTAGGCCACTGTGGTTTATGGAGGGTCTGCGACAGCTGAAGCGGGAAGGATGGCAGTAAGAGCAATGGTGGCATCTGTCTCGTGCTAAAGCTGACAGATTGCGATATAGAGCTAGTTTATGAGTCTATGCTATGGCTGTCAGGGTATCAAAAAACCTCCTTTTTTGCTACCTTGATAGCATCTGTGGAGTCCCGTCCAGCAGAGCTTTTCTGGGTGGTGGTGGGGGACTGGTTGGTCCGGCCTCCCTCCACCTGGAACCAGAACTATCAGCTGCCTGCTGTGACATGTTTTTTAATTACTTCACAGATAAAATCGCTTGGATTCACCATGACTTTGACTCTGCGCTTTTGTCACCAGAGGCTGTGGAAGCCCTGCCTTGTCTGATTTTTTGGGATCAGTTTCAGTGGGTGTTGACCACTGAGGCAGAGGATGTCCTGGGAGCTGTCAGTGCCACCTTTTTTGAACTTGACCCATGCCCATCCTGGCTGGTTAAGGCCATCTGGGAGACGTTGAGGCCTTTATTGGTGGGTGTGGTCAATGCCTCTCTTTGGGAGGGCAGGGTGCCGAGCTGCCTCAAGGAGGCGGTGGTGCAGCCCCTGCTCAAAAAAACATCACTTGATGTTGACTCCCTCGCCAGTTATCGACCAGACTCTAACCTTCCCTTTTTAGGGAAGGTTATTGAATGGGTGGTGGCTCAGCAGATGCAGGGGCATCTGGACCATGTCAATTTTCTGGACCCTTAAGACCGTATGGGGTGTGATGCCATCAGTACACTGATGACACACAGCTCTACCTCTCTTTTTCATTCAACTCAGACCTGGCAGTCTCAGTGCTTAACCAGTGTCTGGTGGCTGTGGGGGCCTAGATGAGGGCATGTTGACTGAGGCTGAATCCTGACAAAATGGAGGTGATGCTGGTGGGTAAAACAATGGGTGTGGTTTCCCCCCTTATTGATAGGGTTTGCTCCTCACTGGTTTTCCAAGTTCGGAGTGCCCTTCAATCCACAGCTCCGCCTGGATGCCCAGGTGGAGGCTGTGGTGAGGGGTGCATTTTGTGAATTACACCAGGTGCAATGGCTTCAGCTGTAAGTCTCAGACTCCAATTTGGCCACTATCATCCATGCCTTCATTACCTCTAGATTAGACTATTCCAACGTGCTGTATGATGGGGCTACCCCTGGTGATGGTTCGGAGACTGCAGCTGGTGCAGAAAGTGGTGGCCTGCCTTCTTATGTGGATGGGCCACTGTGAGCACATTACACCAGTGCTTTGAGCTCTGCACTGGCTGACTAGAGCCTTCTGGGCCCAATTCAAGGTGTTGGTTCTTACCTATAAAGCCCTAAACGGCCTGGGCCCCACCCCACCTACCTGTGGGATCACCTTACTCTTCATGCTCTAGATTGACCCCTGTGGTCTGCCAGGAGTGCCCTTCTTGATGTCCCCTGGGTTGCTCGGCCACAACAATGGAGAGGGTGTTCTCGGTGGCTGCACCTAGACTGTGGAATTCCCTCCCGGCGGAGACCCAGGTGTCACTTTTCGCCGTTACTGTATAACCTGGCTGTTCTACCAGGTGTTGGTGATGGGTAGGGTGGGGGGAGACGGGGTTCTTCGTTTTTCTGTGGTGCCCCCATTTAGTTGATATTTTATTTGATTATTTATCTTGTATACTATTTTGTATGTTGTTGTTTTAAAATGTTATACTTGTAAACCACCTCAAGCTACTTGATGTTGGAGAGGTGAGGTAAAAATATTAATAAACAAACAAACAAATAAATAAATAAGTAAATAAATAATACAAATAAATAAATAAACAAATAAATAAATAAATAAATAAAGAAGTGTGGGGCTCTTTCCCACAGGCCTGGCTGCCTGATACATCAGCTATTTCTAACAAAACAGGAGGAATATCTTTACTCTTTATGTGTTAGTACCGTTCATACGTGCCTTTCCCAGAACTAGGTTTAGGCAGGAGCGACAGGGACCTGCACCCCGGCCCTCTGCTTCCAAGTCACAGAGCCTCTGGAAGCTCCTGGTGGTGACTGCAGGGCCCTTGGAGCTCCTGTGGAATAGTGGCAGGGCTGTCACTGCCTCAGAAGCTCCTAGGGCCAACACTTTCTGTGGGGCCTGCTGCTTGGTAACTTTGCCCTCCGCCTGGATCCTTCCGTGCTCTACCCCCAATCCGGACACCTCAAAGGCTAGTCCTGGTCTTTTCCAAGGCACTGCCTCCTTCTGGATCCCAAAATTTACTGCCAGCTACAAGCTGCAACCCTGAAATGTTTAATATGGAGGAGTCCCACTAAATTTAATGGGACTACTCAGGAGTAATTGGTTTTTGGATTGCTGCCAGAATGGGTAGCAATCGTAGCATTGCTCCTCAGCTACAATGGAGCAACTGTAGGTTTGGTTTGCACTTTTATTTATGGACAGAACAATGGGCTAGCATGGAACACTTTTCTCTGGGTGAGCTGTCAGTTAATATTGGTTCAAATTGATTTTTCCAAGCCCTGAGAATATTTCATTTCCACCCCTACTACACTACAAAAGTGGCACCTTGAAGATGAGATTTGTTCATTATTTATAAAAGCAAAATCCCTCAGAATGTATTAAATATGAAAACATTGTATGGGGGAGGGCGGGGAGTGAGATGCACCAGGATTAGGCTCTGAAGTCTAGACATTCATCTCCCAACGCATAACATTTGCATTCATTACGGATCCTTCTGTACCTCTAAACAGGCAAACTGATATGCAGAACGGGTGATCAAAGTGGGGAAATGCAGATCATAAAACATGCTGTGTTCACTTAGGAACTAAAAACTGTTGAATTAAAAAAAAAAAAAAAGTCTGATATCCCAGAACATGAAACTAAAGTGAAAACCTTGCAAATGGGAGGAAGCTCAGAAGCTGTGGTTTGGAGAAGCATCCAAAGATTTGGATATTTTCATGCTGCTTCTCAGGACCACTTTAATGGCTGCTCTGGAAGTTGCAGTGCAGATCACCGGTGCTTTGTGATTTCAGCCAGAAGAAGACATGCTGAATTGTAGTTATCTAGGGGTGAGAGTCTATGTTTACCTCTTGCCCTGAAAAATGTATATGCCGTTATCAATTATATCCACACACCACAACCAGCATTGTGCAATTGTGCTGCCTTCTGAAAAGTGGATTGCGACCTGGAGTGTGGCTAGATCGGAATGGGCCCAGATACAAAAGATGGATGTGGGCCTCGCCATCACTATCCCTTCCCAGACCCACCTCTATTCACGTCCCCTAGTTTGGTTCCTTATTGCAGGACACCACCAAGGAGATAGGAGATCCATCTAATCAATTAATAATGCACAGAAGAGGAATTTCTGTTGTCCTGTAGAAGTGCTTAACAGGAACCACCTGCTGTCCCTATGATAGCTACGCCCTGCAGGTGTCCACAGAACCAGTAGAGATGCAGTGGTTTGTGGGATAGCATTACAGGGTTCAATTAGGGGCAGGAGCTGGCAGTCCTTTAGTGTTGCTTAGCATGCCCACTCTCACTGAACTGGCAGAACTCATGATGGTTGCAGCTTGTGCTCCTTGCAGAAGGAACATATGAAAAAAACCAGCAGCCCCAGGAGGTTTACTGGCAGCATGTGTGTACACTTGTAGTTGTGTGTCTAATTGGAGGGCTGAAATGAATATTTGCAAATGTTATTTGCCTATTCAGTCACATGATTGAGTACCCAAACTATCTGTGCTATATATGCAAAATGACTTTGAGATACTCACATGGTTGCTTTTATCATAGAAACTGAGAGAGTCACACTCTTGTGCCCATCACAGCACTCCATGAGGCAGGGAGGTGCCATTACACCATAGCATAGATAAAGCCTAAAGGTTTGATCCTCTGGCTGCTGAATGCTGGTGCTAGTGCAAGTTCCATTGAAGTGAATGGGACTCACACTGTCACTATGGGTTGTTAGCACCAGCACTAAACAGTCTAAGGATTATGATGTAAGTTTAATATTTCTGTAACTGAGAATTTTTCACTTTTTTGGTTACCAAAAGTTGAAAATTATGCAGAAACATTCCAATTAAGGTTGGATTAAAAAAACACAACAAAAAACAACAGAACATTTCAGTGCAACTGATCAGTTTCCTCTAATGTTTTGATGATTAAAAATGTTACTTTTTTCATCAGATTTATATCTTTCATTCCAAAGATTTCAGTTAATTCCTGTTTGTTCAGGCAAAATCTTAAGATTGGAACATTTCTTCCTGCCTCTTTGCTTTGGAACTATGTGAAATGTTCCAAAGCTCTTAAGTTGGTGGTTCCCAAATCATGGCCCTGGTAGCTACAATAACTGTTCTGCAGCTGGTCCACAGAAATTACTTTCAGCAATGAGGCAGTTGACTTCAGTCACTGCTGACTTCATGGCCACCTTGGATTTACTGCCCACAGGTAATACTCACAATTACAAGCAGCTTTGGGAACTGAACCATCTAACAAGTTGGGCAGCTGAAACCCAAATTTCTGAGTAATACTATTATTGTGTTACTGACTTTCCCCTTTTGCCAATTTCTTGATTTTCATGTTCTTGATTTACTGTTTCCAGTTTAACATTTGTGGGTTTTCGTCCATTACTTACCTATTCCATTTTAGCTATATACTTTGAACCCAGAAAGACCCACCCAGGCACACCCCTTCATAAGAACATAAGAACATAAGTGGTGCCATACTGGGTCAGACCAATGGTTCATCAAGCCCAGCATCCTGTCTCTGACAGTGGGCAATCTCTTTCTCTTGAGAGAAGTACCCAACTGGTCACAATGGGCAATCCATTCCCTGTTGTTCCAGCCCCAATAGTAAGAGGTTATGTTCCCACTTCCTTTGATTACATTGGAGCACTGTCCTCCATTTTATAATCTGGGTTGTGCTAGTGATAGGAGGTAAACGTGTGACAGAAGTCAAGGTAAATAACACGTAGGTGAAAACAGCTGGAAATGCACAAATGCATGGAAATGCACCAATGGTGACTTGGTAATGCAGTACCAGTAACAGTAGCCCGTTAATGTAGCACGGGCAACTTGGTAATGAAGTAACATGAGTAACTTGAGAGTCAGTGTGTTGTAGTGGTTAAATGCACAGTACTGGAATAGGGGAAGGCCCCTGGTTCAAGACTCGCCTTAGCCATGCACTCACTGGGTGACCTTGGATCCATCACAGATCTTTTAGCTTAACTGAGGGGCACTTAAGTGAAGGGCCGGAGGCTGGTTTGAGGAGAGCACAGACACCACCTGGGGCTTGTTTCCCCATTGCTCTCACTCCTGCTGCTGGGGCTTGCATCCCCGCCGCTTCTGGTCCCGCTGCAGTGCCCAAGGCAAGGAGGACCCACATGGCTGTGATGGAGAGGAGGGGCGTGAGTAGGGGAGACCGGGACAGCTTTGGAGCCCCACCCCACACCCCACCCCTGGACTAACACCCGGAAGTTCCGAGGGGCACTTAAGTGAAGGGCCGGTGTCTGCGCCGCAGGCCGCAAGCTGAAGGGCCACAGCCAAAGGGTGCGGCCCTTTGGGGCCCTTTGGGGCCTGGAGGGAGTGGAGGGGGGAAGTTATGTCAGGGTGGGAGGTTAGAACAAACAGGAAGGGAGGAGGAGAATTGGGGAATGAGGGATAAAAAGGAACAGAGGGGCAATGGAAATTATGAGGTGCAGGAAGGGAGTTCTGAGTGGGGTGAGAAAGGGAAGCTATGGGTAGATGGGGTGCCCTGGGTGGGATTAGTAAAGGAGTGGGGAGAGTGGGAGGAATGTGATGAATTTAACATAACTGCTGATGTTGGTTTGGTGGGGCCACCTCCCCCCGGTGAGAGAGGGGTGGAGGTGGCCAGGTTCTCCCTGGTGGCAGCAGGAGAGGAGTTGGTGGTGGTTGGGACTTACCCCGTGTGTTTTGGGGAGGTTATAGAGTGGGACGTCAGCTGAATGTTGGGGAATGTGCTGTATTATTACTATGTGTATTGAAACTGAAATTACGGTAAATTGTATATTATGTTAGTTGTTGTTGAAATGTTGTTCTGGGCTCCCTGCATGGAAATTTCCAGACTTATTATTGTATTGTTGTAAGCCGCCTTGAGTCCTACGGGAGAGAGTGCGGGGTATCAAATATATATGGATTGGATTGGATTGGAACCTACCCTATTGTGAGGGTTACTAGTTGAGTTAATTTGTTTAATGTTAATAAGTTCAAATGTGAGCCACCCTAAGGGAAAGGGTGAGATACAAATTGAAATAAATAAATAATTAACTTGTTGGGCAATAAACAGGTACCATTTAGTACCCGACAATACCAAGTCGGCTCAATTTCCAAGATGTTGCTGGGTTTGTCTGTTCACACAGGTACCCGTTTCATCTCTTTACTGAGGTTAGAATTCTTTGGTGAAGGTTTTTGGACACTTTTGAACCAAGGCTGCAAAAACATGCAAATCAAAATTGACAGAGAAGTTTGTAGAAAATCCCCTCCATATTATTAAGCTGATTTACCTCTTCAGTGTGTTCATCTGCCAGCCCAAATATTTAATCTCAGCTCACAGTGTAGCATTGTTTTCAATGGTTCTGTCTCCTTCAACAATTGAAAGCTAATTAGGTTGAAAGTCTAAGAAGCTACTTAGGATGACAACAAAGCCTTAATGCGCATTGTAAATGCATCTTTTAACCGGAACAAACTCTTACATTTTTAGCATAGAACTCCCTTTCTTAATAGAAATTTTAAGTGACAAAAATCCACACAATGTTTCTGCTTTTCATTACTGGCAACTAGGAAGAGATAGGATTTAAGTGAAGCATGTATTTTTTTTTTTTTTTCTGCAAGGGAGCCTGAGGAAATCATTTAACAGCTCGGCAGAGAAAAGGGAGCTGTATTATCATTAGAATTTACATGATACATTAGCCAGGAGTGGAAATGTTAATCTTTCTAAGCAAAATTCCATTTGCAAAATTAGCCAAATACAGTTATTTCAGCAGCAACTCTCTATCCTCCGAAGGGCGAATCCTTTGACCTCTGCTAGGAGTGGAAGATTTGCTTGGAACGGGAGGGGGGAAATTAGTTTAGTGAACTATTGCCAGCTTTCTGAAATATAACAAGAGGATGGGAAAGAATTTCAGCCCCAAGAGGATAAAAACTGAACTGTGTCAAAAAATGTAACACATTTTAGCCTGGGGGAAGCGTGAGCAATGCGGGTGGATTGAGTTGACTACATTACCCCTTTGCCTGTGCATATGTTGCGTTAGCGCAGAAGAATATTCTGTGTTTGGAACAGTTCTTACTGTCTAGGAAATAAAATGTAAAATATTCAAAAGCCTCTAAGTCATTGATTCCCAAGCGATGACCTATGGAACCCTGGTAGGTGGCCAGAGCTACAGAAAAGGGTATTTTTAGACCTCAATAGGGTGTTTTAATCCTGCCCAGAGCAAAATCCTCTCTCCGGGCAAGATTCAGCCCGAGCGCCAAACAAGAGTGACTTCGGCCCAGTCCTGGGCCACGGTGAGGATGCCGGGGCGATGCGCAGACGTGTGCTGCATGACACTGCCCCCGAACTGCTCAGAGCGGCTGGCCCCCTCCTTGATGGTCAGCCACGGCAGCCTATGATGCCACCTTGACTGCCTGGAAGTGCCGTGGTCCCAGACCAGGGTAAGTGGGAGCGAGCAATCAAACATGACAGCCTGCTTTACCCCGGTTTGGCATCCTTTGCATGGGCCATGGCAGTGCTTCACCCAGGCTGTTCCTTGGGGTGGGTCCTGAGGAACAGCCCGGGCTAAGTGACACCATGGCCTGTGCAAGCTTGAGTTCCAGTCTGAGCCAACATCTGGTGGCTGCTTAGTTTCAGCCATGACAAGAGCACAGATTTCCACCCTTGGAAAAGTGTGGAAATCTGTGCACTCATCATGACTGAAAACACCCAAAGTCCCATGGGATATCTCTGGCGGGAGGGGACTTGTGGGGACTGAAGCCAGAGCATGTCCTTGATAGTCCTCCCTCTCCACCTTGAGATGGCTATGGTGTTGGAAAAGACAGAAGCTGGACTACAGCCATCTCGAACAGGTGGATGGAAGACCATGAAAAAAATTTGAGATCTGATAGTGGTATGGGAGTCCAAAATAATTGGAAACCACTTTCTTAAGCAGTTTTAGAGCCTGGATTTTATTTTCCAAAACAAATTTGGCCTTGGTCCAAGGGCATGAGGAGGTAGGGAATGAAGTCATCATAACTGATAATTTAAAAAAAGATTAAAAGACGATCTCTTGATCCGTTAGGAGTGTATTTTCAGAGTGGCTACACCTTGAGAGCTAACCCTTGTGGTAGGGTGTAGAACGCTATCAGATACTCTGTGGACCACTGATCAAAGGGTGACACATGATCTATCCTTCACATGGAATACATAGACTCCTAACTTGGACTGAAAGTCAATCATGCTTTAAAAACTAGCCCATAGTACATTAGAACGTAAGTGCCATGCTGGGTCAGACCAATCGTCCACTGAGCCAAACATCCTGCCTCTGACAGTGGTCTCCCTCAATTGTTTCAGAGAAGTACCCAAAAGTTCCTAATGGAGTGATCCATGCCCTAGTGTTCACTCCCAGCTCCTGACAGTCAGAGTTTGAGTCCCCTGACATACTTGACAAATAGCCATTTATGGACCAATCATCCCAAAACTTATCCATTCTTTGTTTCAACCCAGCTATGCAGAATGCTGGATGCTTTGAGAGATGACAATGCTTTCAAGAGGCACTCACTGAAACATACTCACAGCAGTTCCTTTTCCTTTTCTGCAAGTCCTCTCCCCCTACAGATGATTGCTGCCCCTTTACAAAGACTGAAAGCTGTTCGCTAGCATCGCCTATCCAAATTTTAGTCAACAAGCAGACTTTGCGTTGTTGACCTTACACATGTTGGTGTGGCCAGATTCTTCCAGCAATGGACAGCAGCCCAGGCCTATTCCATTTTAAAGCACTGCATCTGGGAAAGAAAGGGGGAAATTATACAGGAGTAATGCAATTGCCAAATGCTGACTGGCACCCTCGGCAAATAGGCATGGCACCAGCACACAGTGTTGAAATTACTTTTGGACGCTCTGTCAAGCACAAGATATAAATTGTGAGATGTTTTCTTAAAATGTTTCGGAGAGATTGCCTTTTGAGTGGCATCCTCCATTTATGTATGTCCAGTAAGGTGTAGAAAATTAATTTGTATTCCCCCTCCTCATTTTATCTGCTTCCTTTCACCAGACTGGGTCAGGGGGGAGTGAATCCAGTTACGTGGACAGAGCCAGAAATGGCTCAGCTTCCGTCTGATTCAAAGTATGAACGTGATTTCCTATTGTTTGCATTGTTGTGTCTATTTTTTCCTCCTTTTCTACACCTCTCTTTCTTCCTTGTGCGCCTCTCATAAATTGGATGCCATCAGAATAAAGTGGAGTGTAATGGAGTGCTTGCAGCTATCCATTGTGTGGGAACTAAATACATCTAATAAGGCCCTCTCTATCTATTTTTAATAGTGCAATGTTCATATCTTTCCTGCTATTGAATATTCAAATTATGCTACCACTAAACATTACAATTCTCTTTCCTTTGCTTAATTATGTTCCAATCAGCGTACAGCAGAACAGTTACTATCAATTGCGTGCTGGATAAATATTGAGTGCAACAAAATTAGAAATCTTACTAAGGCCTCAAACAGGCATTTTCAGACTTTTGGATCTTTACTAGTCAACGCACCATCTGTGCGTTGACGGAGCAACAAAGGCATTCTGTAACCAATCACAGCCCTGTGCAAATCCTCATATATTTCTGATGTTGGAGTGTTGGTGGGGAAGAACAAATAAATAACCAAAATGGGTGAGACTAAAGGTCTACCTTACCCAGTATCCTGTTTCTGGTAATTATCTGATCTGGTAGTGGCCACTAGATGCTTATAGTTAGATAGGTTCATGGAGCTATCCACAAATAGCTCTAACCTGGTACCCAAGCTGCTCATCATATCATAGAACTGTAAGGTTGGAAGGTGCCTCAAGGGTCTTTTAGTCCAACCCCCTGTGAGCTTCATGCTCAGGGTGTCTCTAAACCTCTTACCATCAGAAGATGAGACTGCATTTTTAGGTAGATTTTAGGTGCCAAAATCTAGATTTTTTAAATTACTTTTTTTACAAAAAAATAAATCAAAGTTGATTTCTTTGGCAAATATGGCTCTAATTGTGGGTGATGGCGAGCTCTTTTGAATATTTGGATTTACAAAATGCCATAATCCAGGAAGCATAAAAAAATCTCAGCACCATTCTTTGGATGGATAGTGCCACTGCTAGCTGTTAGTGTGCCACGGAGAAACATAGGGTCACACACGTGTGATACTGGCCTACATGTAAACTACAAGCCTAGTAAATATGTAAAACAAAAGGTGCAACATGTATGTAATGTTACAATTGAGAACTGTAAAACCCAAATCAGGACTGTAACACTGACCAAACTCCAGGAAGTAGGGACAGTTAAAAGACTGCGTATTGGCAACCCTTGCCAGACGGAACCCTTTGGAGATGCAAATGGATCTTCATGTTTGCCCGGGTTGGCTACGTGAGGAAAGACACAGGCTCATGAGTGGGAAACCCGAGACAAAGAGACCATGAAAGGGACTTAAGCAAGGGCCATTAAGCCAGCTTCGCTATCACTTGGCCAGAGCCATCTGGAGCACTCTCATCTGCATCTTGCCAGCAAGCTAGGCTGGAAGACATGGACTGAGAGAGGGGACTTTGCTTTCTAGCAACTCTAAGTGTGAAGACCCAGTCGCTTACATCAAGGACTGAGAAGAACTTATGGACCTTGGTAGGGTAAGATGCTTATTTAGGAACTCAACCAGTATAGATCAGAAATGTGTTATATTTACCTTTGATTTCTAGTAACCACTCTGTATCAACAATCTTGCTTATGTAATCAATAAACTGACTTCTTATCTTTATGAAGAAGTGTCTGTGTCTAACATTGGAACACAGGTGAGCATCAAGAGTTCTCAAGCTCTTGCGAACCCAGAGATTAAAGAGTCTGTAAACGGGAAGGATCGGGCCCTTGAGTGACAAAGGGGTTGTCCCTGCAGCAGGCTTGAATCATCCAGAGAGAGAAAACTGATTCAAGTGGGCTGTACGCGAGGGAAACTGAGTCACTCAAACCCGGTAAAGTGGGGGTGCGGACCTCCAACCCGTGACAGTTGGCACCCAATGAGAAGGGTCAAGCTCAGTTTGGTCCTCCAACTCGTGACATAGTGCATGTGTAAGTTTCATTCACGTCCAATGGAACTTGCAGGCACTATTCATCTGGAGCATCATGGGTGAAGCCATACAAGATGTTAACACAATTTGGGCAGTTTTACCCCAGTTTGGGCACTGTTGCCATGAGATGCAGTGGCTCGTGTGCCCGGCAGCAGCCAGATGTTCACCCCACTCTGGGACGGGGCGGGTAGCTGCCTGCTACACCCTGCGTCCTCCCCAAAAGGTCAAGGACACAGGACCTAGCGGCCAAAATGGGGTAAGACAGCCCAAATCGCAGTAGCGTGCCACTGCTTGTGGGCCTGGTCCCTGTCTGCCTTGCCCTGTGGCAAGGTCCACCACAGGGCTTTGAGAAGCAGCTGCTGTCCTGTGCAGCCACGTCATGTCCAGGGGTGGGATAGTGGGTGGGCCAGGGCTGGGTGCCTGCACACGTGGCCAGTGTCGTGGCCCACTCTGGGGCATGGTGGGACATCCAGCCATGGTCCGCCAGCATGGTTTTCCTGTGGGGAAGGTGGGGGAACTGTCTGCCCTGCTCTCTGCCTCTCTGCACTGCCCCCACAGTGTAACGGCTGTAATTGCCCACCCTGGGGCAGCACATGCAGTCCTTTCTACATTTGTATGTGTATTATTTTTGCTTCTGGTTTCTCTGATCCAGCCCTTGTTGTCGTTTTAACGTAGCTGAAAATATACTGCCTGCTTCTAATGAATGGCAGGCAAAACATACGTTTCCTAGATTCTTGGGTCTCACTGTGTAGTCTGTTGCTTCCCATACTGCTGGAATATATTTGCCAGCATTTCAATTAGGTCATCAATAACCCAGTACAGCTGCTGAGAGGAGAACTCAGATGTTCATAAATGTTATAGTCCATTAAGTTCAGATACTTCAAAGGCAGTTTGGAAAGAAAGTAATTTGTTAGGCTGAGTGTCAGGATTGCCGAATGCAAATCACAACGGATGCCAAAGCAAAAGATTTTTTTAAAATGGAGTTTAAAAGGTCAAATTACCTTAATTTGACCACTCATGACACATAGCGCAACTCTCTGACATTTACAGTATTTTGTGGTTATGGATCCTTGCAACAGGCTGCAAGCCATGGATGCAGTAAATTAGAAGAACTAACAGCAGGAATTGCTTAGGGCTTCTCTGATTGCTTTACAGGCATGACTAGTATCTCCATGTGTGTCTATGAAATCTGAAATGAATATTTAAAGGAGATACCTAAGTTGGAAAATTCTGTATATTCATTTGAAATCTGTTTTAACTAAGTGGATGTAAAGTGATATTTACTTCCATATGATCTGTCGGCTGCCTCGGATACCAGTGACCACGAGATGTTGGTGACTCACTTGCAGGACTGAGCTGGGGTAGGCAGGACTACTCTTGAGTGGTTCTGCTCCATCCTGGCCAGGAGAACTCAGCCAGGTGCTCAGGGATTATTTTTCATTGACCCAGGATCTCTTGTGTGGAGTCCTGCAAGGTTCCATTCTGTCCTCTCTCCTGTTCAACATGTATATGCAGCCGCTGGGCGAGGTCATGAGATGGTTTGGTGTTTGGTGTCATCAATATGCTGGTGACACCCAATTCTACCTTTCTTTTTCATCCGACCCAGACCCGGCAGTCTTGGTGCTTACCCGTTGTCTTATGGCTGTGGGGGATTGGATGCGAGAGAGCCGACTGAAGCTGAATCCCGACAAGATGGAGGTAATGCTAGGGGGGAAGGTGGTGGGGTTGACATCCCCCATCATTGATGGGGTTCACCCCCCGCTGGTTCCTCAGCCTCGGAGTCTTGGAGCGCTCCTCGATTCCTAGCTCTGCCGGCATGTCCAGGTGGGAACTGTGGTGAGGAGTGCATTTCGCCAATTGCATCTGGTGCGATGGCTTTGGCTGTATGTATCAGACTCTGACCTGGCGACTATCATCTATGTTTTCATCACCTCAAGACTATTGTAACATTCTCTACATGGGGCTACCCATGGTGACAGCTCAGAGACTGCAACTGGTGCAGAATGCCGCGGCCTGTCTCCTTATGGGGACAGGCCGCCGGGAGCATTTTACACAGGTGCGCTGTTCTCTGCACTGGCTGCCTATAGTCTTCCGGACCCGATTCAAGGTGCTGGTGCTTACCTTTAAAGCCCTATACACCCTAAGCCCAACCTACCTGCGGGACTGCCTCATGCTCTGGGTTCCAGATTGGCTCCTGTGGTCAGCCGAGAGCGCCCTTATTCAAGTCCCGTGGGTATCTTGGGGGGCGACTATGGTGAGAGCATTCTTGGTGGTTGCGCCAAGGCTGTGGAACTCCCTCTCAGCAGAGGCCCGGGTGGCCACGGATCTCCCCTCCTTTCAACAATACTGCAAGACCTGGCTAGTTGCTTTTGGCGAGGGAGATGGGTAGGGTGGTGGGGTGAGGATTGGTAGTCTTGACTTATGTTGATTTAATTNTATTGATATCGGTACCATTTCAAACAAAGATTTTATTTTTGGTATCAGTATCATTATTGATTCCTGTGCATAACTAATATTTATCTAAATCTAAGGGAGACAGGGGAAGGGGAAAGAAAAACTATCTATTATCTAATCAATTATCTATATAACTATTCTAATCTAATCTATATGTCTATAATATATATTTATAACTAATTTATACTACCAATCTCTATATAGTGTATGGGGGGAGAAGGGCAGGGAAAGAGAGAAGGTAAAATGTAGGGTATGAGGAAGGAAAGGTATTGGCGGGAATACCTATTAAATAAATAGACAAATAAATAAATAATACAATGAGGGCTAGGGAGGATTTTTTTATGTGCAAGCACGACAGTTCTGTAAATGCAACCTGACAAGCAGAACTCTCATAGAATGGAGAGAAAAACCCTGGCCCTCCCATTATAAAGGGTTGCAGTGCCCTCCCCCAGAGCCCCTCTGATTGGTTGTGGGAGGCAGCAGGTATTGAGCAATCACAGAGTCCCATGAGACTGCTGGGGCTGCTCATTGTCCAGTGATACATCCATCAGATACTGCTGAGCTGCTCGCCCCTCCCAGCACAGGCACAGTTCAAGAGTTCAGCCCTGTTAAGACTCTGAGATGTCTGCTCCCTCCTTCCCTCTCTACATTTCCCTTCCAAAACCCAACTGCTACTGGGAGAAAGCGGGTATAATAACGACAATGAGAATAATAACAACAATGATAATGACATTGTCGTTTTTGTTTCTTGTTATAATTTTTGGTATTGTTTTTGGTATCGTTTTGATATCGATATTGGTATTGTTATCAGTATCGATATCGATATCGTTACCGTTATTGGTATTCTCGGTATTTGAATTGAAAAACTGAAGAAAAATGTAATAACATCTCAACCTGCTGTAGATATATCGGAAAAGAGTGATTTACTTTTTTCAAAATATTCCTCCAAGGCGTTCAAAGAATGAAAGTACGGCTCTCAGAATATTTTAGGAAGGGCCCTTCCCCTTCCACTATGTGATTGATAGGCACCGTGAGGAGGAGAGACGTGATTTGTGGTGGATGTGCATACTAGAAAATGGGAACGTAGGCCTCAGGAAGTCTGAACCCGTGACAGGAATTGTGGCTAGCTCACCTTAGCAGAAGGATGGTGCAACAGGGGGAGGGACACTTAATCAATGTGGAGCTGCCAAGCAACAGCTGAGGAGAAATCTGGGCAAGACATCTGTGCACAGGAGACAGAACAGGCGTGAATTGTGGAGGACTATGTGGAAGCCAGATCCTTTACTTATAAAAGAAACTCATGAATTTTAACACCTTCACTTCCATGCAGCTGTCAACATTCCTATGAAACCATGAGGTGATGAACGTGCGAAGAGGGAATGGTTCCTGGATTAAAGGGGAGCACTTATATGATGTCACTTCCTGTGCTGTGGCGGGAGGACTCTCAGTCTATGCAGTGTATGCTGCACGACAAGCCAGAAGAGCACTGTCTCTGCAAATACTTATTCAAATTCTTTATTCATGTTTATGCCTACACTTGGAGTGTCTGTGCCTCCTTCCTGCAAGGGTCTTAGGCTCTTACTAATACCACAGTGAGAGCAGAGAACAGAAAGTGTAGCAACTGTATTCTGGACCAGGCAGGGTCATAAAACAACACAAGGGGTGTTTTCAGACGTAACGTTTGCATGGTTTAACTCGCTGCAGCACAGGCAGCTGTATAGTGACAGCAATGTGCCTAGTGTGGTATAGTCACAATGAGACACAGGTCCCTGTCTCATTGCCAGGCAATCAATAATAGTCATTTTTAGAAACACTGGCTTTCTCCTGGACTTCAAATTCTTGATGCCTGGCAACTCCCGTGTGTTTTGAGACCCGG
This sequence comes from Sphenodon punctatus, assembly GCA_003113815.1. NCBI lineage: Eukaryota > Metazoa > Chordata > Lepidosauria > Sphenodontia > Sphenodontidae > Sphenodon > Sphenodon punctatus. Next base: position 1,692,208 of record QEPC01007999.1, read on the forward strand.
ATTTTTAAGTCCTCTGCTTCCAGGGTCTTACAAATCTGGATCTCAAAACATGTGGGAGTCTCCAGGTGCTGCTGTTTACAGTGGCACCCAGGTAACTTTTGGAAGTGGGGGGGGGTCGAGCGTTTATATCCCCAGAGTTTGAAGTCTGGGAGAAAGCCGGTGCATCTGAAAGTGCCCAGTAACAGAGATGCTATGTTGTAAAGCCAGTTTGTGGAAGAGTCCTTAGCAGAAAGCTGAGAATGGCAGAGTTTTTAGGGGTTCAGAGCTGTTTCAAAGCAGAGTATTTCTAAACTTCTAAATAAGCAAATTGTCTGTTGTGTTGTTCTTATGTTCCTATGTTTCTGCAGCCGATAGCTCACAGAAAAAGGACATTTGTGGCTAATTTTGTAAATAGACAAGATTACACCAAAGACACACCCACTTCGTATCCTTACTCCAAATGGAAACGACTCCACATGAGCTCGCTAGACTTGAGCGCTGCTCTCAGGCTGCCGCTGCCACAGGGAGAACCCCGCCTAGAAAGTGATTATTTAAATGCCTGGTTCATCAGTGTCACTGGTGATATTACAGCACATCTGTTTGTGCGTAATTAACAGATGAAAGCGGTGAGGAGGAAAGCTTTGGAAATGACTCATTAGCAGAATGCTAACAAAGATCTGAGCCTGTCCACATTGCTGAGAGAGGAGCAAAGATGCAGGCATATGGCCAGTATCTCTCTGACCCGCCCCCGGATTGTGATGCTTCATGGAAGGCAACAGAAGCTGGTTCTTCATCATCCACTGCTCTGTGTAGATTCTCCACTCCTTTACCACAAAGGAATGCCTGACTTTCCATTCCCTGCTCACACATCTGCACCTCAGTTTACACGGACTGTCTGCCTCACTGTGGCCCGCAGCTGTTGTCTTCCTCACAACTGCAATCCAAAGCACCAGGTGGGTTGTCAGCTATGGAGATTAAATTGGGGACAGGAGCTCTTGGTCCTTATCATGCATGGTGGCCCCAGCCTGACTCTAAATCCTTGCAGGACTGGTGCCACTCACAGGTTTTGCTTGTCTTTCAGCTGTTCTCTGTCTCTGGGGGAGGTGTTCTCTCTTCTGGTGACACTCATTGTTCTTCATACAACCACTGGGGGCTCCCATTGCCAGTGCAGATGTTGTTCATTGTTGGGGAATTATCTCTCTGCAATGAGTAGTCCTGCCATGGGCCATCACCTAAGCATAGTTCTTCATGGTTCCCCTTTCCAAGGGTTGGGTTTGTTCCTGCATTCTCCATGTTTGATCTTCCTCCCAGAAGTTGAGCATCCTCCATGCCCTGATCCTCCTACTTCCCTTCTTGAGGGATGATTCCCTGCAGGTGTTGTAGCAGCAGGTTACCCTCTTCCTAGCTTCTACGGTGGGGGTGAGGTGGGAACCCTCATCCCATGTTGCATCACTGGATTGAGGCCCCCTCTCTCCCTCTCTGCCTTGCCACCCCCTCTAACTCTTGGGGTAACTGAGATACCTAGCTGGGTGATCCCTTGTACCTGAAGCCCCATACTTCAGCTCTTTGCAGTTTTCTAGGGCTACCCCCTTACAACAGCATGTCCAGTCTCAGCTCTGGGACATCTCCACGTGCCTCTCCTCTCTGAGGTTCTCTCACTTGGTCCTATTTTCTTTTTCCTCCCTTTTCCTCCTAGAAGTTTCCTCAGGTCCCAGTTTCTTTCGGCCTCTTCTAGTACACAGCCCTAGTCTCCCTGGGCGGGGCTACCCAGTTTTTCTCCTTGGACCTTCCTCTCACTTAGGCCCATTGTGGTTGCTTGGACTCTTCCTTATAAAGCCCCAGCCAGTATCATGTGACCCACCCACATCCGGTCACATAATCTATGATCCCTGGGCTCCAGGTTAATTTTTTAATCCCTTGTCCAGGCAAGCAAGTGGTGGCACACTACCTATCTGAGGGCCTGCTACTGCAACCACTTACCCACACTGCTTCACCACAGTCTCTAAGACAAAGTCTCAGGGCCTCCACTATCTGAGTTAAAAAGACTGGCTCTGTTAGTCCAGTCAAAAAGTGGACTCATCAAGTTCTATGTGGCTGGTGCCACCAACAGAAGAGGATAGAGCGCCATAGCCTCTATGTGGCCTAGCAGCACCACTAGTAAAGGAGGACACAGTGGGTGTTTTCAGACGTTACGGGTGGCCGGTTCACCACAGTGGATTCCCGGTGGGGGTGAACAAAACAACCACCCCCCGGGGCGAATAAAAGCCCCAAACAGATGTGATGGGACCGGGACCATGGCCGGGAATTGGGCTGCCAGATCACGGACCGGGGCAGTGCAACAGACGTGACGCCGATTCCCAGACGTGGTCAAAACAGCCAGAACTCACTGGGCAGGGGCGGGACACAGACACAGCTGCCTGAGGGCAAACGAAGCAAAAAGGCACAAAAGGGAACGCCCACACCAGGGAAACGGGAAGGGAGGGGGGAGAGGGAGAAGAGTCGCACAGGTACCACACACAGCAGGCACACAGCCAGCAGAGGCACAGCGAAACACACAGCACGAGCACATGCCCGGGCACATGCGCACACACACACACATGCACACACAAGGGAAAGGAAAGGAAGGGGGGCACGGGTGACCGGACAACACACAAGGCACAACAGGAGCAAGGGGGGAGGGACCGGGATAGGGAGGAGGGGGGGAAAACAGCAATGTGCTAGGCCAGGTGGAAACCCCCCCCAGCAGAACTGTCCACACGGGCACCCCCACAGCAACACTGGCAGTCCCGGAATAGGGGGCCCCAGGAGCTCGGGTCCAAGGCACAGCAGGGGCCCGCAATGCACAGGGAGCCGCCCGGGAAGGATCCAGGAGGCACTC
>QEPC01007999.1:1700478-1711711 GCA_003113815.1 Sphenodon punctatus
CTCTCTCTCTCTCTCTCTCTCTCTCTCTCTCTCTCCAGCCTTGACTGGCCTATCTGACTGACCTCATGATTCTGTATGGCATTGGGAAGATGTAAGCCTGTCAGCCGGTCTCTGGCTAGATGATATTGGCCCGCCTATCTGACTGGCTCTCTCTCTCACTGCACAGTCTTCTCCAGCCTATCTGAGTGCCTTGCCAAGGTCCCAGCCTGCCTTCCCTACTGCTTCTCATGCCATGATGCCTGTCTGCCCACCCTGGTTACCAAGCTCGAACCCTGCCTCAGCCAGCCTTCCATCGCTGCTTCACCAATGCCAGCCTGCAATGCCATGCCCCCTATGGGTGCCAGCCACCAAGCCCCAAGCCTTCCTGGTTTCTGCTGCTGCTGCCGCTGGGTCTTTACCTGCAGGCCATGACAACACACGCAAACCCGCTTTGGGCACTGGCAAGCACTACTTGGCTGGGCATTGCAGGTTGCCAGGCATCAGTGGAGCAGTGACAGAGGCCCAGTCCAGGCTTGGGGGCTGGCACCCCTAGGGGGCTGGGCATTGCAGGCTGGCTGGCATCGGTGGAGATGTGGCAGAGGTCTGGCCATGACTTGGTGGCTGGTACCCCTACTTGGCCGGGCACTTCAGGCTGGAAGGCCTCCAGTTCTGCTCGTTCTATGTTGGGTTCTCCAGTTCTAGTCACCATCATGGCAGGAGTGACAAGGCTACAGTAGTGTCTGCCGGTGCCCAAAGCAGGTTTGCAGCACGTGTTGTCATGGCCTTCAGGCAGAGACAGGCAGCCCAGAAGAACATCTGCTTTCAGAAGCCTTTGGGTGGGCAGCAGCATTGCTCATTTGTAGGACGACAGCAGTCAAGAGACCCCAGTTCTAATTCCTAGCTTGAAAAGTCCTTTGGCCTCTGCATTTCAGCTTTCCCAGTTCTAAACCAGAGGGCTACCATTCTGGGAGCTCACAGGAGAAAGAACCTGTATGGGAACTAGGCTTGGGGTATGCAGTTCCAATTGCTGTTGCGTATCCACCCTCTTTGCAGGGTAAAGAGAACTCTTAAATGCTTTCCCTTCTTCAGAAGATCTTAGGCTCAGTGCTTGGCCCCCAGGGGTGCCTGCCCGATTCCTGTTGGGGCATGACTGACCATCTGAGACCCAGTGATGCCTGCCAGCCTGCAATGCTCAGCTAACTATGGGTGTCAGCCCCAAGCCTTCCCAGCATCTTCTGCTGCTGCCACTGGGTCTCAGATGGCCAGCCATGCCCCCATGGGCACCCCCAGGGGCCAAGCACAGAGCCTGCCTGCCTGGGGAACTCAGGGTGCCAAGCTCCAAGCCTTCCCCATCTCTGCTTCTGCTGATGCTGTGTCTCAGATGGCCTGCCATGTCCCCCATGGACCCCCCTGGGGGTCCATGGAGTGCCCCAAGCCTCCAGCCGGATGAATTTTCTGAATGTTCGGGGGGAGGGTTTAGAACTCCATGGGACCGAACCCACGAACCCGAACTAAGTTTTCAGTTTGAACTTCCAAACGTCCGAACATCCGAACTCCATTCATTTTGCACACATCCCTACTGCCAGAAGCTGGGAGATGGAGACAAATTGGTTTGAATGAAATCTTTTATTGAACTAATTGCTATAGGTGAAAATGAGCAAGCTTTCAGACCACACAGGGCCCTTCCTCAGGCATGTAGCATAGTAAGTTATTCTATGTTGCATGTCTGAGAAAGGGCCCTGTGTGGCCTGAAAGTTTGCTCATTTTTACCAACAGTATTTGGTCCAATAAAAGTTATCATTCAAAGCCCTTTGTTGCCATCTCTAACACGGAAACCATGCAATCTCTCTAGAAGCTGGGAGAGAGTGGCAGGGAATGGATCACTCCATTATGACCTATTGGATACTTCTCTGAAGTGACTGAGAATGGCTACTGTTGGAAAGGGCTTGATGGATGAGTAATTGACTCAGTAAGGCACTTCTTACCTTCTTATATTCCTACCATGTTCTTTATGTCACACCTTGGCATAGGACCCCAACTTCTGACTTCCCAACCTTTGACCCTTGGCACTGGTTCCAGACCATATCTATGGCCACTTTTACATGGATACCACCCACCACGAACACCCAGAAACACCCATAGGATGAGTGGGAGAGCATCCATGTAAAATTCCATGAGTGGGTGGGCGTGCATGCGCAACCCACCTGCTAACACCCACCCACACCCACGGAGCAGCCAGGAGGGAGTCGGCAGCCTCCGTGGGTGGAGATGGATGTTCAACACCCGAGTGTCCATGTAAATGCGAAAACACCCACACCCATGCGGTGGACCTGCGGTGGACCTGCACTGCGCCAGTGCCATGGGTCATGCACGTGCCCCCACGCAGACATGCCCACGGGGGGATGGGGACGCCGGGCATCCGGGGCAAGAGCCCATAAAGGAAGGCAGAACTATGGCACACATGCGTGGACTCCCACAATGGCTTCCAGGAAGGCTAATGACAAGACTAAGGGAGCCGATGCTGCCCCATGCATGGGAAGGGGCTGGGTGAGCACGGGGACCCAGGAGCACCCGGGGGGGGGAAGCCTCACCCAGGCAGTTCAGGGGGGCATTCCCCAGGCAGAAGGCACAAGGGGGGAGGTCCTGGGCCACCAGTATGGGGGAGGCCCAGACAGGAGGTACAAGGGGGGCCCAGGACAGCACCCAGACAATGGAGCACGCACTACCGGGATGATGGCCGAGGAGGGCCCCCCAGACAGTCAGGTGAGCTGAAGGGCATGCAAGGGGGGAGAGGGAAGGGCAGGCCACATGGGGGCATGGAGGGGGGCAGCAAGACCCTTTGTAACCACAAATGCACTACCCCCAACAGGATACGACCATCTTCATGGCTACCACAGCAACAGGGCAGGCCCCATGCCACCAAGCAGGTCGGCCCCCCACATGCGGGTCCCAAAAGGGGGAGCCCATGTACAGGCAGGAGATCAGGGACTTCATACATGTGTCAGGGTCCAAAAGGGTCCAGCATGACCTGGTGTGCAGCTACAAGACCAGACAGGTCTATGAAGCCATCGCCCAGGAGATGCAGTGGCAGGGGTACAATAGGGATGTCACCCAGTTCATGCAGCAGGCAAAGGACTTAAGATCCGGATATAAACATATCAAGGACAACAATCTCAAGTCTGGCCGGGCCATGTGCACAGTCGAGTTCCAGGAGGAGCTGGACAAGTTCCTCGGCATGGACGGGGACATCGTGGCCTCCCACGCACATGGCAGCGCCTTCACCAGGGGCAGATGGAGGGTCAACACACAATCCCCCCTGAGTGATCCAACGGAGCGGTGGGGGGGAGATGACCCTGGCGAGGACAGCCAGGAAGCGGGAGGTGACAGCCCCATCCCTCAGGGGGAGGAGGCATGACGGGGATCCGAGCACAGAATCACCACACTCCGCGTGCACCCCCAAAACCCACAGGCCTACTGGCCACAGGAATGGGGGGGGCGGCGTGCGCAGAGGAAGCAGAGACCCGGGACGGCCCCCAGGAAGTGGAGGAACAGGATACAGGCATGATTGGCCCAGCGGGGCCGGGGGGGAGATGGCCTGGACAGAGGCACAGTGGCCGGGGCCTTGGTGCCGGTAAACACTAATGGCCCCCCATCCCATTGCAGCACAAGGAAGTCTGGAGGTGCACGAGGTGGAGGTCATGGAGGAGGAGGTGGACGAGGCAGGGACAGGGGCACCCCCCCTACCAGGTGAGGCGCATGTCCACGGCAGGGCACACTGCCAAGGGACCACAGGGGGGCAGGGTGCGGAGGCGGGTGGAGGTACAGGCTGGGGAGGAGGGCCCCAGGGGGTGCGTGCTCAACCAGCAGTGCCCAACAGGGGTGGTGGGGGCAGGTGGGCGGGGCTGTTGGTCCCACAGTGGCCCCCATGGAACACATGATGGACACGGGCCCCACCTTCAGCGATCCGCAGCCAGGGGGCGATCCCACCAGAGGGCAGGGCAGGAGGGTCCCAAAGGGGAAGGCAGAAAGGAGCTGCCACAATATGGGAGCTGCTGGAGGAATCACAACGGTTAGCCGCGGTGCACTCCTGGGAGCTAGCACTTACAAGGGAGCTCATCAGAGGGGAGGGTGAAAGGGACTAAGAGATCCTAGCTGCCATGATGGCCCGGTCCTGCACTGAGCACCTCTGGGACAGGCGCCAGGCTGCCACCCTCCAACGCAAGCAGCAGTGCGCCTGTGATGGGCTGGAGGGTCAGGCCGCATGGCTCATGGACCTCATGGGGGAGGCAATGGAGGCCCAGCGGTATGACCCCCAGCATGACAGTCCCCACCATGCTGCGGAAGGAGAGTCGGCAGCCAACCAACACTATGGCAGCCACCTACTGGTGCAGGTGCCCCCCCGCACTATGACCACCCGTGGTTCCCCCAGCAGCAACCCTACCTGGTCCTGGTCCACAGGGGTTCCCCTCCCCCACACAGGGCAACAGGACCTGCCAGCAGGGCCTCCCTTCCAGCCCACACAGCCCTGGTCCCGCCCCCGCTAGAACCCCTTCCCCTCCACCGGGAAGCAACGCCCCCACCCAAGGACCTGGCACCCCAGGACAACCAACTGCCCATGGGCTCTGCCCCACCCCCTCTGGTAAGGATACAGCACCCCAGGGCCCTGGGGGTGGGGGGGTACAACAACGGGGGCCCGGACTTGGAAGATGGGGAACCGCATAAGGCACAGCCCTGGTAGGGAACACAGTATAGAACCCACACCGAGCACATGCACCACACAAGTTGTGGAGCAACGGCCATTGCCTGAGGCAAGTGTACCAGCTCTGTGAACCTGTACTGGAACGTGCATGGTCCATAGTACCATGGACGGGTCAGTACAAGGGCCCCTTTCATTGGGGATCACTCTACGTCACATGTTATGCTTAGGTGGGGAGTAGGGGGCTCCCTGGGTGACCATGGAGCCCCCAGTGGCCCAGGTCCTGGCGTGGGAAAGAGAGAAGTGTACAAGAGGATCGCTTACCCCATTCTTGTTTCTCCATGCAGGGACTGTCAGCGGAGGTCAGGATGGAACGGCCAGTTGATGACAGGGAGGTCAGGCCATCCGGTCGGCGATCGCTTCAGTCGGCAGCAGCTAGGGCTCACCGGCCTGCGAGCCCTGGTGGTGTGGCCAAGAGGGGGCGAGGGTGCCCCAGATGTTAACCTCCCCCTCCCATTGTACAGTTCCCCCTCCAATAAATATGTTGCTCGTATACCCCGCTGTCGCTTCCTCTGTCCTGGGACAGGTGGGTGGGTGGGTGGGTGAGGCTTTCAGGGAGTCTCCAGCAGGGCAAGGGCACTGTACAGTGCCTGCCCAGCCGACAGGGCCAGGAGCCTGCCCAGTGAGACTTCAGGCAGTTGTGGTGGCTGGAACAGGTGTACATAGACCCTGCACAGGTGGACCGGCGAGTGGCAGCAGGCACGACAATGTGTGGCCCAAGCATGCCACGGCAGACAGTGAGGGGAGTGCTCATGCAACCAGGCAACCCACGGGACCCATTCCCGGGCCTCCCTAGCCCACACATGGCAGAGCGGAATGGTTGCAGGTAAAGGGTACTACCCAGCTTTATTGAAGGGGTGCAGCGGTTTATGGACTTGGGTGTGGGTCGGGCACTGCCCTGTGTTCGGCTGCCTGGGCAATGATGCGGTGGCACAGGGCGTCCCTGTTCTCTTCAGAGATGCGCCGGAACGCCCCACCCTGGGCATGTTGGTACAGGGGTATGGGGCCGGCCCTGTGCACCAGTGGTGGGTTGTCCAGGGCAGTGCCTCCTGTCTTGCATACATTGTGCAGGATGCACACTGCCAAGACTAGGATGGGAGTGTGGTCCAGGTTGAATTGGCTCCTGTTCATCAGGAGGTGCCAGCGCATCTTCAGGAGCACGAAGGTCCGCTCCACCACACTGCGTGCAGACGAAAAGCGCTTATTGAACAGGCGGTGGTCTGGGTTGCGCACCACTAGATAGACCCGCATGAGCCATGGGCTGAGTGGGTAGGCGGGGTCCCTTATCACAACAGGGGCCATGGGAACGCCCTCTATCACGCGGTACAGGTTGGGAGCTATCTCCCCGTCAAAGCTGCATGCGTAGAATGGGAAGGCATGCAGGATACGTGCGTTGTGGCTCTGCCTCAACTGGCCCATGTACACCTCTATAAACAGGCCCATATGATCCACTATGGCCTGCAGATTGATGGAGAAAGCCTGTTTCCTATTAATGTAGTTGATCTTAGCATGAGGGGATCGTATGATGGGGATGTGGGTGCTGTCAATGGCCCAATGCAACGAGGGAACCCCAGTTCCTCAAAGCCACGTATCACCTCCTTGGGGTCATGGAGCTGGATGACCCACTCTAAGAGGAGCTCTACGAGCAGGTCGCACACGTTATGGAGGGCCCTGTTCACGGTGGCCGTGCCCACCCCAAACTGCTCCCCCACGCTCCTACAGGAATCAGGGGTGGCCAGTCACCACACCGCCATGGCCATGCGCATCCCTGGTGGCAGCGGGAAGCGCATGTTGGTCTCCTGCCTATGGAGGTGGGGGTTCAGGAGCTCCCACATGTGGGTCAGGAGGGAGCGGGTCATCCGGAAGTGGTCTGTCCATTCCTCGTCTGTCCAGGTGGCCAACATGTTCTCCCACCAGTCGTTGGTGCTGTGCTAGATCCCTTCACTCCTGTGTGTGGGTTATGGAACCCCGGCCCCAGCGGGCTGGCTTATCTCTGGCATGCAAGGTCACCTGTGGGTGAGGGTAACCTCTCGTTATGTGCTCGTCCCTGTCACTGCAGCCCTCCGTCTCCTGCCTGTTGCTTCACTGGAGCAGGCCCCACTGCTGCCATGGCTGGTCATAGTGTGGGGCCCTCAGCTGGGGACATTGTGGAGGGGTGGTCACCCTGTGAGGCCATGCTGTTGGGGGCCCTCTGGCTGAGCCCCAACATTCAGCTGTTGGTGGGCGACCCCCCCCATCGGTGGTGGATCGCTTTCGGCTCCTGTTGCGTTACATGTGGATGATGGGACACCAGGTCAGTGCCCTGGCATGCCGGGGCCGTGCCCTTGAGCTTGGCTTCACCCGCCTGCACCAACCTCCTTGGGGGCACCCGCCCGCCATTGTCATGCTGTGGACCACTGCGGAGGTAACGGCCGCTCGTCTGCTGACGGTACGACCCAAATATGGCCTCGCCTTGCTGTCCGGGAGTCCCCCTGTTGCTGCCCTGTACACTAGCACCCTCCTGCATGCCCAGAGCATCCCGCGCGCACCCTCGGATGTGGGGGTCCTCCTGTGGGACTTGGACTTGCTGTCCCCTGAGGTTGGTGAACCACTCTGGACCGGGGACCTTTCCGCTGTGGAGCTCGCTGACCTTAGATCAGTGAGGAACCTTTCAGCTGTTCAGGCTGCGGCCGCCGATGCAGATCAGCTCCTTCCCCGCTTCCTAGTGAATGCTCATATGCGCTCCCGGGGCTTCCAATGGGGCCTGTTCGCCTGGGAGGGTCTAGCACAGGGGACTCCTTCCCGGGAGTGCTCACTGGACCTTCCATGAGCTGTGCCTCACCGCCACCCACTCCCTGCCTCCCTGGTGCCCTGGATGGTGCTTTGCCTGGCCCCCCCTGTGCTGCCGATTGGGCTATGTGCTGATATCTGCTGTGATGCTGCCTGCTGCATTGTGACCACGGCTCCTTCTCGCTGGGGCTTCCCTGGTGCCCTTGCCTGTTGTCCACGGATGCACCTGTGCCCTCCTGTTGTGCTCCTCTTGCCTGGCCGTGGGTCCACCTGCACCTCCTGTTCTGCCTCTCTTTGCTTGGGGGACCCTGTTCCCCCGGCACCAATAAAATGCTGTGCTATGATGGTCTGTCCTGCCTTGCTTCTCTTGCTGCTTTGGCTCCTGGGTGCCCCCTCCCCTTGGCGGCCCTCCTGCCTCCATCTGTGTGGTTGTGTGAAGGGTGTGTGCTTGGTGTGTACTAGTGGGCTCTGGGTCTGTGAGGTGTGATCCAGTTGTGTGGTGTGTGTTCCCCTGGCAGCTTCTCTGCTGGGCGCTTATGCCTGGGCATGCGCAAGGGGTGGTATTGGCAGTGGGCAGTTGGGCGGGCACTCCCTGCGCTCGCCTGTCCATTGGTGTGGCTCCAGCCCTGCACCTCCCCTCTGCTCCGCTCTGCTGTTTCCCCCTGTTGGTGCTGTCTGTATGTGGTGGTGGCGATGGATGGGCGGCAGCACCGGGGTTGCTGGGCGGCTGAGTGTAAGTAAGGGTTGTGCTGGCTGCAGGCTTTGGCCCCTCCAATCCCCTGTCATGCAGGGGTCTGGGTGCTCTTCTGGGTGCTGACTGTCAGCATGTGGGGTGTGCCCCTGGTGCTGTTGCTGCCCCTGGCCCTCCCAGGGCCCATTGGTGCGGGCATTCCCCATTGTCCTGTCCCTTCTCTCCTGCAGCTACTGTTGTCATGCTGCTGGTGATCTTGCACCTGGGCTGGATGGTCTGGCAGCTGGAGTGGGTGGCGTCGGACATGCGGGCAGCGGACCAGCTGTTCGATGGCATCCATGAGTGTGCTGCCTGTTTGCTGGGCCCTGTTCCTGTGTCCCTCCATGGGGGGTTCTGTTCCTTGGTGCCCGGGGCAAGCTCTGATGACTGTCTCCTCTCCCTCTGTCCCATTCAGTGCAAGCCATGATCACAGAGTGGACCTGGGAGCAGGGGGAGTTGTTGGAGCTCCTCCTGTACATCCTGGAGCGGCTGCACCGGTTCGAACGCACGCAGGTTGAGCACTGGCACCGGGCGCGGGGTCGCTGGCCCTATTGACCGGGTGTTGTCCTGGCCCCACCCTTCTGCTGCCCCATCCCTCTGAACTGCACTGTTGTTGTTGTCCCCTGTTGCTGGTTCCTCATTTTATTAAAGTTTATTGTGTTCCTTCCCTGTGTGTCCGTGTTGTGCTTTGCTTTGACCTCTTCCCTTGTGCGGGTGCTTCTGGGGGGTGTTACAGGGTTTCCTGTGTTGTGTGGGTGCCTCCCCCCTCCTTGCCCCCGTGGGCCTGTCCCTGTGTGCTTCTGTTGCCTGCTGTGCATGTGCCGCTCTTCTGGGGGGGGGGGTCTGGTGCCGGGCTGACTGGGGTCTGTGCTGGGGTTGTGTGGAGCTGGCTCCTTTGTAGCAGCTGTCCTCCCTGCTCCCTTCCTGCCCCACCCATGCGGGTCCTGGCGGCTCGGGGGTGGGGCCGTGTTGCGCAGCTTCGTTTGCCCTCAGTTGGCCATGTTGTGCCATCGCTGTGCCGGGCGGGGCTTCCCTGCCATTCCCGGCCGCGGCTGTCCGTGTACTTCCACGGGTGTTTTCTGGGTGCTTCCCAGAATGGGTGTTTGGTCACTGGGTGTTTGCCAGCCCCTCCCCTTTCCTTCCCACAACCCCCTGCGGCGCTGTCCGCGTAACTGTCTTCCTGCTCGGTGCCACCGGGTGTTCACTGGGTGTGCTCACGCACCCATCCACACCCATCAATGCTGCTGCGCCATCTGTGTAAAAACGGCCTATGCCTCATGTCTTGGCCCAGTACCTTGACCTCTGGCCTCCTAGCTTGAACACCACTTCTTCCTGAGCTGGATTCCCAATTCTATAAAGACTCACCTTGGTCCTCAGTCCTGCAATCACCGCATCTTAGACTGTTTAAGACCTGGCAACACTTACAGAGTTAGATATCTGGTACATTATATCTGGCACATTTCTAGAAACAAACTCGTACCAAGACCATTGTGAGGTGATGCAATGAATGGGTAAGGATTTGGTTGCTTCTGGATTCAAGCTTAGGAAAATGGGCATTACAAAAGAAGATTCTTCTATAAAGTCTGAAGCATCTGAAAAAGAAATGAAATTATTAGTTCTTTGGTCTGCAAGAAAACAGAAGGCCCCCTTATTTTTAGCTGAGCATATGTGAAGCTTCATAGATAGTTCCCTCCACCTGCCATTAAGAAATATTAGTGAATTCCTCAGTATTTAAATTCCTCTGAAGAGCTAAAGTGTCATTAAGTTACTCATTTTGCTGCAATTTACAATTAGTTTACATCGTTAAGCATTGTAAAAGCTGCCGCCTAAGCAACCTTGGTGGTTATCTGTCATCGAGTATCGCTCTGTGCTGCCAGATGACTCCACAGGTGAAGAGGGAAGCTCATTGGATGGGACAATAACTGGGCATTCATGCCAGTCAATAAACATACACCTGAGCTTCCACTGGCAATTCAGTTCCGACACAGGTAATTTCTGAAGATGAATGAAGTTAAGGTAGCTCCTTGTTGGCAAAGTAAGCATTGCCTGCATTTCTGGTTTACAGACAGCAGTTCTAGGTCCGTAGTTTAGAACTAGAGGCATTCAGAACAAAGTAGAGCTGAAATAAGTATCCACAAAAATATGTATGGTATATTGTAGTATTCAACATGACCCAGTAACATTGGGTACTAATCACTATTTGATTAGTGCCTGACAGAGTACCTGATAGACCGATTTACTGTTTTCCATCCCAATTTTTTGTCTTCTGGAACTGATTTTCCAACTTTTGGTAACAACCTTTTGATTTCCCGTCTTGACTTTGATACTTCCTGTTCTTATTGTTGTATTGATTTACTGTTTTATTGATCAGTAAAATAGTAAATCAGTAACTCAGTAATGGTAATCCCTGGTATGTTTAGGTGCCGATACTTGGTAATGATAATATTCACTCAGTACTTGGGTACCAATCGGGCACTCAATAGACTACTGGGAATTGAGGGTATTACGTGCGGAGAGCAAATGCGCTACCTATTTTAGTTGTAGAGTAGAGCAATAATTATTTATTTATTTATTACAATATTTTTACCCCACCTCTCTAACATTCAGTAGTTCAAGGCGACATACAAATATAAATTTTAAAAAAACCATACAAAACTATAAAACCAATAAATAAACCAGACTATCAAAAAGGGGGTGCCACAGAATAAAACAGAAAACCTTCTTCCCCCCACCCTCCCCTCCCCTCCCCTCCCATCCCATCACCCTCGCCGAAGGCCCAGCGGAACAGCCAAGTCTTACAATAACAATGGAAAGCCTCCCGGAGCTGTGCTTCCCGGCCCCACAGGTAACAACTCTGCCCTCCCCCAAACAGAGGAGGGGGCCGGGTCCAGGGTGCACGGCCAGGACATTTGGGCCTGGCATGGCTAGAAGCGGCCTGCCGCCTGACTGCATTGCAGGCGGCGAACCTAAGGGCCAGCCCTTAGGCATGACCCTTAGCG
>QEPC01007999.1:1737572-1786222 GCA_003113815.1 Sphenodon punctatus
CGGCAGCCCGGAGCCCACACTAGCAGGGACTTCGGGGGAATTTTTATTTTTTTTTAAAGCCAGCTGGGCAGGTTGGTGGGTGGTGTCCCCCCTTCCACCTGTGCAGCCTGGACTGGGGAGGGAAAGTGGGTTGTTGTGTTTTTTTTTACATGCAGCCATTCATTTGAATGGTTGCAATGTAAAAAAATCCGGTACGGGGAATCTGGTAATTTTACCCTAATTACCGGATTTAATCCGATACTGCCGGTACACCAAATACCGGCGGTATCGGATACCGGAAGATCCGGAATTCCCACCCCTAGTAAACAGTAATCCAGTAAACTGGGTATCTTCTGAATCCTAACTGAACGCAAGGGATGGGACTCCAGGGGGAATTTCGGTTTCAGATGTTTCAGTTTTGGTTCTTTATTAATTTTGGATTTCATTTTGGTTTCAGATTATTGAAGTCAATGAGAATAAGTTATAATTAAAAAACCAAACTCCGAAACTGGCACAATGCAAAAAACCTGAAACAAAATCAATGTAAAAGAACTGAAACACCGGAACTGAAAAAATCAAAAATTTCAAATTAATCAGAGTGCTACATCAGAAGCACGGAAGTGCTGCATCAGAAGCAGCACTTGCATGCTTGGGAAGCTGCAAGAGGAAAGAGCAATCACACTTTCTCAGCTGGCTGAAGAAGTGAGAGCTGGGGGTGCATGAAAGACCTTCTCCAGAGGATTTGCAGCTGTACTCAGCTCACCATTTGGGAAAGGAACCAAGGGGCATGCAGGAGCCATGTGGATCCTCTGGAGAAGACTCGGCCCTCTCGGTTCCTTTCCCAAATGGAGAGAGAAGTGCGGGCACAGATCCTCTGATGAAAGTCCTTCCTGCACCCCCTGCCTCACTCTCTTCTCTCACAGCCGCTTGTCAGCTGAAAGAGCAGAATCACTCTCTCTCCTCTAGCAGCTATATAAGGTGTGACAATGGGTGTTTTTACACACACATTTCTCCTGGATGTTTTGTTTGCTGTTACATCCTGAACTTTCCGTGTGTCTAAATCACTCACCCAGATCTTAAACATCTGGATCTTTGAACTTCTCGTAGAACTTCTCCCAGAACTTTTGTGTGTAAAACGCTCTCCTGGTAAACTGCTTTGCTCCAGGCTGCTGTGGTCACTTGATTTCCATGGCAGCCGGTCACTTCTACAGCTGCGGCTACTTTAGGCTGCCTCAGGGCAGTGTTTGTGTGAAGAATGCATCCAGGAACTGCCTCAGGGCAGTGTGTGTGTGTGAAAAATGCATCGAACTTACTTGTGGACTTGTAAACCCAGAAGACTGAAAATCTGGAACTTTAACGTGTGTGTAAAAGTGTCCATGGGAATGGTGGACCTCCGGATGTGGGCAAGGCTGCAGATGAACCTAATTAATGACACAAGGAAATGTCATGCTGGTCTGCAATGTCCTTTGATGATGCTATGAGAGAGCAGCAAGTGGGGGTTGCATGGGAAGGGTATAGGCTAACATCTGGTGAACATCCACCTGGTGGGTGCTACTGTGGGCTATCATCTTGTTTGTTTTCGCCATGTATCTAAATAATAAAATCATAGAATATTAGGGTTGAAAGGGGTTCAAGTGTCATCTAGTCCAACCCTCTGCTTCCAGGCAGAATGCCCTCTATTGTGGGATCACAGGGACTTGGGTTCACTGCATTTTCCCCATTGGCAGCAATGGGGTAACTCAGTGAACACAGGTCCCTGGGATTAATAGAATTAAAGGGTTGCAAGTGCCCTCAAGTGACAAAGGACAATGGGGCTGATCCCAAGCCCCGCGGATCCTACGCGTGCACGCACATGCACATGGTTGCAGTGGGACACAATGTGCCCACGATAGAGAGCCGTGCAGTTTGTGTGTGGTTGCATGTGCGCACAGCTGAGCACAGGATCTGCGGGGCTGGGGATCGGCCCCACAATCAGGAATAGGCTTCTAGCCATAAGAATTATTGCCAAGGGAGGCGCAGAGTATCCCCTGCGGGAAGTTTTTAAAGGTAGGATTGATAAACATGTCAGGAGTGGTGGGTTCCCGCATCCCGGGACAGGGGCATGGACTAGGTGTCCTTTTTAAGTTCCCTTCTAGGCCTAAAATTCTATTACTGTCTTCTGAACAGGAGAGGAAGGCAACCAACCCAGTAAGATGGAGGAACAAATCTCATGACAGGCTTGCGCAGTTGCCACCGTCTTGACTAACAAACTAGGGAGCGAAAAATCATACTAATGCATGAATGTTCACAGTTTGAGCTAAGGAGCCAGGCTGTAGAGACGAGGGCTATAACATAGGGTTTCCATATATGCTATATGTTTCCATGACACTTAGGAAAAATACATGTTGCAAGGCCTGCAACATGTGTTTTTCATAAGTATCCTGGAACAAATTGCATATATGGAAACCCTACTATAACAGCTTCATATTTACTCTATGGATCGAGCTGGCACGCAGGTGGACACATGTTCTACACCCAGTATGGGTTACTTTTGGAGTCAGAATGAGAGATAGATAATGGGTGTCTTTACACATAACAAAGATTGGGTGTCAAACCTCCTAAGCACATGTTTGGCCATTATGTGTAAGCACCATAACAATCGCAACCAATTTGACCACCCATTAAACACACAATGTGAACACCACTGCATCACAAGGGCAATGTGCATGTTCAGGCTGAACACGTGGTCAACGTTGTGTCTAATGATACCATGTGACATGTTAGCAGGTACAACACAGGGAATGACGAGGTAGCAGCCCTTGCGTGCTGAGATCGGGTGGCAAGCAGAACACCAATTTGCCCCAAGATGGGCTGTGTGTCTAAGCAGCACCACATGGTGAACACAGGACCAAA
Source organism: Sphenodon punctatus (assembly GCA_003113815.1). Lineage (NCBI taxonomy): Eukaryota > Metazoa > Chordata > Lepidosauria > Sphenodontia > Sphenodontidae > Sphenodon > Sphenodon punctatus. The sequence continues at coordinate 1,740,444 of QEPC01007999.1, forward strand.
ATGGAGTTCATATCATGGTCAAAACACGCATTCAGACACCTGTTGACGTTATGTTTAAAGACACCTGTAGACTCTTTCTTGTAACACTGAGAGGCTGGCCTCTACTAGGGGTAAATATGGAAGTCTACTCATGTCCCGATTTTATCAGAAATGGTCAGTTCGATTGTTCCGATCAGAAATTGGGATGGACGAAATCCAGTCAGAATGATCAAGATAGCTTTCACCATTTTGCACATGTGTAAACAAAACATTGTTTTGATTGGAATTCTGATTGAAATTGCACCAGCCTTTCCATTTTGGCAGAACTGTTCCATGGACACAGGCTAATTTTAAACCAGCCCTAGCCTCTAACAGAAGTAAATTGGGACACTTTACCCCTCCCCTTCTCATTTTCCCCCTTCAGATCAGGTTACCAAAGAATTAGGTACAACAGGTTTCCAGATAGTGAGTTGGGTCTAATTGTTGCAACTTCTCAAGGTCAAACCATGGGAGGCACAACCCTCGTGGGGACCCCACGTGGGGTCACACAACCTGCTGATGGGATCATGATCCCAACTGCTATTTGGAATACTTGTTATTTATCATCCATGTTTTTATCACCTCTTGGTGATAATACTTTCAGTTTTCATCTAGTTACCCTTTATAGCAACCAGTGTGGTATAATGGCTAAGTGTGCAGTACTTGGACCAGGAAGTAGTAGGGGATCCCCATTCAAGTCTTGCCTTAGCCTGAAACTCACCTTGGGCCAGTCACAATAGTCTCAGCCTAATGTACCTCACAGGTCTGTTGTGAGGATTAAAAGTTGTGTTATATGTAAAGCACTCAAAAAGGGAAGGTTAGAGATCAGCTGATAACTGGTGAGGGAATCAACGTCAAGTGATGGTTTTTTGATCAGAGTCTGCATCACCGCTTCTTTGAGGCAGTTCGGCACTCTGCCTTCCCGAAGGGAGGCATTGATCACCCCCGCCAGCAATGGCTCCACCATCTCCCAGCTGGCCTTAACCAGCCAGGACGGGCATGGGTCAAGTTCACAAAAGTTGGCCCTAAAAGCCCCAAGAACATCCCCCGCCCCGGCGGACGACACCAACTGAAAATGATCCCACGATACTGGACTAGGCAGGGCTCCCACAACCTCTGGTTCACCCACTTTCAATTGCTCTTTCTGAGCAATTGAAACTTTTATCAGGATTGACATTTTCCTATGAAAAAGAAATTCAAAATTGGAAAGAATTTAATTTTTTGCAGTAGAGGACTTTCACCACAGAAAATAATTGCCTGGTTCTGTGTTAGCTGCCATGATCTCTCCTCACATCTGGCTACACTGCATACAGTTTTAACTTTCATATAACATATTTTCAAGTAAACAAAATATGACTCAGGGATCCAGGGACTCTACTTATCTACTGACTTGCTGTAAGTCCTTGCACAGATCATTGGACCCCTATTATTAAATATGTGGTCTCATTTTGAGTGTCTCCATCTTTTGATATCTGTTGTCAGAGGAGGGAGTGGATAATCCCTAAAGAACTTACATTAGGTTACTTTCTTTCTGTCACCCACCCCAAGTTATCTACATTACATACAGTCCCTAAAGTTATCGTATGGCTAGGCTCACACTGAGGGTGCTTTCCCACATTACAAAATGTGCCTGATTTGCCACCAGCAAAATCTCAGGGAGGCAAATCAGGTGCAGGGTTTGTAACGTGGACATTTTAACCCCATGCGTTTTGACAGCAATCATGTGAGGGATTCATAGCTGGTGCAAAGCCAGTAAATCCTGCAGGATTGCTGCCAAAACCATGCAGGTTAACATTTCCACTAGGGATGGGCGAACACAGTTCAGAAGTTCGGAGTTAAGGCAGAACTCGGCCTGTTCGGACGACTGAACCGAATGTCCGAACCGAACGCTCGAATGGTCGAACAGTTCGGAAAAGTTCAGATGAGTTCGGATGAGTTCGGGGGTGGGAAAAACGTGACTGGAAGGTGGGAAAAATGTGACTGGAAGTGGGAGGCAGCTGAGGAGCAGACTTCCTGGCACCAGAAGTGGAGACCAGGGGTGGTTTCAGGGTCAATCAAACAAAAAAAAAAATTGAATTCGGGTTTCAGTTTCGGTATCGATAGCGCTATTTTCGGTTGTTCGGCCAAACCAAACCCCGCCAAACCAAATAGCCGAACCCGAACTCAGATGTCAGACTGAACGACCGAACGTCTGAACATCCAAATCGCGTTCTGTTCGCCCATCCCTAATTTCCACATTACTAACCCCTCGCCTGATTTGCCTCCTAGAGATTTTCCTGGAGGTAAACTGGGTGGATTTTGTAATGCAGAGCCCTGAATTTCAGGCAGCCCCTTTCACTAGACCCTCTGGTTCTGCTATAGGCCTCTTGCTGATCTCTCAGCCCTCAAGGTCATGCTCAACCCACTTTCCTTCCCCTCAGATGAAGTGCTCTAGACTTCAACACTGCAACAGGGAGAACTCCCTCCTGCACTCTAACCTCATGGACAGCTTGACTTCTATGATTTTGGGAGTGGGATCAGCTGACTTTCTCCCCAGCCCAGCTGATGATCCCCCACTCCGCCTCCATTTTTAGCCGGCAGCCATCATTTTACCTAGGCTGTCCCTATTCCCCCAGAGCAGAGAGAGAAAAACACACTCTCACAGAGCCGAATATTGCATAATCTGGAAGCAATGGAGTAAGATCTACATCCCTGCTAAGCTTACTTGGCACTGGAGCTGTAGCAATCAGAAGATTGCATATTTGCAAATTTAATTGGAGGAGAACAATTTTCTCCTATGTTTCGGATACAGTGCTTTTGCCAATGCATATTTAATTTGCCAACATGTGTTCTAGGGTTGCCACCTATGCAAAGTTTTGAGGAACACTTATTAAAAATACATATTGCAGGGTCTGCGTTGGTGCCTAAGGGGTTCTGCTGCGTGATGCTGTTTTAATATATGATAGGCTTCTGTTATTCATTCTCAGATAGCATGCTGAATATCTGAATTAATATTCAGACTGGAAAAAATATTTGTATATTTCCCAACACCTCTTTCTTTCCATTTCCCCCCAGCCATTTTCACTCAGATGTTTGATTATTCAACCAAAAACCTGAAACAAAATTACTTTTATAACAAAACAAGACAGAAAAACCAGCCAACAATCCCCAAACAAATATCAAAATGACGTGGGTGCAAATAGCATTTTGTACCAAATTCATCAGCCCTGATTCAAGGTGGGTGAATTCAAGAAATATGATATTCACCACGCATATTCATTTCAGCTCTACTTTGCATCAGCCCAATCTCCCTTGCACCCACATGTCACCAGCAACCCGGCCCAGAGGGGCCAAAGGCAGCCGGCAGCCCGGATGCGGGATCCATCCCTCCTCTCCCCTCCCCCTCCACAACAACTGACCCATTGGGGGCTGGGGCAGTGGCAGCAGTAGCGGCAGTGGCGGCAGTGGAAGCAGCAGGGCCAGGGCCAGGCCCTACCAGAACTGTGAGTTGCTGCCCCCCCCTGTGTCCATCTCCCCCTCCCCCAGTTGGAGGAGGGGGTGGGGCTGGTTCTCTGGAGGGGACTTCCGGCCCAGAGGGGCCAAAGGCTGCGCCACAGGTGCGCCACAGACAGCGCGCCTAAGGGCCGCACCCAAGGGCCCTTGGCGGGGTCATGGGTGGGGGGTGGGTAACTGTGATTGGGGGGGTTATTGGAGGTTATGGGGGAAAGTATTTTAGTTAAAGATGGGGAGATATGGGTTGGGGAGGAAGGGGAAAAATTAATTGGGGGGAAATGAGGGGGGTTGGTTTTTGGGATACTCCTCTGTGGAAGAGGGGGGCAGGGGTCTGGGGTGAGGGGAGGGGGGAAGGGAGTAGGGTGGTATGGCCTTCTCCCTCAGTGAGAGAGGGAGAGAGAGACCAAGGGAGGTGGTAACTGATTCTCCAGTGTCAGAGGAAAGTCAGGGAGGGGGGGGTTTGGGTGCGGGGGGTGGGATATGTCTCCCGGTGAGACTGGGAGGCATAACCTGAATGGTAGGGAGGAGGGACTCCCTGTGAGAGGGGGAGTCCCAGGGGGTGGGGGGGAAGTAGGGAGGGATATGTTGGGAAGGAAGAGGAGGGAGGGTTCTCCCTCATACCCTGGGCAGAACAGTCAGGGAGGGAGGCCTGGGGGGGCATCTGGGGGGTAGGCAGGGCTATCAGGGTCATGACAGGCCAGGGGAGGTAAGGTCTCAGGGGGAGGGGAGGGAGAGTGATGAGGTGGGATAGGTGCTTAGTGCACGTCCCACTTACGTCTCCCCTAGCAGATGAGGAGGTTGAACTTGGTCAGGGGGCCCCTGGTCCAGTTTTGGCACTTTTAAATGCAAGATCGGTGGCAAATAAGGCGACAACAGTCCAGGAGGTAATCTTGGACCATGCCACTGATCTTGCATGTATCACAGAGACCTGGCTGGACAATGAATTGCGTCCAATTTTGGCTGATCTTGTTCCAGTCGGGTATTCCGTGCAGCACCAGCCGTGGCCGGAGGGACGTGGGGGCGGTGTAGCTATGGTTTTTAAAGAGGGGTAGTCTGTGAGGAGGTATCCAGTGTGATCCATGGTAGGTATTGAAGGCCTCCATCTTGTGTTTGATTTGGCAGGGGGCAGTTTGGGAGTGCTGATGTTATACTGTGCACCTACCAGTACAGTGGCCTCCCTGCAGGCTCTGACAGAGGCTGTATCGGAGGTGGTGTTGCGGTCCCCAAGGACTATCGTCCTTGGGGACCTCAACATTCACATGGACACAGTTCTCGGCCACCATGGCAACCATGGGCCTGTCCCAGAGGGTCAACAGCCCAACACACCTTGGAGGACATACATTAGATCTCATGTTTTGCACTGGTCTTGAGGCGGGTGGTCAGTTAATGGGGGAGATATCAGCTGTGTCCTTGTCATGGACAGACCATTACGTCCTGCAGACCTCCCTTCTATCACATGTCTGCCCCGGGAAGGGTGCGGAACCAATTAAGAGGGTCCGCCCCTGGAGGCTGTTGGACCCAGTGTGGTTTCTAGGCTCTCTGGGGGAGTTACTCGCTGACTTTGATGATGGTCACATCGATGACCTTGTCAAGCTGTGGAACACCTTGCTGATGGAGACCATTGATCAAACAGCTCCCAGGCATCCATTGCCCAGGCAGAGGCTCCACAGGCTTCCTTGGTTCTCTGAGGAGCTGCAGATTCTGAAGCAAGAGGGGCGACGGCTGGAGCGATGGTGGCGCTGTTCTTGGGCTGAAGCTGATAGATTGTGACATAGAGCTAGTTTATGAGCTTATGCCGTGGCTATGCGGGCAGCAAAGTGGTAATTCTTTGCTGCCCTTATAGCATCCACAAAATCTTGTCTGGCGGAGCTGTTCCAGGTTGTTCGGGTGCTGGTCAGTCTGGCCTCCCTCAACCATGGAATTGAGCCATCATCTGCCCGCTGTGACATTTTTGTGGCTTACTTTGCGGAGAAAATCGTTCGTATTCACCAAGACCTCAATGCTGCAATTAATACAGTGGAGGAGGTAGAGGTGGTAGAAACCCCGACTTGTCCGATTTCGTGGGATCAATTTCAGTCGGTGACACCTGCTGATGCAGTGGGGGTCCTGGGGGCTGTTCAAGCCACCTCTTGTGAACTAGATCCATGCCCATCCTGGCTGATTAAGAACTGCCAGAAGACAATGGAGCAGTTGCTGGCTGGGGTGGTCAACGCCTCCCTACGGGAGGGCAGTGTGCTGAGCTGCCTCAAGGAGGTGGTGGTATGGCCACTGCTCAAGAAACCATCACTTGACTTTGACTCCCACGCCAGCTATCGGCCTGTCTCTAACCTTCCCATTTTAGAGAAGGTTATTGAACGGGTAGTGGCTCAGCAGCTCCAAGGGTATCTTGACCATGTCGGTTATTTGGATCCCTCACAGTCTGGTTTTCATCCGAGGCATGGCACTGAGACAGCATTAGTGGCTTTGGTGAATGATCTGCACCAGGAAAAGGATAAGGGTTGATCGACCCTTTGGTTCCTATTAGATCTGTCGGCTGCATTTGATACCATTGACCACGAGATGTTGGTGATGAGCCTGCAGGACAGGGCTGGGTGGGATCATTCTTGAGTGGTTCCACTCATTCCTGATGGGAGAACTCAGCGGGTGGTGCTCAGTGATTATTTTCATCTTACCGAGATCTCTCATATGGAGTCCCGCAGGGTTCTGCTTTGTCCCCTCTCTTGTTCAACATGTACATGCAGCCACTCGGTGAGGTGATCAGGATGTACAGGGTGAGGTGTCATCAGTATGCGGATGACACCCAACTGTACCTCTCATTTTCAACTGACCCAGGTCCGGCTGTCTCGGTGCTTACCCGGTGTTTGGCAGCTGTGGGGGACTGGATGAGAGCTAATTGACTGCAACTGAATCCTGACAAGATGGAGGTGATGTTATTGGGTAAGTCGATTGAGGTGACGGCCCCCTCAGTTGAGGGGGTTTGTCTTCCATTGGCTTCCCAGGTGCAGAACCTGGGGGTGCTCCTCGATGCCCAGCTCCACCAGGATCTCCAGGTGGAGGCTGTGGCGAGGAGTGCCTTCCGCCAGTTATATCTGGTGCGGCGGCTTTGGCCACTGGTTTTGGTTCCGGATCTGGCCACGATCATCCATGTTTTTATCACCTCTTGGTTAGACTACTGTAACGCACTCTACATGAGGCTACCTATGGTGATGGCTCAGAAGCTGTAGCTGGTGCAGAATGCGGCAGCCCGGCTCCTGGTGGGGCTGGGTCACTGGGAGCACATTACACCAGTGCTCCATTCTCTGCACTGGCTGCCAATATTCTTCCAGGCCCTATTCAAAGTGTTGGTTTTGACCTATAAAGCCTTACATGGTCTGGGCTCTGCCTATTTGCAAGACCGCCTCACTCCCCAGGCTCTGTACCGGCCCCTGTGGTCATCTGGGGGCGCCCTGTTGGAGGTCCCTCGGGTTTCCCGGGGGGCCACACAGGACAGGGCATTCTCAGTGGCCGCGCTGCGCTGTGCCTCTGGAATTCCCTTCCAGTGGGGGCCTGTGTGGCCCCGGACTGCCCGGTTTTCCATAGGAATTGTAAGACCTGGCTGTTCCGTCAGGTGTTTGGTGAGGGAGAAGGGTGAGGGTGGATGGGGTGGTGGGTTGGGGGTGGTTGTTGGGGTTTTCTCTCCTCATTTTTACTATTTTGATGTTTTATATGTTTTAATGTATTTTATTGATTTTGATTTTGTTAGCCACCCCAGGGTGCCTGGCAGGAGGGGTGGGGTATAATTTTAAAAAATAAATAAATAAAATATAGTAACATTGAAAAATGTAGACCTTGACACCCTTCCCACTCCCTGTATCAAAGTGTAAGAACCATCTGTACAATGAAGGTATCATCACTTAGGGGGGAAACTTGAGGATTAGCCAGATAATATTTGTGTGGGGAGCCCTAAGTAACTTCATACTAAAAATTAATCATTCATCATCAACTTTAACATTTCACACTGCCGCCACCCCACCCCACCCCCCATCCCCCAGGCTTTCAGTCCCCCAGACTTGGGAAAGATTGATATTCGCCATGGGGAGACTTGGCCCGTCTGAGAATTTTAGTTGCTACGGTGCTCATATTCCAGAATGTCTCAGCACAGCTCTCTCAACTGATAGACATCTCCATATATAACAGTCTCTTCCACTGCAGTGACCACTTGATAAGCTTCACTCCAGCATTTCTGTGTTGAGTGTTCTGGATGGTTGTCCTGATTAATTCAAACAGAAGCAATTTCTTACAGGACAACATTTCACCCTCCCTTGCTCTCTCTCTCTTTCTCTGCAACAACTGGATTTTTTATCAATACAGAGAAGTCTGCATGTTCTTTCCCCTCCTGGACAAGTGAATTTGCTTTCCATTTATTACTGTAGTAGTAGTTTCCAATCTTCTTGCCTGTATGACCCCATTTTGAGAATTAAAGGGAATTTTGTATGCTGATATAGCAACAAAAGCATATGAAGAGAGTCATTGTGGCTAAGGGGTTGGATTTGGCTCTGGGAGACTAGGGCTCAAATCCCATTTTAGCCATGAAAACCCTAGGGGTGTCTTTAGACATAACGCCGTTCAGTGTTCTGTAACACAGTGTTCTACCATTACAGTTTTTAGACATACCGTCAACACAGTGTTCACCCCAAACACTGGAAGTGAACAACTGCCAGGTCTTGACAGTTTAATCAGTGTTTGGGGGTGAACACTGTGTTGACGGTATGTCTAAACACTGTAAAGGTAGAACACTCTGTTACAGAACACCGAAAAGCATTATGTCTAAAGACACCCCAGGTGGTTATCTCTCAACCTCCAATCCCCATCTTTAAATAGGGATAATAATGATCTACCTTACAGGTTTGTTAATAATCAACTTTATTTTTATGTAGTGCCCCTCTACCATGGCACTTAGGGAAGGTTATATTGAGCAGGTGGTGGCTCAGCAGCTGCAGGGGCATCTAGACTGCACTGGTTATCTAGATCCCTTTCAGTACGTTTTTTGTCTCGGCTATGGCACAAAGACTGCACTTGTGGCCTTGGTCGATGACCTTCGCCGTGAATTAGATCAGGGTCATTCAACCCTGCTAATTTTGTTAGATCTGTTGGCTGCATTTGATATTGTTGACCATGACATGTTGGTGACTTGCTTGCGGGATCGAGCTGGAGTGGGCGGGATCGTATTTAACTGGTTCCACTCCTTCCTGGCCAGAAGAACTCAGCGTGTGGTGCCTGGAGATTGTTCTTCATCTCCACGGGACCTCACATGAGGTGTCCCGCAAGGTTCTATTTGGTCTCCACTCTTATTCAACGTGTATATGCAGCCACTTGATGAGGTCGTGAGACAGTATGGGGTGTGGTGTCATCAATATGGTGATGACATCCAACTCTACCTCTTATTTTCATCTGACCCAGACCCAGCAGTCTCGGTGCTTACCTGATGTCTGGCGGCTGTTGGGAATTGGATGAGGACAAGCCGACTGAAGTTGAATCCCAAAAAGATGGAGGTGATGGTGGTGGGAAGGGCAGTGTATGTGGCAGTTCCCATCATTGATGGGTGGGGGCTGTGGCAAGGAGTGCGTTTCACCAGTTACATCTGGTGCGATGGCTTCGGCCGTATATTTTAGATAGTGACCTGGCCACCATCATCCATGCTTTCATTGCCTCAAGATTGGACTATTGCAACACACACTATGTGGGGCTACCTATGGTGACAGTCCAGAGACTGCAGCTAGTGAAGAATGCAGCAGCCCGTCTCCTTACGGGGGCGTGTTGCCGTGAACATATTACACCAGTGCTCCAGGCTCTGCACTGGCTGCCTATAGTCTTCCAGGACTGATTCAAGGTATTGGTTTTGACCTATAAAGTCCTATACAACTTTGGCCTGACTTACCTGTGGGACCGCCTTGCTCTCTGCGCCCTGGAGCAACCTCTGTGGTCTATTATTATTCTTATTAACAAACATTTATATAGCGCTAGCAGTATACCTGGCACTTTACAAAGTAATAAAATAGACACGGTCCCTGCCCCTAGGGCTTACAATCTGAGAGACAGGAGCTGGGGGAGAGATATAGGAAGGGGAACAGAGGGAGAGACAAGGGGTCTAACATTCATGAAGATGCGAGGTCTCAGGTGCACATACTTGCCTTGGTTACGATGAGAATGACAGCAGGCAGGTCCATGTGGCAAGGATAAGGGTAAACAGACCATAGGTATAGGAAATAGTGGCTCAGCAGGATAAAGAGTCAGAGCGGAGTGAAAGAGGTGAGTTTTAAGGAGAGATTTGAAGGTATGAAGGGAGGGGCAAGGTGGATGTGGACAGGGAGGGAGTTCCAGGCATGGGGGACAGCAAGTGAGAAGGGTCTACTGGGGGTGCCCTTCTCGAGGCCCTCCATGTGGCCTGAGGGGCTACTATGGGAAGGGCATCCTCGGTGGCTGCACCTAGGCTATGGAACTCCCTCCCGGTGGAAGTCTTGGTGACCCCTGATCTCCCCTCCTTCTGTCATATGTGAAAAACCTGACTTTTCCACCTGGCTTTTAGTGAGGGAGATGGGCTGTAGTGTGAAATGGGGGGAATGGGGCAGGGGGTGGTTTTGATTTTGTGCCTTCTCTTTTTATTGTATTTTATTGTATTTTTTGGTTTTATTGAATTTATGTGTTTTAATGTTGTAAACCGCCCCGGGCTGTTTGGAGCAGGAGGGGCGGGGTAGTAAATGATTTAATAAATAAATAAATAAATAAATAAATATTGATTGGCATTTTGAAACAAAATGAGAATTATTGTTTCCTTTCTGTCAAAAAAGCCCCCCTCTCTTCTTCAGGGTAAAACAGCTGAATCAAAAGAAATTTTTAGGTCAAAATGTTGATTCAAACAATGGGTATTTTCATACATGATGGTGCATTGTGGCAGAATCTGGTCTGGCCAAACAGATGTATCGGTGGCCTGGGCTGGGAGGAGGGGTGACGTGCGGGCCCTGTGCTGCTGAGAGTGGCCCACCCACCTTGCTGATGGGCAGCCACAGCAGTCTATGAGGCTGCCATGCCCTCCTGGAACAGCCCGGACCAGGGTTGGGTAGAGCGGGCTGTCACACATGATGGCCAGCTCTACCCTGGTCCAGAGATGGCTTCCCCGGGTCGCAGTAGCTCTTAGCCCAGGATTTGACTTGGGGATGGGCCCCAAGTTACAGCCTGGGCTAAGAACTGCTATGACCTGGGGAAACCCTGGGTTTGGCCCGGGAAAACATCTGAAGGGCTGGTTCAGACACGATAGCACCTCATGGGTGGCCATGCAAGTCAAAGTGTCAGGTCTGAAAGTGTCAGGTCTGAAAGTGTCAGGTACTGTCAGGTCTGAAAATACCCAATAACAACATTTTACAATGCTTGAACGAATCAAAATGCTTAATTTTGGTGTCTGAGTGAAAACTATTATTTATGGAGTAGAATTATTATTATTTTCATTTTTGGTCACCATTTGGAAAGGAAACTAATTTCTGGAGTTAGTGAGACTTTTTCAAATGAAAATTCTTTCCATGAAAACACCATTTTCATAGGTCTAAAAATTCTTGCAAGAATTATGTTTTTGAAAACTTAAAAATTATCATTAGATTTTGTGTGGAATTTTTGTGTATAATTTTTCAAACTAAGTAAAGCTGCAAATGATCAACAATGGCTGTAAAAGATGTAGTGTGGCTTCCTGGATATGACTGTGGTCAATATTTCTTGTGGTCTGTGGTCAATATTTCTTGGCCTCATCTATAAGACGGGAATGATAGTGGACTTCCTTGCAGGGTTTTTGTATGAGTGAGCTAGCAAAGGGGTGCAAAACATGTTGAACACTGAAAGTGTGGTAAGTGGCATATTATTTATACATGACAAATAATAACTTTAAAATGTTGATTTCTGGAAACCAAGAATTTGTGAGTTTTGGAAACCATAAAACCCAGGAAAACAACAACAAATCAATCGGCTTTACTTTCAATATGGTTTTGTTATTTTTTTATTTTTTTATTTTTTTAATTTATCCCTCTCTACCGATGTGAAAATGTCATAATTTAAAAGTTTGAGCTATAAATCCCCAAATATCTTGGGTCCTATGTATTTAAAGGAACACCTCCTCCCCTGTTTATATTGCTCTTCCTAACATCAGATAGAGGCGCTCTCTTGAGTATTGCATCATTGAACTAAGTCCGTTTAGTAAGGGTGCACACAGATACATTCTTTGTGGCTGCTCCATGCCTTTGGAACTTCCTGCCTCTGGAGGTTCCCCCAAAGCTGGAGCCTGATCATTTTCTGGAGGCAATGTGGCTGATTCCAAGGCTCATGGAAACCATGCATAATCTGCACGCACTGATATGCACGCAAACTATGTGCATGCAAACCATGCACAAGTTCATAGGGGAGAGATTGTGTTGTGCAGAATCCACGTGGATCTTGCATGGATCCCATGCAGAGGGGTTTGGAATTGTGACGAATGTAACACCTACTTATTTATCCGGGTTTTTAGTAGGAGTGAACAGGTTTGGAGGGAGTGAGCGTGGTTTTAATTATAATTTTATATAGTTTAATATTTTTAATTGGTTTTTCTACTTGTTTGCATGTTTTATGTTGTAAGCCCCCTTTTTTGGGAAAAGCCAAATAAATAAATAAATAAATTCCTGCAGGAAAACAAAATTCATTTTTTTTTTTTTAAAAAAAGCTCTAAGATCCCCGCTGAGCTACATGGCCAAAATCAATCCAGTGCAGTCCTGCTATTTCCAGAGTACAATGAAACTTTGTCACTTAGGAAGAATCAGCACAACACAAAGTGTGGCCTTGAGAAATTCAGCAGTCAGCAAAAAAAAAAAAAGGAAAAAGAAAAAGAAAAAATCCCCATAGTAAAATAGGAAGCTTTTGAGTGAGACCGGTAATGAAAAAAGTTAGCCATCTATTGAGGATAGCTAATACAAAGAATATCGCTGGTGACCCAATTTTAGCAACAGTTGCATTTAACAAGGTAGCACAGAGAGCTCGCCCTGAGGAGGTATCTTAGCTGAAGATGAGCTATCGATTGAGGCAAATGAAGAGCAAGGGTGAATGAGACAATTGAATGTTGAAGGAGATGAGTCTAGGTCCTCAAAGAATATTCCACATTGTAGAGGCAAGGGCCTTGAAGGTCAGGACAATCATGACAATCTGCAACGGACCTAGGTAGCGATGAAAACAATTCCAAAAATTTGAGAAAAATCTATGGGAGAACTAACAGTGTCCAGTGAATGTGACAGGTCATTAATGTCTGGAATCATATTTTTTAGGTGATCAGCAAATGACTCAGGAACAGAGGTGTAGGTTCCCCACAGCACAGAGAAAGCAATCCCTTGTGGCAATGCAACTTGGAATTTCCTTCTCTCCCACAGGGCTTTGCATAGCAAAGGAAGCATCTGCATCACTGCAATATTCATAGGCTCATCAAATATTTAAAGCCAGAATAGAGGCGGCTAATGGGTTTTTTTTTTAATCATGAAATTTTTTAAATAAAATCCAGCATATTATCTAATTCAGAAATATAGTGGAATTTTTTATTCCAAATAATTACTTGCAGGTGCTAAAAAGGTTTGTGGAATTTTCATAATTCTGTTGGGTTCCATTTTGTTTTTTCAACAGAGCAGCCCACTGTCGCCCATTTTGTCATGCTGTGACCCAGACCTTGCCTGCACATCTAGGCAGGCACCACCAGATGTTAGCCTGGGATTGCCCTGGTCTGTGTGGGCGGCTAACCCGGGCTCTGACCTCAGGAAGCTCTGAAATCAAAGCCCAGACTAAGGCCTGGCTGACATAGGCTATCCGGCCTAAGTTGGTTCACTGCTCCGCTGAACGTCTGATTTTACCCACTAAGAAATGAAAAAACGTTTGAATTGTCAAAAATGGAAAATATTCAGCTTTTGCCAATTAAACCATACCCAAGAATGAACTTTTCATATTTTCAGTTACTAAAATAGTTTTTTTATAAAATAAAATTATGTAGCACTTTGAAAAATAGAAAATATTTCCACTCTGATTGCATTGAAACAGAAATGCTCATTATAGTTTTGATCTTATTCTGCCAAATAATTCTTTGACCTCCCCTGGCTACAGGGTGCTGCCACCAGATTGGCTGGGAATACCCATAAATATTTCTAGGGTCAGGTGCCATCCTTAGTTCTGAGCTTCAGAGAGCCATGCCTTGCAAAGGATTTGCTACTCCTCACTCCTCCATGCCTTGCTCCTTTACAACCTGCCTGTTTTTCCTGCCTTTGGACTGCTCACCTGGTCCTGACATCGGCTACAGAGCTGGTCGCTTGCTTTTGATCACCCTTCCAGGATTTGTTGCTTCATTATAGTGCTGAAACTCTGTCCTCAGATTATAGCCGGAAATATGTTTTTTAGTTGTTCCCATTATTTCAAAAATGAAACTTTGTTTTTGTTTTCATTATTTATTTATTTTCATTTTTATTATCATAATTTAAAAAATGAATTGCACACCCCTAGTGCTAGGACCCTGCTCCCCCTTCCCTGGCCCCCGCTGGCCAGGGAGAAAATAGGCCAGCAGGGGCCAGGAAAGGAGGGGCTAGCAGGGGCTGAGGTGTGGGGTGATAAGGGGTGGGTGACTCTCGCAACGCTTGACTTCTTCCAGACTGGGTAAGTTTTTTGGTGTTTTTTTTTAAAAAGAGCTGGGCATCCTTCTCTCCTCTACAGGCTCCCTCTGGTCCCCTCCTCGGAAACTACTCTCAAGTATTCATCGAGGGTCGAGGGCTGGCCCAAGCACTCTGGGCTGATCCTTGAAACTCGGGCGATTACTTGCAAGTAGGTTTTTTTTTTACTCAATTCAGTCCTACTTGATTATGGAGGCCCAGGACTATATACCACATGTGATGCTTGCTAGGGTACACTTGAACTGATTGGGCTCTTGTAACTTTCTCAATCAATAAATAAGTGACTAAACCCATCTGAAGTGTCCTTTTTTAGACTGAACAGGAATCAGGCCACAGACTTACCAGCAGAGGCTAAAAATAGTGCAACAACACAATGCAATAAATGAGCTCCTCTTGGCTCAGGCCAATGTAAAATGTTTCTTCTTCCTTTCAGGTGGAAAAGCCGTGAATCAAACAGAAGCAGTTTGAACTGGGAAAAACATGGGAGGTTTCCCAAGCAGTGCTTGATCTGTAAAGCATGGACCCAACACTGTGTCCCAAACTATTTATTTATTTAAAAGATTTATACCCCGCCCCTCCTGCCAGGCAGCCCGGGGTGGCTAACAGAGTCAAAATCCATAAAATACAATAAAACATATACAAACATCGCATAATAATAACCATAATAAAAATGAGTAGAGAAAGAACCCCAATCCAACCCCCCTCAACCCAAACACCCCCCCCTTCTTCCTCACCAAACGCCTGACGGAACAGCCAGGTCTTACAATTTCTATGGAAAACTGGGAGGTCCGGGGCCAGTCTGGTCCCCACCAGGAGGGAATTCCAGAGGCGCGGCATGGCCACTGAGAACGCCCTGTCCTCCATGCCCTCCCAGGAAACCCGAGGGACCTCCAACAGGGCGCTCCCAGATGACCACAGGGGCCAATCCAGAACCCAGGGAGTGAGGTGGTCTCGCAAACAGGCAGGGTCCAGACCATATAAGGCTTTATAGGTCAAAACCAACACTTTGAATCAGGCCCGGAAGACTATTGGCAGCCAGTGCATAGATTGGAGCACTGGTATAATGTGCTCCCGGCAACCCAGCCCCACCAGGAGCCAGGCCGCCGCATTCTGCACCAGCTGCTACTTCTGAGCCGTCATCATAGGTAGCCCCACGTAGAGCGTGTACAGTAGTCTAATCGAGAGGTGATAAAAGCATGGATGATTGTGGCCAGATCCTGAACCGAAACCAGTGGCTGAAGCCGCTGCACCAGATGTAACTGGCGGAAGGCACTGCTCACCACAGCCTCCACCTGGAGATCCAGGCGGAGCTGCGCATCGAGGAGCACCCCCCAGGTTCCGCACCTGGGAAGCCAACGGAGGGCAAACCCCCCCAACCGAGGGGGCTGTTACCTCCATCGACTTACCCACTAACATCACCTCTGTCTTGTCAGGATTCAGTCGCAGTCAATTAGTCCTCATCCAGTCCCCCACAGCTGCCAAATACTGGGTAAGCACCGAGACAGCCGGGTCTGGGTCAGTTGAAAATGAGAGGTACAGTTGGGTGTCATCCGCATAGGGATGACACGTCAGCCAGTACCCCCATATCACCTCTCTGAGCGTCTGCATGTACACGTTGAACAGGAGAGGGGACAAGACAGAACCCTGCGGGACTCCACATGAGAGGTCTCAGCGAGATGAAAAATAGCCACTGAGCAACACCCGCTGAGTTCTCCAAGTCAGGAATGAGTGGAACCACTCAAGAACGATCCCGCCCACCCCTGCACTGTCCAGCAGGTGCGTCACCAACATCTCGTGGTCAATGGTATCAAATGCAGCCAACAGATCTAATAGGACCCAAAGGGTCGATCAACCCGTATCCTTTTCCCGGCGCAGAAAGCCAGACTTTGTGGGATCCAGAGAACGGAAGGGGTCGAGATGCCCTTGGAGCTGCTGAGCCACTACCCATTTGATAACCTTCCCTAAAAAGGGAAGGTTAGAGACAGGCCGATAACTGGCGGGGGAGTCAACATCAAGCGATGGTTTCTTGAGCAGAGGCTGTACCACCGCCTCCTTGAGGCAGCTCAGCACTCCGCGCTCCCATAGGGAGGCGTTGACCACCCCAGTCAGCAATGGCCCCATTGTCTCCTGGCAGCTCTTAATCAGCCAGGATGGGCATGGATCTAGTTCGCAAGAAGTGGCTCAAACAGCCCCCAGCACTCCCACCATGTTACTGGGTGTCACCGACTGAAACGGATCCCACAAAATAGGACAAGTTGGGGTTTCCGCCACCTCTGCCTCCTCCACTGTATTAATTGTGGCATCGAGGTCTTGGTGAATACAAACGATTTTCTCCGCAAAATAATGGCTCAACTCCAGGGTCAAGGGAGGCTCCGTACAACCCGGAACAATCAGCCCCCGTACAACCCGGAATAGCTTTGCCAGATGGGATTTTGCGGATGCTATGAGGGCAGCAAAGAATTCCCTCTTTGCTGCCCGCATAGTCATAGCATAAGCTCGTAAATTAGCTCTATGTCGCAATCTGTCGGCTTCAGCCCGAGAATGACTCCACCGTCACTCCAACCGTTGCCCCTCTTGCTTCAGCATCCGCAGCTCCTCAGAGAACCAAGGAGGCCTGCAGAGCCTCTGCCTGGCCAACGGACGCCTGGGATCAATTTGATCGATGTCCTTTCTCAGCAAGGTGTTCCACAGCCTGACAAGGTCATCGATATGACGGTCATCAAGGTCAGTGGATAACTCCCCCAGAGTGCCTAGAAACCGCACTGGGTCCAACTGTCTCCGGGGGTGGACCATCCTAATTGGTTCCGCACCCTTCTCAGGGCAGACATGTGTTAGAAGGGAGGTCTGCAGGAGGTAATGGTCCGTCCATGACAAGGGCACGGCTGATATCTCCCCCATTAACGGACCACCCACCTCAAGGCCAGTGCAAAACATGAAATCTAAAGTATGTCCTCCAAGGTGTGTTGGGCTGTTGACCCTCTGGGACAGGCCCATGGTTGCCAAGGTGACCATGAACTCAAGCTCAGCTCCCCCTAAAGGTAAGGCCACACGATACGTTAACCCACATTGGGCGACCTTACCCACATTAGCCTGTGATGCAGCTGACCATCAGGTGAGATGTTTGTCCACTTCCACCCAAGAGCGGGCAGCAGGCTGCTATGCAATATATCCACAAGAAAAGGCCAGTGACACATTGCAGGCTACTGTTGCCCCACCTGGGCCAATGTGGGGTAATGAACCGCCTCCCATCAGGTTGGTCCTGTGCAGCCCCGCCCTGTGGTGAGGTCCACCAGCACCACAGAGCCATGGGAGTAGTTTGCCATGCCTGTGTGTCTACATCACAGCAGGGGGCGGGATAGTGGGTGGGCTGGGAGTGGGCAGACCTGGGCATCTGCCCGTGTGGCCAGCTCCTCAGCCTGCCCTGGGACATGGTGGGTTTGTGATGGCAGTAGACCCACCCAGTTTCCCTGTGGTGTGCAGGGGGGGGAGGGTGTCATGGAGAAACATGGGGTCACACACGTGTAACACGGGACTACATGTTTGGTAAATGTGTGGTGCCAAGGGTTTCACATGTATGTAATGTTACTATACATGTACACTATACAATGTCAAAGGTTCCACATGTTTGTAATGCTGACACTGAGAACTGTAAAACTCAAATTAGGACTCAGAACTGTACAACTCAAAATGGGGCTCTCACACATCACCAGCCTACAGGAAATACAAGGAGATAACAAGATGTGTTTTGGGGGACACTTGCCAGACAGCCTGTTGATATGTAGATTGACTTCCATGTTTACCTGGGTTGACTACAGGATTCCCCAAAGGCGGGAAATCCAAGCCAAAGGAAGCTAAAGACTATTTAAATGGGCCGATAAGGCACAGAAAGATTCTTCGTGCAAAGCTGCATCCAGAGAACATCTGCATATGAAAGACCAGCTTGGCAACAGAAGGCTGGGAACAGCATGAACTGAGAAGAGGATTTTGCTCTCTAAGTCAGGGTCCAGTCATTCGCCTTTATGTCTGAGAAACCAGAACTTCTGGACCTTGCTAGGGTAAGATGCATAATTTAGGAACTCAACCACTATAAGTTAGGAATGCGTTATGTTTACCTTTTATTTCTAGTTACCACTCTGTACCAACTATCTTGTTTATGTAATCAATAAACTTACTTCTTACTTTATGAAGAAGTGGCAGTGTCTAATATTGGAACACAAGTGAGCTACAAGAGCCCCCAAGCTCTTGCGAACCCAGAGAGTAAAGAGTCTGTAAACGGGAAGGATTGGGCCTTTGTGTGACAAAGGAGTTTCATTGTGGCACACTTGAATTAGCCAGAGAGAGAAACTGATTCAAGAGAACTGTGCACAAGGGAAACTGAGTCACCCAAAGCCGGTAAAGTGGGGGTGAGGACCCCCAAACCTGTGACAGAGGGGAGGGAGGGAAAGGATCTGGCCAGCCCCGTCTCATGTGGTTTTACCCTAACCTAAAGGTTTGCATCAGAGTGACCAAATCAGCCTGCACCCAGCTCTGAGCTTTTCTAAAGCCTGAATCCGGAGCTGGTGCATACCCATCTCTAGGATGGATGGATGAACCTCCTCATTATTAGATTGTGATTTTGTCCCAGAGATAAAAATGCATGATTTTTTGTGATTTTTTTTTGGATGATGATGATGATGATGATGATTAATTAATAATTAATCATCATCATCATCATCATCATCAAATTATTAGCATTTATATAGCCCCAGCGATGTACCTGGTGCTTTACAAAAAACAAGATAGACATGGTCCCAAGTCCATGAAGTGTGCAGTCCACTAGAGATCACTGTCTTCTTGCAGTGATGTCTTGCACATTAACAACACAACGAATCTAAGATCACGACCTTGTGATGTACAATGCACTATTTCAGAATTGGAGGGAAAGTTCAACCGAACAGACAACCATTATTTTGCACTCTAACATAACAGTTAAACTTGTCAGCTGTCAAAAAACTGTGGTCTTCACATTATTGATTTTAATGGTACATCTTTTAGCCCAAATCACAATGCTTATAGCAGATACTTTTACTATTTAATGGCTTTGGTGGATATCAGTGTATTCAAAACAACATTGTTGGAGGATCTTTCCATGATCTTTTAAATATTTGTTTCCTTGCACTTCTGGCATAAAATACCCTAAAAATTCCCCTGATACAATCTTAGCCCTAACTCATTAGGAATTCAGCTATTTCAGATATACACCTGGTCCCCATTACTGTAGTATGCAAACACTTCTTAATTTGGGAAGCAGGGAGGCTTTTAAAGAGAGACTAAGTAGCTTACGTAAGATCACTCCAGGAGTTTGTGGTGGATCAAGGAACAGAACTGAGGTTTTCCAAGCTGCAAGCTAGAAGCCTACCACTGGACGGTCCATGGAAGCAGGAGGTTTTCCTGAGCTGTGTGAAGCGGTTTGTGACATTGTAAGCAGGTCCATCTCAGGGCCCTTGAGCACAACAGACAAGTCAGGCACGGGCACATGAGCACAACAGACAAGTCAGGCACGGTCTATTCTATGCCAGGTCCCTTTATTATTGGAATATTTACAAGCATTGGGCTCTCAGACCCTCAGGGTCTTCTGCCCACAATCACCGTGGGCCAATCCCATGAGGCTCGCAGGCCCAGCCCCTTACGGGTTCACAGACCCCTTCTTATATTGGTATATTGGGTCACACCGGCCCTAGTCTAAGTCCGCTCAGGCATGCACAAGCCTGGCTCTGTGAAGCACAGTTCAAAAGCTCCCTGGGTGGCTCAGTGTCACTCAGTTCAGAGCTCTCCCACCATGGTAGGCTTCAGCCCCTCTCTTAGCCCTATCTGGCTCATTCACGGTTCTGATGACCTGAGCCATTCCCAACTGCCCCTGCCCTTGCCTGGCTCATAGCTGGTGCCTCAGACTTCTGCAGTTCTGTGGGTTCAGCTCTGCTTGTCACCTCCCGAACTGCTATCCTCACCTCCACTTTATTGGTGTGTCTGGGCTCCTCAACACACCTCCAGGCTTCCTCCAACACATCTCACTGGCGTCTTCAATCTTCCAGGAGCCCCCTGGGACTTCCGGCACCACTCTCCTCAGGGTCCTCCTCTCTCAGGCAACTGGTTGGCTCTTTAAACTAGCCGCCCCTTCCAGTCTGGGATGCCTGAGCCTATCAGGGGAGTCAGGACCTCTCACACCTCTCTTGACTCCTCCCTCAGGCTCCACCCACACAGTACCTGTGTCACCCTGCTGCCGGCTCTCTTTCTAAGTGGCTAGAGCCGCTCTCTCGCTAGGCGGGCGTTTTACACCAGCCACCCCGCCTAGTCAATTTCGCCACCTTGGCGTGACACACCCCAGACACTTTAGGTTCTTTTGCCCACTTTTTTCTTATGAAATCATGCTGCATGTACAAACCCTACTGGCAAGGTTTAGACGCGACATCTCGCACATTCTAACCGGTTGCGCGTTCTTTTAAAACCATGCAGTAAATACCTTATGGGCAATTGATGGATGATGCAAGGGATTTCTTTGCCTTCCTTGGCCCATCATCATTTTCAGAAGCGCTGGCTCCTTGGATGCGTTCATTGTAGGAGTGAGTTTTCTCCCCTGGAGGTTGGCAGTTACTCAGTTAGGGTAAGGGAAAGTGGAGCCCAGCTCTATTACTGCCAGTCCATCTATAATTCTAATATAAATTCAAGAGGATAGTGGAGAGCTCCGTTTGTTAATTCATATGACTGACAGGCAAGTGTTAGCTGGAGTCTCTCTTTGTTTCAATAACCCATCACGCAGAATCTTGAAAGGGAAACAATTGTACCTGTCACATCACCTGTGATAACCTTCAGTGGCGAGTGTGTTCCTCTTTGTCAGGGAGATAAAGCCGTTGTTGATATGTAATATACTGGGCCCGTCAATCCGGCTCACGGATTGTCTCTCAGTTTGCTAATTAATTTTATCTCCCTTGTCATCTTCTTTCTCAAACCCCGGCAATCCTAAGCCTCATGGAATTGATTTTTGGGGGGCAAAAGAGGGATAGAGACGCTTCTTTACCAGCCAAACAGCAGATAAAAATGCGAAGCGGCTGCTCCCTGCTTATTCACATCAGTGTGTTGCAAAGTAGGGCACAGCGCTTTGATGGTTTCTATTTTTGTAGCTTGCAAAGTATTTTTTAAATACCATTTCCCTTCCTCTCTCTCTGTATCTTTCTTTCTCTTCCTCTCTCTTTGATTGGAGACAAACAACACCTGTGTTATTGGCATGGCACAGAGGAAAGTATGCTAGAGGTTAGGAATGGCATAAAGATAAGCCGCCCCTGTGTAAATCAGATCCCTCAGAGCACACGGATTAGACTCTGTAGCTAGTCTACAAATAAATGATTTCTCTCCTTTCCCCTTCTGTGAAATTCACTTCAAATACCCATCCACATGTTTTATGATCGTTCCATTGTAGAGAGCAAAAGGCAAGAATGAAGTCCTGTCTCTTCATTTATCTGTAACAATGTAATGGGGTTGGGTTCAATTCTTCTCCAAGGTGAGTACTGGTGTGCTGAATGGTGCTTTAACTTAGGGTGCAATCCTCCACTTTTAAAGTCAGCGGGAGCGAATGGATGAAAGACTGTGCCGTTTGTGTTCAATTCTACGGGTGCATCAAAAACCTTGCTTTGGCTCAACAGAAGGGGGACAATAAAGTTGTGTATACGTGAGGCTTCTGTGGAGCTGGCCACGTCTCCACCCAGCCACATAGCTTGAATCAGACCAGATCAGACCTTCCAAATCTTGATGGGAATGGCTGCTGGGGTACGAACATAAGCAGTACCACCATCTTGAGTCAGATCAATGGTTCACCCAGCTTGGTACCAATTCTGTTTCTGCCAGTGGAAGAGGAACAGAGACAGGAAAATGGATGAAACTTGAGGACTGAAGCAAGAGTAGATTCTGGTCCAATTTTTGTTCATCTGCAACTCACCATGATAAAGCTTAACTGTTCAGATGACAGCCCCTTCCTGGGGCTGCTTTACCGTTGAGCAAAAGGCTTGCCAAACCAAAGGAAGGATTACTTTGGCACTTCAGTCCAAATGGCTACCTGATCCAAGACCCACCCCCCCTCATCCCCTCACCAAGCAGGATGGGTCACAAAATTATATATTATTGTTATTGATATTGTTATTTCATGTTTGTTTTGCATATTAAGAATTAGGGGTGGGTGTCCAGAGTGAATTATGGATCCAGATTCATATTATGGATCTGGATCTTTAATTCTGGATTTAATTCTGGAACCGTATTATGAATCTGTATTGAAATCAGATTGTAAGCCCTAGGGGCAGGGACCGTGTCTATTTTATTACTTTGTAAAGTGCCAGGTACACTGCTTGCACTATATAAATGTTTGTTAATAATAATAATAATAATAATAATAATAAAATCAACTAAAAATAAAAAATAATAAAACAATTAAAAAAAATAATCTGGTACATGCGCAAAATGACCACTAGGCCATTCTGTGCATGTACGGCCTTTTCCAAAATGGCAGCAGTTGGTCTGTGCATGTATGAAATGGCCACCATGCATGTGCAGACTGGTTTCCCTTTTCCATTTCAGAAATGGCTGCGCCTGTGGAGAACAGTCCGGTGGCCATGTTGCACATACACAGTTATTGTTTTTTTATTTATAGATCTTCAGACGAACTACAACAGGCATGTTGAGGTTCGGTACGATTAATGCCGTGCCCCAGACTTTCCAAGTGACAGATAGCCATCCCCGCAGCAGTGGACTAGGACGGGGTGGGGCTGTCACTTTGAATGGCTGGCCAGGTGCGTGCTCGCAAACAGCTCATGGGGTGGGGGCTCAGGAGCACCCTCCATCTGCTGTTTTGTGGGTGCAGTGTGCACACCAAATAGATCATGGCGGGCCATGGGTGTCCCCCCCACCAGCTGTGCAGTGGTGTAGCTGGCTGCATGCATCAAACAGCTCATGGGAGGGGAGACCCCAGGAGCACACACCCCTATCAGCTGTTTCATGGCAGCTCTTCCTGAACCCAGACCATGCTGGGGTGGAACAATGCCCTACAAGAGGAGCTGATGCGTGCTGAGCAGTACCAGTTAGGGATAGGCGAACAGATCGCGGTTCAGGTTTGGCCGTTCGGTTCGTCTGCATTTGGTTCGGCCGTTCGGTTCGCCGTTCAGTTCATTCACCGGGTTCGGGTTCGGCCATTCGGTTCGGCCATTCGGTTCGGGTTCGGCCATTCAGGAAATGTTTTTATATGATTTTTTGGTTTTTTATTTGTTTTTTTTAATATGGTTTTTTAATTTAAATTTTTAATCTAATATATATATATATCTTCACTAAATCTAACTGCTATTAACTATTCTAAATGCTATAAACTAAATGGATTATCTAATAAGTACACAGGACTACTCCTACAAACACTAAAACTAAATCACTAGCGCTATCTCTATCACTAAGCTAACTCCTACATCTATCTATCTATCTATCTATCTATCTATGGGATGAGGGGAATCACAAACAACACAAGGAGGGGTACAAAACTGAAATGAAACTTAAATCAATCTAATAATCCTACTCTAAATGAAAAAACAGGGGAAGGGAATCTGGGATGGAATATATGGAAGAGGGAAAGGATTCAATGGAGGGGGGAGGGAGGAAGGAAGATTGAACACAGGGAGGGGTAAAAACAAAAAATAACCACTAAATCTATCTAAGCTAAGCTAAATAAATGAATGAGAATATGGGTGTAGATGGGTTGGATGGGTGAAATGGGAGGAGGATTGCAATGGTTTGGGGAGCTGGGAAATGCTGGGAGAGGGAGCCTTCTGAAACGCCTGCTGCTCAGGAACAGTGACTAGCTCAGAAGGTTTTGGGAAGGGGGGAGACAGATAGTTTTGTTTCTTGCAAGCCTCTCCACCCCTGGTGCCTGGAAGTCTACTCCTCAGCTGACTACCCTGCCCTGTCACATTTGACCTTCCAGTGACCGTTCTTTTGCCACCTGAACTCACCCAAACGCGATCCGAACTGACTGAACTGTTCGATCATTTTGACGTTCGGAATTGAGTTCGGTTCGGTAAGTTCGTGTTTGGATTTGTGTTCGTGTTCGGTCATCAGAACAGGCTGAGTTCGGGCCGAACTCCGAACTTCCAAACCGCGTTCACCCATTCCTAGTACCGGTCAGCAGACGTGGCTTCAGTCACCAACACACTCCTCAGGGCTTTACCTACCAAGGGGCTTGTGTGGGTGAATGAGAAAAGCACAGACTGGTGGGAGAATGTGCTGTCCTCATGGGGAGATGCTGAGTGGATTTCTTAACGTTAGGATGCCCTGTCACTTCATCCTGCAGATAGCCAAGCTTCTCAGGCCATGACTGGAGAAACAGAGCATGGTGATGAGGTTGTCCATCCCTGTAGAGAAGTGTATGGCCATCGCCATCTAGAATCTTGCCACTCCAGACTCCTGCTGTTCTGTTGCCCTGCAATTTGGTGTCGGAACCTCTATAATGGGTACAATCCTCATTGAGGTTTGCACAGCAATAGCGGAAGTGCTGCTGGACCAGCAGGTGGTGCAGGTGGCAGACCCTGCAGAGGGAATGGGGGGCTTTCGGTGTGAGGGGTTTCCGAACTGTATTGGGGCAACCAGTAGGAGCCATATTGTCATAATCTGCCCATCTCTATAGCAAGAACAACTACTTGAACTGCAACAGTTTCTTCTTCATCTTTCTCCTGGCTGTAGTGGACCACCACGCCCAATTTGTGGATGTGCTGGTCAGATGGTCAGGGAAGAATAGTGATGCTTGCATCTTCTGCCAGTTCCCCTTCTTTGGCTGCATGTACACCGGGAACTTCTTTGGTTGCACGTACCGCGGACATCTACACAAGTGAAACCTGCACTGAGCTGGTGCTCTTGTAGCCTGTTGTTCTGGGGTACCCTTCCTACACACTGAAGCCCTGGCTTATGAAGGCCCATAGCGTTGCCCACACTCTGGAGCAAAGGTACTTCAGTGGGCAGCTCAATGCCACCTATTCTATTGTGTGCAGAGTTCTTTTGGGATTTGAGGCAGCTCTGGAGAGCAATTGCTGCCAGGATCAGTTTCCAGCTGGAGACCACTCCTCTGCTAACCACCACCACCTGTCTTCTCCACATCATCTGTGAGACTGGTGGGGCTGCATTAGAGAACTTCCACCAGTTAGCTCTGGAGAGTCAGTGCCCCTGTTCTGGGACCAGATGAACGGATCCAGGATGCCTTGCTCCAGCACGTCAGCCGCAATGCGAGCACAAACACCCAGCCTTAAGTGACAGTTTACTGATCATAAATAAAGCCTTTAAAATGTTCAATAAAGCCTTTAAACCTTTTTCCTGTATGTCACTATGTTTTCCATGGGCCCAGCCAGTTGTCCCCTACACTGGAATGGCATACTTTCTCTCCTGGGGCCCCCACCCTCCAGCCTGTGCTATTTCCCACCCTTTCTATTCCCTGTGCATTCCCTATTGACATTCATGGGCTAGCCGGCTGCAGGCACGAACCTCTGCTCTTTCCTATTGGCATTCACAGGCTAGCTGGGTCTCGGACTGGCAATAGGAAGCACAGAGGCACAGGTGTGCTGCCAGCTACTGTGCCCCCGCTCAAGTGCACGTGCTTCCACCTGAAAGTTCCCAAAGCAGCTTATCGCTCTGCCATACCCATTCTTCAAGGGCCTCCTATGCCCCCCCCCCCACCCTCAAGTGTAAGCTCATGGCCAGAGGACAGTCCCCCCCCTCCCAAAACCTGCCCCACAACCTGAAAGCAGCTTATTGCCATGCCATACTGTCCCCACTCCCCCAGACTTCCCACCTTTCCCAGAATCAGCACAGAAACCATGGATTTTGAAAAATACAACAGATTTATTTAACTATATACATTTTAATTTAATTTTAATTTAAAGTGCTTTCATTGCTTTTAGAACTGTCTTTATTATCTTTTTCTTCATTTCCTCCTCGATCTTCTGCTTTCTGCTGCAGCTGGGCGTGCTCGCTTTGGCAGGGGTAATGGTGCGGGAAGATTTTCTTCCTCCTGCGGATCAGCTGGTGGAGGTTGTGGAGAGTGTTCGGTAGTCTTGTGTTCATGTGGCTGGGGGATGGGGAGGTGTGCCTGGACCAGGGCGGGTTGACTTGCACAAACGCAGGGTGTAGAGGGCTTGGGTGCTTTCCCTGAGGGGGTTGATTTCTGCGAAAACCAGGGTAGCCTGTCAGAATCCAGGTGTGTGTGAGGGTTATAGAAAGGAGATATTGGCGGGAGGGGGGAGACAGGGGGTGGTGGAGACTTACAATGCACTAACGCTCTATATGCATTCCCAGATGGAAAAGTTGGTGCAGAGCCGTACTATGGGCCATTCTAAGGGTTCTTGGAAGTTGTACGATAGGGAGTGTTGCCTAGCCAGGGGAAAGTTTAAAAGGATTTATTTTAATTATAGGAATGGGCGATTGACTACTCTTCCAAATCAGTATTTTCAACTTAAAAAGGCATATAAGGATTTTGAAACGGCAGAAGAAGAGGGCTTATTTTGAGAATAGATGGCATGAGCTTTTGAGGGCAAGTTACTCTAAAGACTCTAAAGCATTCTGGGCCATTACCAACAGAGCCATCACCACTGAAAGGAAGATGAGAGCCATTGTGGTGCCTATTTATAAAAAGGGCTTCAGAGCAGACCCAGCCAATTATAGGCAGATTAGCTTGATTAGTATAGTTAGTAAGATCTATGCCAAATATTTTCTAATCAGAGTCACCTCTTGGATGGAGATGGACGACATCCTGCATTTTGAGCAGGTAGGGTTCCAAAAGGAGAAGAGTACACTGGACCATTGTTTAGTGTTGACCCATTTGTTAGAAAAATATAAGGCAGCGAATGGGAAGTTATTCGCTGCCTTTTTAGATCTTAAAGCGGCTTTTGACCGAGTGGATAAGTCTCTTCTATGGAACAAACTGGATTTAATGGGGATGGATAAGCGCCTTTTGCGGTTGATTCACTCTCTCTATAGTAACACTGTGGTAGCCATGAAGGTGGATGTAAAAGGGAGATCGACATCAGATATCCCGGTTAAACATGGTATTCGACAAGGATGTGTTTTGGCCCCCACTCTGTTTGTATTATTTATTAATGATGTAATTCCTGCCATGGGACAGGCCAAATTCTTTCCCCTGAAGCTGGCTACTCATTCTATTGGTGCCCTCCTTTATGCAGATGGTCTTGTTCTGTTGCCCCAGACCAGGGTGGGACTAAGGAGGCAGTTGGTGGTGTTTACGGGTTACTGTGAAGAAAATCATTTGGCTGTCAACCACCTTAAATCAAATGTTTTGGTCTTTTCCCAGGGTAAGCAGATATTTAGGTGGCCCATGGGAACCTCACAGTTAAAGTAGACACGGAAGTATAAATATCTAGGACTTAACTTCAACGTTAGTAGAAGCTGGGGAGACCTTATTAGGAATGTTGAGGTGACAGCCAGGAGGCAAGCATCTGCTATTCTGAGGATGTTTTTGGGGTTGGGGAGGCAGAACTTGGATATGGCAGTTCCGGTGTTTGAAACTAAGGCTAGAGCCTCATTTCTTTTTGGGTTAGAAATATGGACCCCTTTGATGAACACTAACATAAATCTTAATCATGTTCAGTCGGGGTTTATGAGAGCATTAACCAAACACCCGCAAGCAACGCCTGCAGCAGCGGTGAGGCTTGAACTGGGAATATGGGTCTGGCGGGGGGTAGCATGGGAACGGGTGCTTCTTTTTTGGCTTAGAAAGAGAGGCACCGGCCGGGCTAACCTGGTGCGGTTAATGTTTCAGGATACATTTGTTAGCCCCTGGTAGAAGGCAGTATCAAATTATCTATCTCGTTTGGGATTTTCGGTTATTTTGATAATAAGAATTTTGCAGCTGCCAAGAGTGAGATTACTCAGAGGTTTAGAGATGTTGAAAGGTAGGAAGAGATATCAGTAGTGGGTAATTCTGCCCATCTAGTAGGGTATGATCATTGGGCCCCTCAACTGGGCACTATGGCTAACTATGTATGCATGCCAGTTGCATTTATTTATTTATATTTAATATTTATTTAGTAGATTTATACCCCGCCCCTCCTTCTAAAGCCTGTCTCTTATACACATCTAGATGTGTATAAGAGACAGTGCTGGGGGCCAGGCGAGCTTCCTCCGGAAGGGAGTTCCAAAGGCGCGGCCAGGTCACCGAGAATGCCCTCTCCATTTAGGGAGAAATATTTGTTCCTGTGTGCGCAGCTAACTGCATTACCGATGAGGGTATTGGAGGGCCGATATGCTGGTATCCCTTATGGTGACCGGCTGTGCCCATTTGATGGGCTGGCCACGGAATCTACCCATCATATTTTGTTTTCCTGCTGATTGTATGACTCACTGAGGGTTAAATTTCTTCAGCCTTTAATAGATAAATATCCTGGTGGGATAGAAGTTTTTTTATTGCAGATGGCCTTATCCGATGTCTGCCCTGAGGTTACTGCTGGGGTTATGAAATTTTTAAGATTTGCATTTGATTATAGGACCACATTTTTACAATGTAAACCCCGGAGGCAAATGATGAGTAAATGCAATTATTATTAAGAGTGTTGCCTGTACAAGATTGTCCTTTGTAAAGGTTATAATTTGCCTTTAGGACTAAATGTATCGGGGTTAAAATATGGTTCATTCACCCCATTTTATTGTATTTTTGTATTTTAGTATGTAAAATATATCTAATGTCTTGTTTTGTTTGTTTGTATGTTGACAATGACCTATGGTCACGTTTTAATAAATTTAATTTGAATTTGAATCCAGGTGTGGCAGTGTGAACTGCTGTAGGGGCGTTTGCAAATGGCACCTGCCCCTGAGCAACGAGGCTCACGGTCATGGCAGCTACATGCTCGAGAACGTCTCCCCAGAAGACTCCCTGTTGTTTAATAGAAATCGATCTATGCTTGAAATTAGACAGAGATTGTTGGATATTTCTGTTCAAGATGAAATTGCCAGGGTTGGAAATATCAGGATTGCCCTGTTTCCTATTTGAACCCTATCTGTCAGTGATTTCATCATTCCAGTTGCATAGGGTCATGACATTAGCCCACTTTCAGCTATATGATTCTGCAGTTACTAGAAGTAGGGCCTCAGGAGTGGCATATTCTGAAAGGTTATGTTCTTGCTTTTTGAGTGAGGCTGAATCACTAGAACACGTGCTGTTCACTTCTCCTCACTTAGAAGAGCTCAGGTTATGTTGGATAACACCTTTTTGCAGGGACAAGCCCTCCTCTTCTCTACTGCATAAAATTACCTTTTTATTGACTTCTAATGATCCTTTGGTTATTAGAAATGTGGCTTTGTTTTTTTCTTTTTCTTGCCTTTCATCTTAAGAACTGTTTGTAATGTATTTTGGTTAATATTTTTTATGATTGCTTTTATGTTTATATGGTGAGCAGTCGCAATAAACTGATGACTGACTGACATGCTCAAGAAGGGAGTTCTGGAGCTGGGTCAGTTGGGACAGAATGTTTTGAGTCTGAGCCTACATCTCAGCGATCTCATTGCTCAGCTTCTTGAGCATGCTGTTCGAGTGTTTGAATTGAGGTCAGAGGCGGGTGTAGTTCCCGTCCTCCCACCGGTGGTCCAGGTGGGCCTTGGCAGCCAAGGCCTTACATTGTTCCCTGTTCTGCCATACAAGCTGCCTGTGCTCCCCGGGTCATACCATTAATGGCATCCCGGATCTTGTCCACTTACTGCATAGTCTCCTCAAGCAACTCCCATGCCAAATACTTCCTGCATCGTTGGCTGTGAACCTGCAGGTCCTGATTCCACTGGGTGCTTGTTGATGGGGTTCTGTCTGCGGCCATTGTGCTGGCAAACCTGTAGCAAGGAAACAAGGAAAGCCATTAGTTCATACCGCCCACTCCCACCTTCCCATCCCTGTGTTTCAGCTCCCACCTGCCCAATCTAATGGTCACACTTCCTGCCCAAAGTAAGGGCCCTCCAGCTGCCCAAGGGGAAGCTGGAATGAGTACCTGGCCTAGATTACTGCTGGGGCGGTTGCTGCAGTGCGATCTCTGGGGCATGCGGTTCTCCTCTCTTGATCGCTGAAGAAGTGTAGGGCTTCACCGCATAGTAAAAATGTTATTCATGAGTATTTCTGAGTTTCCGAAGACTGGCTGTGAGTGTTCGGCCTCGGTACTCGGTAAAATAAAACAGAGTACCAAGTATTTTCTGAGTACCGAGTACTCATATAGGGGCAGTAAAAGCCCTGTATGTTGCTCATTCAAGGATTTTCTGAGTACTGGGCTGATTCCTCAGTTACTCGGTACTTGGTAAAACTGAGTTGAAATACTGCGATACTCAGTAAAAAATGAATCATTTCTAATACTGAGTTTCAGCACTAAAGAAGAGTGAAGAACATACAGAAATCAAGCACTGCCATTAGGGCTGAGAGAAGTCCAAATGTTCCCATTCTGCAGAGAAATACCGAGTTTTAGGGAGCGCCTGTGAGTCTTCATCGGTACTTCATCAGTCTCCGGTGATTCCACACTTCCGCCGTTGTTGATATCAGTGCCTCTGATTTTTCATCATTTCCCATTAATTTTGTCACTTTCCAGTGTTTTTTGTCATTTTTCATCACTTTCTGGCATTTGTTGGTTATTTTTTTGCCATTTTCCAGCACTTTTAGTCACTCCTCATCTCTTTTTAGGACTTTGACAACATTTTTACAGCACACTTACAGGAATTTCCAGCATTTCCCAGGCACTTACCCAGCACGTTTGTGTCTCCACAGTCATGGGGGGTGCACATGACAACCTGTTCGCCCCGCCCTTTTGAAGTTGTCCCTCTCCTTCTGGGTTTTCTCCCACATGGATCTATCTATCTATCTATCTATCTATCTATCTATCTATCTATCTATCTATCTTCCATTTAGTTCAATGGGGTTTGAATTTCCAAACTTTGTTCGGAAGTTCGGAGTTTGGACTGAACTCGAATAGTTCGGTTGACCGAACCGAACTTCCGAACCAAACTGAACCGAATTTCCGAACCGAACCAAATTTCTGAACTGAACCGAATTTCCGAACTCGGTTCTTTTCACCCATCCCCAAAAGATAATATTCCATTTAGTTCAATGGGGTTTGAATTTCCAAACTTTGTTTGGAAGTTCGGAGTTCGGACCAAACTCGAATAGTTCAGTCAACCGAACCGAACTTCCGAACCGAACCGAATTTCCGAACTGAACCGAACCGAATTTCCGAACTTGGTTCTGTTCGCCCATCCCTAAATCTCATCTAGAGCAAGGTGCAGCACAGTCCTTAAAGACTAGACTGTTACACCAATGCATGGATCCATTTAATAGAGTATTCTACTCAAGCCTCAATTATGCTGCTCTACCTCCCCTGATTAAGCTTCTCCCCAAATGTTCTTCCCTCTGTATCATGTGAAGAGAGTACACAATAGCACAGTGCCATGTCATGCTGAGTGCTACTCTGGATTAGCAGAAAGATTAAACTCTATTAACAGCCTGTTCTTGATTAATCAACACAGTGATTCCTGCTGGCTTGGGGTAATGAAAGAGAGGTGCATTGTAATAGCACAGTGATTGCAATAATAATTGAGTGGCAGAAAAATCCATGATATTGATGTGTTAAATGTGGTCAGGGAGCTTTCCAAAGAAGTGGGAGGTTTCTTTTCTTTTTTAAAATAAGTTAAATATAAAAGACAGAAAGCCGAAATGTGCGGAAAATGGGCCTGTTTTTTTTTTAAAAGTGGGGAAAAGCAACTTTTTTGTGAAGGAAATTGTGAGAAACTTTTGCAAAAAATTCAGAATCTTTTGAAATTCGTAGATATTCATTAACATTCAGAACATCAAAGTTTGTGTTGAGGCCACCAACTTTTTTGAAAACAGCTTCATAATATTGTTGGCACTAAATGGCAAAACTCACTTATAAAATAGTACATTTTGAATTTCAAAAACAGAATTGCCACAAAAGTGAACAATTATGATTTTGGAATCTCTGAACTTTCAATAGCAATTTAAAACCTGTCTTTTTCATGTCCTCCCCACCCGGCTAAAAGCTCACATTGATCATTTTGACTATTTTTACTGATAACCCCACAAGCTGTCTGCAACAGGAATCTTGTTGTTATTATTTATTTATATTTATTTAGCACCAGCAATGTACTTGGGACTGTACAATCAGTAGTTGTAGACAGGCCCCTACCCCAAGGGACTTACAATCTAAGAGAGACAAGGAAAGGGGGGGGAACAAAGGAGCGATGAACATCAAGAGAGACAAGGTGTCAGGGTTCACGCTGATAGGGGGATTGGAATCAGCAGGCATCCTAGGAAGAAGAGAGATCAGAGGCATCAGGCTCGCCGTGATTAGGGGGCGGGGCCTCTCCATGCTTGCAGGAGAACTCAGGCCCCGCCTAGGCTCCAAGCATGCCGCTCGTAAGGGGAGGCTCAGAGGCAGATTGAGACCCCGCCCTGAGCATGCTACTCCCTTTTGGGCTTCTGGCTATATAATACACCGGCGGGGCTAGAAGCAGCTGCCGGTAATCACTTTGAGAAGCTGGCCCCTGGTACCTTGTATTGCTCCTTGTTGCCTGAAACCTTGATCAAGAGTGAGACCTGAGTGACTGTTCCTGGTGTTCTCCCCCTTCCTGGTGTAGAGTGAATGGTGGTAAGAGTGGTGATCTGTTTGTCTTGTTAAGTCTTAGTTTGTGCTCCTGTATACGTGGTTTAAGATTCTGGTGTTTGGTTCCCTAGCTCCTGTTGTTCCATATCCTCAAGTCCTCCCTTCTCTTCCCTTACCATATCCCTTTCCCTGAGCGCAAGTCCTACCCCCTTCACCTTCCTTACTCCCTGCCATCCCTTCCCGTCTGCTCCCTTCCCCAGGACCATTTCCCCCTACCTTCCTGCCACAGATCTTCACGGTGTCCAGGTTCCTGTATATCTCCCTGAACGACTGAGAAATTCCTTTGTGCTTTTCCTCCCCTGGGGCAATTGGCTTCCTCTCTACTATCCCAATGATGAGACGGGTTGCCCTCTGAGTAGGAGGGAAAGCCCACCCAACACCCTGAGGGATTATTATACTCAGATTGCTTACGACAAGAGGAAGCCGCCCCTTTTTCCCTGCCCCCTTTCCCCTCTCACCTTCCTTTCTCTTTTCTTCCAAACCTTTTCCCCCAACCCCCGTGGCAGAAGGTTACATTTGCGAGGTTGTTGATATAGATCAGGACTGCGCAACATACGGCCTGAGGGCCTGCATGTGGCCTGCAAGGACCTTTCCTGCGGCCTGGCCGCAAAGACCTTTCTGTGGCCCATCATGCCTCCTTCTGCTGACAGGCTTGTGTCGCCCCAGGTAAGTGGGGGGAGGGGAGAGGGTGAGTTGGTGAATTTGCCTCAGCCCACCCTGCCCTTTACATTTGGGGGGTGCCATCCTGCAGGGGGGGGAGAGTGACAGCTTTTCCATGTGGCTTGGGGCACTGGCCTCTGTGCACCCTGCCATGTGATCCTAGTTTGTCCCTGTGTGCAGACACCCTGTCTTCTCCCTTTGTGGGGGTGGGGGATGCCAGCTCTGCGTTGCTATGTGACTTGGGGCACTGGTTTGCCATGTTTGCCCCAGCAATATGGTCATGGTTTGCCCCTGCATGCACACCCTGTGTTCTAGGCTTGTGTGTGTGCATGTACGCACTAGCTTTACTTTGCCATGCGACTTGGGGCAGTTAAATTAAGTCAGGCTAACAGTAGAACATTTTTGGAGCACAGGACTTGTTTGTTAAATAAACTTAATTAGAAATTGAATTGCATTTTATTATTACTAATAGATAGGTAAATAGATAGATAGTTTATTAACGGCTCCAGCTTTCACTATGGCCAAAACAACTACAACTCAACAACAGCTATGACAATGACCAAACAAAATTCAAAATAGACTGTAATTCGACAATCTGCAATTGATTGCGGTTGTATTTGGCATGTCTCGGTTACAACTAATTCCAGTCACTAAACATATTAATACAATAGTTCTAGAAAGATTAACTAATTAATAACAATGTAAAAATATAAATATAATAATATAAATATATAAATATAAATATAAAAAATATATAAATGATAAACATAAGGGATGGGCATACATGCCAACTTGCTATTGACCCACTTGGACCAATATACCCATACCGAGGTCAAAGGTGACCCAAAACACCAGATACTATAAAATCTCTCATACTTCCCCTGTTGTAATAGAATCAACTAGGGACCATGTGATTTGCCCACAACTCACTCCTTGCCTTAATGGTGAGCCATACATAGGTGGCTATTGCAAGTTTAGCGCTGGGCGCAGCCAAGGTCATTAAAGACTGGAAGCATGAATCAGAGCAGAAGTTCATTCCATCAGGCAAAAGAGGGGCCAACCACACCTGCCTCAAGATGGCATAGTGGGAACATGCCACCAGAAAATGCTCTACAGTTTCAAGTCCACCAAAGCTACACGAACATACTTGAAGATGGTACGGGACATGGGTCTGCCTGCCTTCAGATATGGCTGTTGGGATAAGGAAAAAACAGGCCAACGTATAACACTGCCTGACTATAGGATCTTTAAGTTCGTCCAAATATTCCTCGAAATCACCATTTTGCTTAATCAGGGCTAGCCCAGGGGCTACCTTCCATGCTCCCAAGGCTGCCAGGTCGTCCTGGAGGGTAATGTTCCTAATCCTAAACTGTATCTCATGAGAGATAGCTTGGAGAGTTTTCTCTACAAAATAAACCATAGAAATCCCAGCTGGCTAAGAAGCTGCCCCAAATATGATACCCAGGGAAAAGATCTAAGTCCTGTATAGGTGAGTTCTTATGGGAAACTGAATTCATGAGCTCTCAGTAGCCGAAGCCAATAGCGAAGGAACCTCAACTTGGCCAATGACTCCAGCGAGAGAACACCAGTCTCCAGCCGCAAAACTGCCCTGGAGGAGCCATTCACCACTCAGAGAAGTCTACGTAAGAAACCGTTTTGGGCCCTTTCTAGCTGGATCATATTAGGCCATGGAATAATTTCCAAGCCAAAAAGAGCCATTGCTGGGATCTTCGCCCTATAAACCTGGAGAAACCCAGAAATGCTGATGCCAGATGAGATATTAATAGCTCTGTTTATTGCCTGGGCAACTTGCTGTGCTTTCGTAGCTCTCTCTGCGAAGTGGGAGTTTCAGGTACCCTTACTGAAGAACATAATACCCAGATACTTAAAGGTCCTGGTTAACCCTATATCCCCAGCTGGTGTTTTCCAAACCTTCAAAGTGGTTCGTTTTCCCATGATCATAATTTTGGACTTGCTTGCATTCAATTCCAGACATTGTCAAGACAATAGGTATGGAATTGTCCTATTGCCCATCTTAAACCTATCTCAGTCTGGGAAATAAGGACCACGTCATCAGCAAACTGGATCATGTTTACCTGGACATTCCCAATTTTGATTGGGTGGCCCTCCATAGCTTTAACATGAGCGACCATATCAGAGACAAATAGACCAAACAGTAAGGGCGCCAGGACATAGCCTTGTCTCACCCTGCGTTCTATAGGAAAAGAGTAGGTCTGGTGCCTCTCATTTTCGTATTTCACCCTAGCGGTGTTATTCGCATACAACTGCATGATGGGGCCCAAAAGCTTCTCCTTGATACCCCACAGCCTCAGCTTTGCCCACAGCCGAGTTCAGGGTACCGAGTCAAAGGCCTTGGTGAGGTCCAGAAATGCCAAATAGACCTTCCCCTTCCTAAGCCTAGTGTACTTGAATAGTAAATGCTATAGGATAAAACAACAATCGGACGTCGATCTACCCTTCCTGAACCTGAATTGCTCCTGGGGTAATAAATGATGATCCTCAACCCACTTCTCAAGATGATGTAATAATCCTGGCATATAGTTTGCCTACAACAGAAATCAGACTTAAAGGTCAATAGGAATTCGGGTCCCGACTCCTGACTACTTCCCTTCTTGTAGATAGGGACAATCCAGCTCAAAACCCATTGCTGGGGGATCCTAGACATCCTACTAACTGAAAAAAAGAGATATGAAAAGATCCTAGCCCACCAGCGGGGGGCCGCCTGCAGTATCTCTGGGGTAATCAGGTCTGGTCCAGCAGCCCTATATGGCTTTATTATTATTATATTATTTTCTAGATTTTTACCCCACCCCTCCTGAGAACAGCTCGGGGCAGCTAGGGCCATAATACTTTCATAAATCACTTATTGGGAGAAGTCTTCTTGCTGCCATCCCAATTCTTGTAGAGAACCCTCTCCTGGTCCCCCCATGAGATCCGCTACCCCAACCATCCTATTGACATATAAATTGCCAAAAAAGCCTACCCAAGCTTGGGCGGCAATAGCCGAACCCCTACCCCTCTGTCTGGGTTTAATGATTGAATTAAGCCTAGCCCAAAAGCGACTGGAGTTGCCAATAGAGAGGTCGACAGCCATCGTAGCCCAAGCTGTGGCATAAATGTTATTCCTCTTCTGCTTAAGTAAGGTCGAGTAACCCTTCCTAGCCCTCCAAAAGGTTTCCCACGTTGATTGACCAGCCTCTGGGACCATCTCCTTTTAAGAGAGGCCAAATTGGTTTTTCCCACCCTACACTCTAGATCGAACCAAGGGTGCAAATTCCTTGAAGGTCTTGAGCAGAGAGTCAATCGCACCCGAATTCTCCAGTAAGCTGGCATAGGCACAAACTCCTTCAGAATTGCAAAAAATTGTAAGCTCTTTCAGGAGCCCGGCCCCCTCCAACCTCTTCAGCCTAGGGACAACGTCTCCTCAATCGATGGGCCAAAGGGAGTCCCTAACCATTCCACTCCCTGTTAGAGTTGTAACCAGAACAACATGGTCACTCTCGGGCCTAAGAATGAGAATGACTGGTGAAAACTGCTCAGAGACTCTTGCATATACCAGAATCAAATCAATCTTACTTCTCCCCTTAGGGCCAATATAGGTATAACCCCCCTGAGGGTCATTTAAATGGCCCTCATTGAGATTTGCCAAGTCAAACTTACGAATCAAATTGCTAAGAAAAGCCGCTGTGTGACGTGAGCTATGGGGGACTATGCTCCCGTTGTCACAGGATTGGATATAATCCATCTTGGCCCTGCCTGCAGCTGTGTCCAGTTGTGTATTCCAGTCCCCCATTAGTATCACAGATGCATCGGGAAGTTCATCCTGGACCTCCCCGATTGCCATTTCCAAATCATTCCAGACCTCTGCTCTATAGTATGGTGAGGTAACTGGGGGGATATAGATGTTAAATATAACAAATTGTTCCCTTAGCTGGCCTCCAAGCTGTAATCTACCCACCTGGAACTCTGGGCATGCACTCCTCCAAAGGGAGAAGTGCCAGTCCCCAGAGTCCCGAGCACAGAAGGCCAAACCTCCCGAAGCGCGACCCCTGTTCCCTTTCTTTTGGCCGGCATGGGTATAAATTTCAAACCCCACTAAATTGATCACCACATCCTCCTTCAACCATATCTCTTGAAGACCTACTAGATCAAAACTTGACAAAAACTTGAGAAAATCTGGATCGCTGATTGAAGAACTAAGACCAGAAACGTTCCAAGAAGCAAAGTCAAAAGAAATGGCCCCAACATCTGGAGGGAGTTGGGCTTTCCGAGCCGCCCATACCCCCTATCCTCTGAAACATCCAAGACCAAGGAATGATCGATGAAGCCTTCTAGTCAACCTAAAGTGGAAGCCGACTCTATTTGAAATTGGGACTGATCGAGAACTACAACATTGCAATTAGACTCCCTAAGTTGAAGATCTAAAATCTGGGCAGCTTCTGGCAAGGGGTTGCCTAGAGCCACTGGGGAAAGTAGGGACCCAGAGACACCAGGCTCATTGGTTGGCAGCAGCCCATTTTCTTCATCCCCCAAATAACAGACCGCTGTCAGATCAATCAGTCCTACCCGTGACCTGTCGAAGAATCCCCTGGGCTCCTTCCCCAGGGCAATAAACTCAATGACTGCCTCTTGGGCATAGTTCTTAATGCGGTCCAGCCTAGTTTTAAACAGATCCTGGTCTATAGCCGATAGTTGCTCCAGGAGCTCCTGAAGACAGACCAGATCATCGGCTGTGGCCTTCCCCACTAAAAAATAACCTATCTTAATGGCGATCTTATGAGTTGGCGAACCGTCCCCAGACCCTGTGCAGGTGGTTACCCTGACTAAGTCCCCACGGCCAGCCTCCAACACCATATGTTGCTGGCCGAAAGGACCCGGACAGTCAACCATCGTAGCATTAGAAAAAAGATTCACATCCTGGCAAGGTGGGGGATTGGCATCAACCCGGTACAACTCCATCAAATTGGGGGAAGAGGATTGAGTTTCAACTACCGCCACCTCCTGGTCCATAGCCAAATTGGCTATATCCCTTGTAGACCCGGAATCTGAATTTCCACTGTTTCGCGAGTCAAGGGCAACTACATTGGGGGAGGAAAGATGGCTACCCCACGGGCCCAACCCAACTGATAATTCCTCCCTACTGTAAGTTACAACCCTGTCAATTGACACCCCTCAAATCAGGAGAAACTTCCTAGCTTTGAATAGCTTAGATACCCACCACCTATCCGTAAAAGAGACTTGTACCTGGTATATATACATCCCGCTTGGCAGGTAATGGGTCCCCAAAATGTGGGAGGAAACAGCTAAACCTCCCCAAAAGTAGGCCAAATTGCTGGCAACTTTCCCTGGGGAATCCCAGGAGTGAATTGTACCATTTAGTTCAGGCCTTATAAATAAATGGACTTCGTTTTCCTTGATTGACATTCTTTTCCTAGTAGGAGGACATGGTTGACCAATAAATGTTCTCTTGGGAATAGACTCCTCAAAAGGAGCTAGACTAGTCATTTTAGGGTCAGAAGTCTTATGGCCACCCCTTAATTGACTAAGTATCTCACTGAGTTGCTTTTGGACCCTAGTAACTGCCTTGGCGAGGTCTTTAATGCCCACAAAGAGGGCTTCTGTGGTCCTAGCCACCAAACAGGTTTGATGAAAAGTATATCTGTGGTGGTCGAACCCCAAATACCCTCATGTTCTCTTGTTTTGTTTGGGGGGGAAGGTGAAGACAGGATCCCCGGCAGCAAATCTTCCGCCTCTGCAAGGCAGGAGTAATGATTGTATGAGGGGGGAATTCCATTTACCTCGGGCTCTGGCAAAGTCTGTGTGAGTTTGGCTGTGAGAGTTTCCTCTGAAGAGGAAGAGGGCAAGGAACCCCTCCCTCTCTTCCTGACCATAATGAGCCTAGCGTTGTGGGCAAAAGGGGCTGGCCCTCATGCCCAGCCTGCGCACAAGGCCGCACCCTTGTGCGCGCAGCCCCAGGCGCGTGTCCACGGCGCCACCGTAGGCTACCCGGGCTGTTAAATCCCTGCTGTGCTCTGGCCGACTCCGCCCCCGAGCTCCGCTCTCACCAGCTGTTAACCCGGCAAGCCTTGATCTGCCACCCCAACACACAGCACTGTTTGCCCTCACCCATTATTACTGAACATTTATTCGTACAACCTTGGAATAGCCCTGATGCCCCTTCAAAGTATAATCTGATGTGTTGATTCTTTGTATGCAGGTTTGAAGCTGGACCAAATTAACATTCATTTTTAACATTCACAGAAGCTATGCAAATTGGGGGTGGGGTTATGTAAATTGGGGTGGGGGCACATGCGGCCCAGGGTTGGGTCCAAACCAAATTTTCTAGCCCTCAGCACGAATCACGTTGAGCACCCCTGATGTAGATGTTTCCACAGAGCGTTGTATAGTGAAGTCCTGGACTTGATCAAACATTTCTCCTTCTCATGTCTTGAACTGCTATGCATATTTTAGTATATCTTATGATGGGTTTGAAAATGAGACGTGTCAAAATTTTCAGCAGGAAAAAAATGGATGAAAAATTTCTTTTAAAGAAACAAACAAATAATAATAATAATAATACTTAAAAAAAAAACACCTCGTCTCTCATCAGCATGAGACATGGTCCCTCAGTTGGTCTTAGGAGCTGAATTCATGGCTTATTATATTCCTCCAGCCTGCCACATAAGCAGAGCCTCGACACAGCACTTGCAAACTTTCTCTGTCTTGTTTTCTCAAACAAAATGCCTGCTAAGATATTTACAGCTTCCTCTGGGGTTTTTCTTCCCTTCTTTGTTTTTGCATTAGAAAAACATCTGCCTCCATTCAGTCCCTTGTCAGCTTCCCTGTGCATGTTGCAATAATAAAAATGCACTGGTTGCCTCTCAGAACATCTGGAGGTGGAGTCTGGGGACTGCCCTGTACAATAGCTTAAACCTCCAGCTAGTGAAGAATTATCTTCTCCTGTGCCAGGGCTCCACGCCACAGCAAGAATACATTATTTTTTTTTGGTAGCTCGTGGTGTGTTCAGGCATGAAAATAAAGTTGATGGGTGCTTGCTGTCAGGGGCATAGAGCTTGGTTGTAGACATGGTGTGTGGAGCTCATTCAGGGTCAAGATGTTCATAGCATAGTCAGGGTCTATACGCTGTGTCAGTTAGCAAGCGGAGGATGAGGCAGGAAGCTAGCAACGAGATCAGGACGTGATGTGATCCTAAGACTAAGCCAGGTAAACGTAATTTGAGCAGACAACAACATCCTTTCCTTTGATGTCTACTGGGGCCGTAGTAGCCAAGAGGCGGTACCTTGTGTGCAGCCAATCAATGGGTGCATTTTCAATGGGGCCAATAGGATTTGAGTATGGAAATGTACTGCCTATCTGTAGAACATGTGACATCTCTAAGTCACACAGGTGACCCGTTTGGCAGGTACATTATGCAAGCAGGGAGAGAACATGAGGGTGAAGTGAGACAAAAAATTTAATAGCATTATCATACTTCTTGCCCATCCAGTCCTAGGTCCAAGAACTATTTTGTCTAAGGCCAAAGGCAGAGTGGTTACTAGGGATGTCAATTTTGGATTAGGATTAATCTATAACCACCCATAATGGACTGTTACAGATTAATCCGAAGCAGTCCGTAACAGAGGTCTCCCATTTGCGACTCCCCCTTTATGAATCCACATTCCCACCCCCACATCCTCCTGGAGTGTTACTTACTGGCCTCGGGGGGCTTCATTGAAGCTCTGCTGGTCTGTCACTGCTGTGGGGAGTAGGGCTGAGGCAGCAACTTCTTTTTCTGTGCTGATATTTCATTCTGCCATTTCAGAATTGCCTGCGACTTTCCACAGCTTTTCCGCTGGCATGTCACTAATTCTGTGCCATTTGCTTTGTGACATCAGAATTATCAGAATTATGAGAAAGTGTTGGAAAGTGTCGGAATAATCTTGGAAAGTGTCGGAAGAAACATTGTTTTGCTACTTTTGCACCATGACCGCATGTCGGAAAGTGCCGGTAGAAATTGCAGAAGATCGCAGATAAAAGCAGTGGAACAATTGTCTCTATCACACTGTACTACTAATGGCAGAAGAGCTCTTTCTGTCAGAAACAGCTACCACGGCTTGCCATTTCAACCTTAGTGGGGAGCCTCCTGGCAGGGCGGCTCCCTCACCACAGCTCCCTGCCGAGCTCCCTGCTCCAGAGCACGCATGTGTAAAATGACTGCTAAGGTCATTTTGCACATGCACAAAAAGGCCATTGCCCTTAACTAAAAGGGTGGCAATGGCATTTTGTTTGCCATCCTTTTGATTAAGGGTGGCGGACATTTTGTACATGCAGAAAATGGTCCCAGTGGATTGGGGTACTTGGAAGCACACCATGGGAATGGAACCTGCCAGGAGTCCCCTCACAGTAGCGGTGGGCAGGTGGAGCTTCAATACAGGACTTAGATCTTTTCCCTGGGTATCATATTTGGGGCAGCTTCTTAGCCAGCTGGGATTTCTATGGTTTATTTTGTAGAGAAAACTCTCCAAGCTATCTCTCATGAGATACAGTTTAGGATTAGGAACATTACCCTCCAGGACGACCTGGCAGCCTTGGGAGCATGGAAGGTAGCCCCTGGGCTAGCCCTGATTAAGCAAAATGGTGATTTCGAGGAATATTTGGACGAACTTAAAGATCCTATAGTCAGGCAGTGTTATACGTTGGCCTGTTTTTTCCTTATCCCAACAGCCATATCTGAAGGCAGGCAGACCCATGTCCCGTACCATCTTCAAGTATGTTCGTGTAGCTTTGGTTGACTTGA
Source organism: Sphenodon punctatus (assembly GCA_003113815.1). Taxonomy (NCBI): domain Eukaryota; kingdom Metazoa; phylum Chordata; class Lepidosauria; order Sphenodontia; family Sphenodontidae; genus Sphenodon; species Sphenodon punctatus. Next base: position 1,782,830 of record QEPC01007999.1, read on the forward strand.
AACTGTAGAGCATTTTCTGGTGGCATGTTCCCACTATGCCATCTTGAGGCAGGTGTGGTTGGCCCCTCTCTTGCCCGATGGAATGAACTTCTGCTCTGATTTGTGCTTCCAGTTTTTACTGACCTTGACCACACCCAGCGCTAAGCTTGCAATAGCCACTTATGTATGGCTCACCATTAAGGCAAGGAGTGAGTTGTGGGCAAATCACATGGTCCCTAGTTGATTTTATTACAACAGGGGAAGTACGAGAGATTTTATAGTATTTGGTGTTTTGGGTCACCTTTGACCTCGGTATGGGTATATTGGTCCAAGTGGTTCTTTAGCAAGTTGGCATGTATGCCCATCCCTTATGTCTATCATTATATATTTTATTTTATATTTATATTTATCTATTTATATTATTATATTTATTTATTTTTATTCAATTAGTTAATCTTTCTGGACCTATTGTATCAATACGTTTAGTGACTGGAATTAGTTTTAACTGAGATATGCCAAGTACAACTGCAATCAACTGCATATTGTTGAACTACGGTCTATTTTGAATTTGTTTGGTTATTGTTATAGTTGCTGTTGAGTTGTAGTTGTTTTTGGCCATAGCGAAAGCTAGAGATGCTAATAATCTATCTATCTATCTAGCGTAAGTACCATTCTCAGACCCTGGGGGTGGGAGAGGTTGGACCCACTACTCCAGGAGGGACTATGAATGGGTGTATGGATTGGTTTCCCATTGACTTCAATGGGAACATTTCCCACTGACTTCATCGGGATCCGAATCTGTAATTAATCAGTAAATTACAGATCTGAATCCACAACGGATCCAAATCTGTAATTTAATCCAAATGCCCATCCTTAGCACTGGTTAAGGACACTTCCAGACATGGCGTCCAAAAGGCAAAGCCACGCAGGATGCAGAGCTCGATTTCCTGTTCTGCATCCCTTGCGGCTTTGCTGGCAAAGCCGCGTGGGGAGGCATTTTGGACCGGCCAATCCCCGCACATATTCGAGTTGTGCATTCCCGCCACAGCCCAAATATGTGTGTGTGAGGCAATGTCTGAAAGTGGCCTTAGTTGACTTTCTGAGGGAGAGGGAGCTCCCAGTGGCCATATGTTGTGTCTACTAGAAAGCTGAAGCATGATCGATAGTTGATTAATCTGGTAGAGAAATTAATGTATTAAAAGTAGTGACATGTCAAATACACTCTCTCTTGCCTATTGATCTCCTCTTACTTCGAGCCTGCACGTGCCAAAGCTATGGAGCTCAGAGCCTGTGCATGCAGCTAGTGCATTCATCTCCTTAATTTCATATGGATATAATTTACTAAGCAATGTATCTGACTCAGTTAAATGTGGTGCCATTGATCAGGGGGCTGAATTATCTGATTTGATTGGCGCCGTGTTCAATTCAATAGAGAACATAACTGGCTCAATAAGTAATGCTAGTAATTGGGTAGCTGTTTTCTGAAGAAAGATTGCCTGATTTTAAATAGGTAAATTGGTCTCTGCTTTGGCAGAAACTGGATGAATTTCTCTAAGAGAATGGAAGCTAGTTGGGCGCCAGAATAAAACACTATCCTTCTAGAGATACTCTTATTCAAAGTGCCTTGTTTGTTCAGAATGAAAACTTTTGGAAAAATCATGAATGGCGTAGAACAAGTAAACTGAGCAGTTATTGATCCCTTTCTTGAAATAACAGATGTAGGGAACACCCTATAAAATGAACCGGAAGTAAGTTCAAAATGAATACAAGTATCCCCCCCACTCACTCTACAACTGGCCTGTGGAAATCGTTGCCAGATAATGTTGTGACAGCCAAAAAAGGACTAGATAATTTCTTAGAGGATAAGGTCTATACATGGCTATTACTTAAACAAGATGTTCAGGGATGAGACCTCTGATTGTCAGCGGTTGGGAGTAGATAACAGGAAATCAATCACTCCTATGACCTGTTGTGCAGGCCCCTAAAGCAACCAAAGCGGCCACTACTGTCAGAGATGAGATGCTGGACTAAATGGACCATTGGTCTGACATAGTATGACACTTTGCTACTTATGTTCTTAAGAGACTGTCGTTTGCTATGGTTTTCAGAGTACTGAGCATGATGGTGAATCTCAGTTCTCAAACCTAGTTGTAGCCTCTTGGTGCTAATAAAACACAAAATAATATTCAGATGCTTTACAAGGTTCAGCCATGTGATTTTTAAATTGTAATAATGCAGCTGAGACCCCTGTCTGTGAATCAACCAAGGCCAATGCCCTGTGAGGTGGGTGGATGAGTGAAAAGACTGGTTTAAATCAATTTTGAGAACAATTTTGATATCACTTAAGAAGTTTCAAAAGAAAAAGTTGAAAGAGTCATTTCATTTTAGCAAACAAAAAAAAAAAGAAAATTCATTTGACATGGGTTTGAGATTTCACATTGATAGCATTGGGAAGGAAAAGTCCAAAGCTGTCTAGAAGAAATGATTCAAGTTGTAATACAGAAGTCAGTTTTAGATGAGATGCTACCATGCAGGTCCACCCATCCCACACGCGTCCAAATGCCCATCTGAAGGTGATGTGCTGTGTGTGTGTGCACGCTCCCATGACTCACACACCACACACTCATGACCACTCATGGAGCAGTGTAGGGATGGGCGAACAGATCAGGGTTCGGGTTCAGTCGTTTGTTTCAGTCTGGTTCGGTTCGCCCATTAGGTTCGCCCATTCAGTTTGGTCGCCATGTTTGGGTTTGGTCGTTTGGTTCGGCCGTGTTCGGTTCGGTTCAGGTGTTCGGAAAAAGTATCGCGAGAGCCTGTGATTGCCCCGGAAACAGGAAATTCAAGTGCGTACGGAGCTTGTGTGGGTAAGAGTGTTGTGGCTGGCCGTGTGTTCATTTTTTATTCATGTGTGTTTTGGCTGTGTAGTGTGTGTTGGTTTTGGTTTGACTGGTTGGTGAGTGTTGGTGGGTGCTGTGTGTGTTGTGTTGACTGTGTTGGGTGTGTGTTTTTGTTTTTTTAAAAGAAGGTGATCAGTGCCACCACCATTAAACGCTGGGCCTGGGGGAAGGCCAAGGTGGCGGAGCCGGTGTTGGAGGAAGAGGTTCATCCGGTCACTGCTGGATCTTTGGTGGTGGAGGAGGAGCCAGAACCGGTGGGCACAGGAGGTGCTGCTGCCACTGCTGCCAGGTTTGTAAACTTTTTTTTTACTTTGAGGACAAGAAACTTAAGGCTCTATCCATTAGAGCGAGCTCACTGGCATGTGGGTGGGCACGTGGGTGGTGGGCATCATTCAGACACAAACAGTGGGCATCAGTGGGTAGCTGCAGATGTCTGCCACAGAGAGAGAGGGTACTGTAGTGTGGGGGGGCTCTTCCAGCAGTCAGGCACGAGCACGAGCAGCACCCCCACCCAAAC
>QEPC01007999.1:1808598-1846054 GCA_003113815.1 Sphenodon punctatus
CTGGTAAGTTAATTAATTATCTAAAGGGGGTGCCTCCCCCCCTGGCAACTGGGGAGGGGAAGCCCCGAGGGTTTTTTCATTCCCCTCCCCTCATGGAATCTCCTGCCCCGCGTCCCCGCAGCGCAGGCTGGAAATTCTGCGCTGGTTTAAGCGGGGCAGGAGATTCCGCGGGGGGAGGGGAATTCCGCGGGAAATCTGCGAATCGCAGACTCGCGTTTCCCTTGGGGCCCTGTCTATAAAACCCTATATGGCTTGGGCCCCATATCTCTGTGGGATCACCTCACTCCCTGTGATCTGGATTGGCCTCTGCAGTCAGCCGGGAGTGCCCTTCTTGAAGTCCCTGGGGTATCCTGGGGGACGACTATGGAGAGGACATTCTTAGTGGCTGTGCCAAGGCTGTGGAATAATAATAATAATAATAATAATAATAATAATAATAATAATAATAATAATAAAAGTGCTTTACTTTTTAGACAAGCTCTGCTCATGTGGTACAGCAGGAGGCAGCATGCTGTATCAGATGGGACATTATGGCCAAAAAAGACAAATCCTATAACACATTCCTGTTTAAAGAACATCATTGACCATATTGGTGCACGGTTAGTACTCCCTGGCACATGTACAATCTCACTCACTCTATTGGCTTAGTCCAGCCAATAGAATCCAAACATGTAAGTCAGCTGGGAGAAGAAGGGTGATTGGTTAACTCTGATTGGCCAACAGAGGCCTGATCTATTCACCTGGCCCATGTAGACAAGTAAGAAGTAACATACCATTTTTTTCTTCCAATCACTGCCATATCAAAATGTCATCTCTTCACCTCCTGGGAGACTAGACTCTCAGTCTGCTGCCTCCAACTAAAGCAGAGGTGGGTAAACGTTTTCCTCCCAGGGGCCACTTTGAAAATTAGTGCAAGCTCTGAGGGAGGCATAGAAGTTGAGGTGGGAGTGTTTATGCGGTGTGCTCAAGTACAGGAGAGTCCAGGTCGGTCATGGATTGTTGTCATGGATCTGTCCCCTATGGAACTAATAATTTCCCAGTCATTTTCAATTACAGCCTTTCCATGAAAACTCAGGTACTGGATGTGGTTTTAAATGCTTTTTCCAGCTGTACAATTTATGTAAGCTGTGCCTGTACTTATCCCTGGCTGACCTTGCCACAGTAGATAAAATTAGATGTGATATTTAGACCCAATGTGGCCCACTTTGGCCCACAGGTTACTGCCATTGTGTGGTTTAGGGTTCCCAGTTGATTATGAGGTGTTGGTGATTCGCCTGCGGGTCTGTGCCGGGATTAGCAGGACAGTCTTGGACTGGTTTCATTCATTCCTGGCCAGGAGAACTCACCGGGTGGTCTTGGGGGAGTGTACGTCTACCCCCCGGGACCTCACGTGTGGAGTCCCGCAGAGTGCCATTCTCTCCCCCCTCTTGTTTAACATCTATATGCAGCCGTTAGGGGAGATCATGAGAGGGTTTCAGGGCATACAGTGTCATCAGTATACTGATGACACTCAGCTCTACCTCTCCTTTTCCATCGACCCAGGCCATGCAGTCTCCTTATTTTCCCAGTGCCTGTCAGCTGTGGGGGTTTGGATGAGGTTGAGATATCTGCAGCTGAATCCTGACAAGACGGAGGTGATGTTGGTGGGTGAGGGCCTGGGGGGCCTGGGAGTGGTTGAATCTCCTCTTGGGGGTGGTGGTTTGTAGGGCTGATGCGGCAGTAGCTTTTACCGCGCCGCGATTCCGTTCCGCCATTTTGGAAGTGCCCGCGCCACACCGCGACTTTTCTGTGGATATTCCGCTAATTCCGCTGGAATTCTGCAAATCACGGAATTGCAGAAAAATTGCGGAAAAATCATGGAAATCGCGGAAAACCGCTATTCTGCTATTTTTTTGGCGCTGGCGGAATTGCGGAAATAGCGAAAATGTCATGTTTCCACGATTCCACTAAGTTGCGGAATTAAATAAGCGGAACCGTGGAACCGCGGAATGAAAACGCGGAATGAAACCACTAATTGCGGAAACACTGTTTCCGCTGGAAATAGCTACCGCTGCGATATTCCGCTACAGCCCTAGTGGTTTACCCTCCCATGGTCCCGCAGGTACGGAGTCTGGGTGTGCTCCTCGATTCACGGCTCAGCCTGGAATCTCAGGTTGTGACTGTGGTGGGGAGTGCGTTTTTACAGTTACATCTTGTCCGGTGGCTTTGGCCGTATCTCTCAGACTCTGATCTCGCCACTGTCATCCATGCCTTCATCGCCTTGAGGCTGGATTACTGCAATGCGCTCTACGTGGGGCTGCCCGAGAAGCTGGTCTGGAGATTGCAGCTGGTGCAGAATGCCACGGCCCGTCTCCTTACTGGGGTGGGCCGCAGGGAGCACATGACACCTGTGCTCCGGGCTTTGCACTGGCTGCCTATAAAGCACCGGGCTAGGTTAAAGATGCTGGTTTTGACCTTTAAAGCCCTTCACGACCTGGGCCCTACCTATCTGCAGGATCGCCTCACTCCCCATGTGCCCGTGCGACTCCTGATATCGTCTGTGGGGGCCTTTTTGGAGGTTTCCCGGGTGAGATGGGTGGCCACTGATGTGAGATCTTTTTTGGTGGCTGCCCCTGTGCTGTGGAATTCACTTCCGGAGGAGGCTTGGTTAGCCCCCGCCCTCCTGTCATTTCGACATTTGTGTAAGACCTGGCTGTTCCGCCAGGCTTTTGGCAAGGGGGCGGGGTAGGGTGGGGAAGGTGGGGTTTGGGACGAAGGGTGTGTTTTTATTACTTGTTTTAAAATTTGTAGATTTATTTTAAAATGTTTTATTGCTTAATTTTTGTGTGTGTGCATGTTGTTCGCCGCCCCGAGCTGCCTTTGGGCAGGAGGGATGGGATATAAGTTTGAAATAAATAAATAAATGTTGACCCAGATTATCCTCGGTTGTGTTGGTGGCTAGTCTGGGGTCTCACATCTGCATATAGCTGAAGTAACAGCCTGGGCTAGGCCCCTTCAGACTGGGTCAAAACAGGCCACAGTGGGTTAGAACATGTGTTCTTCTGACCTATCATGACCAGGCCTGGATTAGATCTGTCACTGCTGGGCCACCATGGCTGCCTATCATGGTGGGGGTGGGGCACTGGGAGTGGAGTGGGGCTGGGGCTGGCTCTCGGCATGTCTGATGCGGCCACTGCCTGGACTGGGCAGCCTGGGTGGCAGGATGGCTCTTCCAGCCACATTCAAGTGTGGCTGGTAGCCTGAGCTGACCCTAGCTGTGTTATCAGCAGGTTCCCAACCTGGCCTGGGTTATGTTGGCTGCGCGCCACCATCTTGACCACGAGACTTGATTTCTGTAACTTCCCCTTCTGTGGCCTTGCAGTGGTGTGTCTCCATTGCTTGGAGCTTGTACAGAACATGACAGCACAGCTGTTTACTGGTTTGAGCAGCTGTAAACATATTATGACTGCCGCAACTTCTTTGCATTGGCTACCTATAGAGCAACAGATTGAATTGAAGTTTGTGCTGCTGGTTTTTAAGGCCTGAACGGCATAGGCCTTGGCTATGGAACCAGGACCTGCTCCAGGAACCTCACCAATACAGAGGTTTTGGGGATCCTGCCATTGTGCTTTAAGATGGCAGGTAATCGGTCTCTTGTGGAGGTGGACCCCTCTGTGTGGAACTCATTCCCTCCAGATGTTCATCTCAGCCCCTCCCTCCTTGCCTTTAAAAAGCACCTGAAAGCCCTTCAGGGATTTTTTCTCCCCTTTTGCCTTCTCTTTTTCTGTTTTAAATGTATTTTATATGGATATATTAAGATGTTATAGTGTTTTATTGTATTTTAATGTTGTGAAGTGCTTTGAGCAGCATCCGGAAGAAGGCTACTATACAAGTAAAGTTTATTATTATTCATATTATTGTTGTTAAATTTGGGTGAAGCTACATGAGCAGCGAGGGCCTGATCCCTGTGTGGCCCTGTGGCGTGTCAGCGTGGCCGCCATGCTGCACGGCCATCGTGGGCAGCTCAGTGCACAAGCAGACCCCCTCCGCGAGGAAGCTGGGTGGCCAGTCCATTCTTGAAGCTCCCACCACAGCCATGGTGGGCCGTGGTGCCGGCCACATGAACAGGTGCTCAGCTCTGCCCCGCTTCCCTCTGCCCCACCGAGATCCCTCCCCTGGCCATGACACGGCCACATGCAACTGGTGACAGCACCCATCACTCAAGGTCCTGCAGCAGTGCTTCCTACATGGTGGGGCAAGCACAGCCCAGGCACACAAGTTGCCCCAACTTGGGCAGCATTGCCCCAGCTGGGGGTAAGGCTACTCTGTGACGCATCCTCAGAATTTACCCAGTGATGCGTCATGTAGCAGCCAGCTGCTCACCCTACCCTGGGATGGGGAGAGGGGGGGGACATCTGGCGGTTGCCAACCACAAGATGCACTGCATCATGTGACCTGCTTCCAAAAGTGGGGTACGGTAATGTTTACCCAAGGAATGGCAGCCTCCCCAAGCTGTCTCATGTGGTTTCACCTCCCCTTGTGTGCAATGCATACCCTCATCTCTGCTCGCTTACCCTGAGTCAGTCTTTCAGTGCTTGGGGGTAGGAACCGGATCCAGGTGCCAGATGCAGGAACTGGATAGGGGCCAAATAAAAACTAACCAACCATAGGCCACATTGGGTCCTTGGGCCTGAGGTTCCCCACCCCTGTACTAAGGCAAAAACCATGGTCTTGAACAAATACTCTTCCGTCTTCTGGTGGGAATGCCCACAAAGTTCCAGTTTTCCCCCTCACTGTCACCTCAAACAATTGTTCCTTCTGTTCCAATCATCTTTCTCATCATCTCATTCCTAATGTGGTCCCTGCTGGCATGAGAAATGGCTAATCACTCTGTGAGCCTCCCCAACTCATAGGCTAACCGGCACTGCATCCTTTCTCTGTGCTTCAAGACTGCAAGAGAACTTAGAGTCTGGGCCACAATTAGCCTAAGTCACACTTGTCCAGGCTTGTTGTAATGTCAACTTGCCCTCTGTGCCTTGGAGGAATTGTTTTTAAGCTAACCTGGCTGCTAAATCAATTATTTCCTTCCTGATTTTGTGTGTGTGTGTGTGTAGTTGTTTTTAAAAAGCTGTTCGCTTGGTTCATTTGGGAATATGCTCGCCAACCTTAAATGTCTGTCAATTTGCTGTGAATAATTCTCAACCTTGTTTAGCTGGAATGGCCTCCCCACCCCCCACCCCTTTCTCAGCAGACAAACTGGCTACAGTTGTCAGAATTTAATATTTCTGGCTGTGGTGCCGGAGATTGCAGACTGGGCTCGACTGAGTGAAATTTCATCTCAGCGCATGAATTGGAAGGCTCAGACACTCATTTACTAACTCTAGGGATTAGAACTCAGGGGGAAAGGGAAAGAACAGCAGCAAATACAGAGCCAGTAACACGTGAAGCAGCAACTCAGAAAGAAGAATGACCATAGGGAGAAAGAGACAGCACTTTGTGAGGTATGAGATGTTCAAAAAGTGACTGGGCAGACATCTGTCAGTGACGTTGTAGCTGTAGTAATCCTGCACCCAAGCAGGGGGTTGGACCTGGTGACCCTTGATGTACATTTTGTTTCTCAATTTGCTGATAAATGTGTTTACTAGGATCCCGTTTACCCCTTTGCCATTTACTGCTTTGCCGTCAGTTTCAAATCCCAAGAGGTTCAATGCAAAATTGCATTTCTTCTATCTTCCCTGCACTCCACTTTCTCTTTTACTTCCTTGTAACTCATTGGCTGGCGCAGATTCCTTTACTAATATGTCATCCAGTTGCAGATTGGACAAAGCAAAGGGAACAACATAGAACAACAATTCTGACTGAAGGCGCTAGAATGAAGGTTAAGAGGCACTGGGGGGAGGTTAAGGGGTGGGATATTCATACAGTGATTGGCTCAGAAATGCAGTACAATGAACAAACAGAAACCTGTGGTAAAATGGTACCCTCGGCAATGCAGTAAGTGGTAAATGGATGGTACATGGTATCTGGTGGTAAATGGTAAGTAGAAAATTGTCAAACTGGGACAGTATCTTGCAGTATTGCAAGAATAGAGAAATTGTATCGGTATTGGAAAATGTTCAGATAATTGATCCTGGTTCCTGAGATGGTGACATTTCTCATGAGCAACCATTTGGCTGCTCATTCCATCCCTAGTAGTCACTCAATCTATTGTCCTCACCATTTTCAATATTTATTGCTGGAGGTTCAGTCAGAATTTTTTTTAAAGAGGTGGGGCGAGTTCTAATTAGAGGGGAATTGCAAAGGCAGAATTTAAAGATTTTGGGCTATTGTTTTCATTTGAAATGAAGCAGATGCCAAAATGCTATTTGTTTCCTGCTTCCTTCCCTAAAATAAATATTTATTCCAGATAAATAACGCTCTGTGGGGCTACCATTGGTGATGGTCCGGTAATGGTCTGTACCATGGTGCAGAACACGGCGGCCCATCTCCTAGCGGGGACAGGTCGCTGTGAGCACATTACAACAGTGCTTCGTTCGTTGCACTGGCTGCCTATAGTCTTCCGGGACCGATTCAAGGTGTTGCTTTCATTTATATTTATTTATTTATTCTATTTATACCCCGCCCCTCCTGTACACAGCTCGGGGCGGCTTCCAACAATAAAAACAGAAATATAAAACAATTTAAAACATAAAAATACAATCTCAATATTAAGAACAGAGCCCGGGATACATTAAAAAATAAATAGGGTAGTGTCACGGGGGTTGGGGGAAAAGGTTTGGAAGAAAAGAGAAAGGAAGGTGAGAAGGGAAAGGGGGCAGGGAAAAAGGGGCGGCTTCCTCTTGTCATAAGCAATCTGAGTATAATAATCCCTCAGGGTGTTGGGTGGGCTTTCCCTCCTACTCAGAGGGCAACCCGTCTCATCATTGGGATAGTAGAGAGGAAGCCAATTGCCCCAGGGGAGGAAAAGCACAAAGGAATTTCTCAGTCGTTCAGGGAGATATACAGGAACCTGGACACCGTGAAGATCTGTGGCAGGAAGGTAGGGGGAAATGGTCCTGGGGAAGGGAGCAGACGGGAAGGGATGGCAGGGAGTAAGGAAGGTGAAGGTGGGTAGGACTTGCGCTCAGGGAAAGGGATATGGTAAGGGAAGAGAAGGGAGGACTTGAGGATATGGAACAACAGGAGCTAGGGAACCAAACACCAGAATCTTAAACCACGTATACAGGAGCACAAACTAAGACTTAACAAGACAAACAGATCACCACTCTTACCACCATTCACTCTACACCAGGAAGGGGGAGAACACCAGGAACAGTCACTCAGGTCTCACTCTTGATCAAGGTTTCAGGCAACAAGGAGCAATACAAGATACCAGGGGGCCAGCTTCTCAAAATGATTACCGGCGGCTGCTTCTAGCCCCGCCGGTGTATTATATAGCCCGAAGCCCAAAAGGGATTAGCGTGCTCAGGGCGGGGCCTCAATCTGCCTCTGAGCCTCCCCTTACGAGCGGCATGCTTGGAGCCTGGGCGGGGCCTGAGTTCTCCTGCAAGCATGGAGAGGCCCCGCCCCCTAATCACGGCGAGCCTGATGCCTCTGATCTCTCTTCTTCCTAGGATGCCTGCTGATTCCAATCCCCCTATCAGCGCGAACCCTGACAGTACCCCCTCGTCCAAGTCCCCCTCCCTCCCACCAGGGTTCTAAGACCAGGCCGAGAGGGGTGGCGTAGGTGAAAGGTTCGAATAAGGCGGGGGGCATGGATATTCATAGCAGGTTCCCAAGATCGCTCCGTGGGTCCATAATGCTTCCAATCCACTAAATAATATAATCGTGAACCAGAGATGCGGGAATCTAAGATGGCTCGAACCTCATATTCGGAGCCACCAGGTAGAAGAATAGGAGGGGCAGGAACATCACGTTGGAGGGGATAACTCGGAATTTGCGCCTTTTTCAAAAGGGACACATGGAAAGAAGGGTGTATGCGTAGATGGGTTGGTAACCCTACAGTGTAAACGACTTCATTCAATTTCCGCGTAATGGGAAAGGGCCCCATATAAGCATCATCAAGCTTAGCAGAGGGGCGTAGAGAGGGGTAGTTTCGACGCCGTACCCATACAAGGTCACCTACTTGAAAGGAGGGTCCTGGGAGACGACGTTTATTGGCGGAGGCTTTATAACGGGCACGGGCATCCAACAGATGTTGTTGGGCCACTCGTTGGGCTTTATGAATAATCCTCACCAATGCATCTGCTGCTGGTACCGACGAGAGGGGAGCATCTGGGAAACAAAGGGGAGGGTGAAAACCATACGAGACATAGAAAGGTGAATTTCCCAAGGAGGCGTTGGGGCCATTATTGTACGTAAATTCAGCAAGGGGTATATGTTCCACCCAATCGTCTTGAAGGTAAGTACAAAAGCAACGCAAATATTGTTCGATGTGTTGGTTTACACGTTCAACTTGTCCATTCGCCTGAGGATGGTAGGCTGTAGTAGGCCGGAGGTCCACCTGAAGAAGGGTAAAAAAAGCCTTCCAAAATCGAGAAATAAATTGGGGGCCTCTATCTGAAACAATCATCTTTGGTAGGCCATGTAAACGTACTACTTCTCGAAGGAGGAGACGAGCAGTGACTGGGGCCGAGGGTATCCCTTTACAGGGAATGAAATGTCCCATCTTAGTGAAATAATCGATAATAACCAAAATAGAGTCGTATCCTGCTGACTTGGGAAGGCCAACTATAAAATCCATAGCAATCTTTTGCCAAGGGCCTTTGGGATTGTCGGTAAGCTGTAATAACCCTACAGGTAGAGTCCGAGGGGTTTTAGTACGCGCACAGGTGGGGCAGCCTTGAACATATTGTTTAACATCCTTACGGATGGAGGGCCACCAAAAGGATCGTGAAATCAAGGAAAGAGTCCTTTGATATCCTGGATGTCCTACAAGGGGAGAATCATGGTGAGCCCATATTACCTGTGGCCGGAACCTGCAAGGAATAACTACCTTTCCTTTATTGAAAGCCAGCCCATACCATTGTTGAAACTCTGGACGTAGCGGCTCCTTTTGAGATACGGCTCTTAGTTGTGGTAGAGATGGGAGGGTAACCGCAATAGTCCGAGAACGTAGGATGGGTCCTTGGAGATCTCCTTCCTTCTCGATATGAGTGTAATACCGGGATAGCGCATCCGCCATGGTATTTTGAGAACCGGGACGATACTGTATCGAGAAACAAAAACGTGCAAAAAATAATGCCCACCTTGCATGGCGTGGATTATTGATACGGGCAGAGTGTAGATATGATAAATTCTTATGGTCCGTATACACCAGGATGGGATGGGGGCCCCCTTCAAGGAAATGCCTCCAGGTCTCAAATGCAGCCTTAATAGCTAATAATTCCTTATCCAAGATAGGATAGTTTCTTTCAGCTGGGGTCAATTGGCGTGAGTAGAAGGCACAAGGAAGTCGACGTTTCGAAGGTTCATGGACTTGAGTTAACACAGCTCCAATGGCAACGTCCGACACATCTGCTTCTACTATGAAGGGTAGAGAAATATTCGGGTGTTGTAACAGTGGAGCAGACATAAAGGCCTGTTTGAGGTGAACAAAAACTTTTTGTTGAGGGGCCCCCCACACAAATGGAGTTCCCTTTTTCAATAGCGTAGTAAGAGGTTTTGTAAGGTCGGCATATCGAGGAATATACTGCCGATAATAGTTAATACTACCTAAAAACCTCTGTAAGGCTTTTACTGTCCTTGGGGCCGGCCACTGATTAATGGCCTCAAGTTTACTGGGGTCCATATGAATTCCCTGGGAGGAAACAATGAATCCCAGAAAAGGGACAGAGGTGGTATGAAAAACGCATTTCTCAAGTTTACAGTATAATTTGTGGCATAATAGCCATTCCAGGACTGTCCGTACATGATGAACGTGCTCCTCTGAGGATGAAGAAAAAATGAGAATATCATCAAGATATGCTACCACATATAAATCAAGCAAATCTCTTAGAATGTCATTAATAAAATGCTGAAAGGTAGCAGGAGCGTTTACAAGGCCATAGGGCATCACACAATATTCAAAGTGCCCGAATCTCATGCAAAACGCAGTTTTCCATTCATCCCCCTCCTTTATTCGCACCAGATTATAGGCGCCCCTCAGGTCCAACTTGGTGAAGATAGTAGCTCCTTGGAGCTTTCCAAGAAGTTCAGGGATTAGGGGAAGGGGATATCGGTTCTTAACCGTCATTTGATTCAGTCCTCGATAATCTATACATGGTCGAAGGTCTCCCTCCTTCTTCGGAACAAAGAAGAGGGGAGCCCCTGCAGGGGAAGTGGAATGGCGAATAAATCCCTTTTCTAAGTTGTCTTTAATATACATTCGTAAGGTTTCAGTTTCCCCTGGAGAGAGATTGTAAATTCGACCATATGGAGGTTCATGGTCGGGAAGAAGTTCAATAGGGCAGTCATAGGACCTGTGGGGTGGAAGCTCGGAAGCTTCCTGTTTACTAAATACCCTTGCTAAATCATGGTATTGGGGAGGGATCCGAGGATCAATTAGGGGGGACGAGGTAATGGGGGCGATAGCAGGAGGGATCTTAGCTTCAATCAGAGGAAAAGGAATAATATGAAGGTGACAAACAGGGGATGTAAAGTTAAGGGTCCGCGAGACCCAGTTAATGGCGGGATTATGATTCTGGAGCCAGGGTAATCCAAGAACCAGGGAGAATAAAGGGGAGGAGATTAAGTCAAATTGGAGGGTCTCTACATGAGAACCGATAGTACACCCCAAGGGAGCGGAACATTTTAACAGAGGACCTGAAGCAAGAGGGGACCCATCAATTGTCTGAACCAGTTCCACAGAGGCCCGGGTCTGTTGGGGCACCTCATGGTCTTTAGCAAAGGAGACATCCATAAAGTTCCCTGATGCCCCCGAATCCACCAAAGCTCTAACCACGAGAGAGCGATGGGGAGACCATTGCAGGGCAAGGGGAACAAATAACTGTGGGGGGGTGGAGTGCTCTCTCCCAGACCCAAGGAGGGAACCAGGATGATGTACCGAGAGGTCCCCCAACTCCCCTGGTCCCTGGAGTCTCCCGACGCGGGGGGGACATCCATTCCCAGAGGGACATTACCTAGAAAAATGAGCATCTCCCCCGCAATAAAAACAAAGGCGGAGGATGCGCCGCCTTTCATGCTCCTCTGGACCAAGAGGGCCCCTGACTGCACCTATCTGCATGGGTTCAGAAGTTCCTGAACCAGTCGGGGCAAGGGGAGGAGTAACTGGTACCCCAGGAACCCCAAACCCCATTCCCCTACCTTGGTCCCGTTTCCTCTCCCGTCTCCATTCAGTAAGCCGTTCATCAATCTGGAGGGAGAGCGTGACCATGTCCTCCAGAGTGATTGGAGTAGTGGTAGCACAGGCTAATTGATCTTTAATATCCTCATTCAGGCCCTGTCGAAACAGGGCCCGAAAGGCTGAATCACTCCAATCTAAGTCAAAGGCAAGTTTTCTAAAGTGGGTTATATAATCCAATAGAGGGGTCTTTCCTTGCCGTAAATGGAGGATAGTCTGCTCCGCATCCCTAACCCTATGGGGATAGTCGAACAGAAAACGAAATTGTTTTAGAAAACCTTTATAACTGCGCAACAAATCATCATCTGAAGCTAGAAGAGGGGTAGCCCAGTCCAGGGCTACTCCCCCCAATAGCCCTACTATATAGGCCACCTTAGCCTGATCTGAATCATAGGTAAGAGGTTGTGTTTGAAAAGTGAGGTTACAAAGGGCTAAAAACCCCTGACATTCTTTTCTATCCCCATAAAACTTATCAGGACGGGGAGCTTTAGGTTCTCTAGGAACAGGTATAAAAGGTGGCACTTTTGGAGGGAGAGGGGCTGTTGCTCCCTTAGGAGCCCCCTCCTCCTCCTCCATAGGGGTAAGTGGGTAGCGATCTACCGATTCCTGTAGGGACTTATATCTAACCCGTAGCTCTTTATTTTCAGCTTTTAAATCTTGAACCTCCATTGTAAGGGATTGTACAGCAAGTATTAATTTTTTAACCTGCTGCTCGGGCTCCATAATGTTAGGGGAGGAGGGAGGAGTGCCGGTAATTCTGTCACGGGGGTTGGGGGAAAAGGTTTGGAAGAAAAGAGAAAGGAAGGTGAGAGGGGAAAGGGGGCAGGGAAAAAGGGGCGGCTTCCTCTTGTCGTAAGCAATCTGAGTATAATAATCCCTCAGGGTGTTGGGTGGGCTTTCCCTCCTACTCAGAGGGCAACCCGTCTCATCATTGGGATAGTAGAGAGGAAGCCAATTGCCCCAGGGGAGGAAAAGCACAAAGGAATTTCTCAGTCGTTCAGGGAGATATACAGGAACCTGGACACCGTGAAGATCTGTGGCAGGAAGGTAGGGGGAAATGGTCCTGGGGAAGGGAGCAGATGGGAAGGGATGGCAGGGAGTAAGGAAGGTGAAGGGGGGTAGGACTTGCGCTCAGGGAAAGGGATATGGTAAGGGAAGAGAAGGGAGGACTTGAGGATATGGAACAACAGGAGCTAGGGAACCAAACACCAGAATCTTAAACCACGTATACAGGAGCACAAACTAAGACTTAACAAGACAAACAGATCACCACTCTTACCACCATTCACTCTACACCAGGAAGGGGGAGAACACCAGGAACAGTCACTCAGGTCTCACTCTTGATCAAGGTTTCAGGCAACAAGGAGCAATACAAGGTACCAGGGGGCCAGCTTCTCAAAATGATTACCGGCGGCTGCTTCTAGCCCCGCCGGTGTATTATATAGCCGGAAGCCCAAAAGGGATTAGCGTGCTCAGATTGGGGCCTCAATCTGCCTCTGAGCTTCCCCTTATGAGCGGCATGCTTGGAGCCTGGGCGGGGCCTGAGTTCTCCTGCAAGCATGGAGAGGCCCCGCCCCCTAATCACGGCGAGCCTGATGCCTCTGATCTCTCTTCTTCCTAGGATGCCTGCTGATTCCAATCCCCCTATCAGCGCAAACCCTGACAGGTAGGGGCAATAAAAAATCCACTAAACCCCCCCCTCCCCAAAGGCCTGGGCGAACAGCCAGGTTTTACACCTTCACTGGAATATCAAAAGGCTTGGGGTCAGGCGCGCTTCCTCCGGTAGGGAGTTCCAAAGATGTGGCCCGAACACCAAGAATGCCCTCTCCATTAGAAGGCACCCCCGGCAGACCGAAGGAGCCGCTCCGGGTCAGGGAGGGCGAGGCGGTCCCTGAGGTATGAGGGGCTGAGACCGTGAAAGGCTTTGTAAATCAATACCAACACCTTGAACCTGGCTCGGCTCGCTATCAGCAACCAGTGCAGAGCCCAGAGCACAGGTGTTATGTGCTCCCAACGACCCGTCCCCGAAAGGAGACGGGTCGCCTCATTCTGCACTAGCTTCAGCCTCTGAACCAGGCACAAAGGAAGCCCCACGTAGAGCGCGTTGCAGTAGTCCAGCCTCGAGGTGACGAAGGCATGGATGAGGGAGGCCAGGTCCGGGCCGGAGACGAACAGACGCAGCCTCCATACCAGATGCAACTGGCGAAAGGCAGCCTTTGCGACTGCCTCCACCTGCTGCTCCAGGCAAAGATCTGCATCCAGCACCCCCCCAGACTCCGGACCTGTTGAGCTATGGGACGGTGAACCCACCCAATAAGGGGGGCCGACACCTCCTTTGCTCTCCCCACCTGTCAGGGCGCGCCCTGATCGCTGCCGTTAGGAGCGGGCTTCCCTGCAGGCTGGGAGCGCCGCTGCCGTCAGTGCGAGGGGGGTGGAGCTACTCCTCGCACTGGCGTGTTCTCCTGACCCCGCCCCTCACACCGGCATGCAGAGCACAGCGCATGACTCTCTGGAGGGTTGGGGCCCTGCCCGGAGCTCACCGGGAGTAAATCAGGCACAGGGCTATAAATAGAACCGGCGGGGCCATGAGCCATCGCCGGTAATCATTTCTGAGAGACTGGCCCCCTTCTGTCTGGATAAACTTGTTGTAGCCTATGGAGTGAAAGTACTGAGAGCCTGAGCCTTCCTTGTGTTCCCCCCCCCCCCTTGTCCCTGGAGTCAGTGGTAAGTGTAAGTGTTAGTATCATTATCGTCTTGTTAGTATTGTGTGATAGCAAAGTGGGATCCTGGTGTAAGGGTTTCCCTGCTCCTCCTGCCTTTTTGTTTTCTAGGTCCCTGTGTTCCCCGTTGCAAACCCTTGCCCTTGATTGTAAGCCCTACCCTTCACCCGCTTGTGATATTCCTCACCCCTTCCTGCCCCCTTCCTCTTCCCCTACCTTGGGAGTTTCCCTTCCCCTCCTCCCTTCCTTCCCTCACTTTTTCCCAAACACGCCGTGCCCTGGGTCCTGTGAAATTCCCTGAGTGTTTGGTCTGGAAGTGTTGTATTGTCCCTGTCCTTGGGGCAAGTGGCTTCCTCTCTCTACAGTCCCAATGATGATACGGGTTGCTCTCTGAAGCTGAGAGAAAGCCCACACTCTATCCTGAGGGACATCTTAACCCATATGGGGAAACCCGAGCAGAGAGGAAGTTGCCCTGTGTATATTCATGTCTATTTGTTGGTGTGGGAGATATCCTTGGGCCCTGTTACCCCTGCCCCTTTCCGTTCCTCCCTCTTCTACCCTACCCCCTTGACACCACCAACATCACCTCCATCTTATCGGGGTTGAGCTTCAGTCTGCTGTGCCACATCCACTCCGCCATGGCCTCCAAACACTGGGATAGCACTGAGATAGCAGGGTCTGGGTCCGTTGAAAAAGAGAGGTACAGCTGAGTATCATCAGCATATTGGTGACAACACACCCCAAACCCTCTCACGACCTCCCCCAGGGGCTGCATATATACGTTAAATAATAATGGAGACAGAATGGAACCCTGCGGAACGCTGCAGGATAAGGCGCGGGGGCAAAATGTCTCCTCCCCCAGCACCACCTGCTGGCTTCTCCCTGAGAGGAATGAATGGAACCATTCAAGAACAGTCCCATTCAGACCCCCCAGGTCACACAGCCGTCTCAGCAGCAGCCCATGGTCCACGGTGTCAAAAGCGGACGAGAGATCTAGCAGGATGAGAAATGTTGAACATCCTACATCCATCTCCCAGCGGAGATCGTCGACCAAGGCCACCAATGCCGTTTCGGTGCCATAGCCGGGGCGGAACCCAGATTGAAATGGGTCCAGGAAACCGATGCTGTCTAGATGTGCCTGGAGCTGGATTGCCACCGCCCACTCAATAACCTTCCCTAAAAGAGGCAGAGGCCATCTCGGAGCCACCCTGTCGATGGCCTCCTCCAGCAAGGTGTTCCAAGACTGGACCAGCTCATCTACAGAGTGACCATCCAGGACCAAGGTTAATTCCCTCAGGGCTTCCTGGAACCGCTGGGGTTCCATCAGCCTCCGAGGGTGGACCATCATAACTGGTCCTTTCCCCTTCTGGGGTGGGTGCGCGGAGAGACCGGCCTGAAGGAGATAATGGTCCATCCATGAGAAGGGCGCTGCTGTAACCTCCCTCACAACCGGATCCCCTGTCAAGGCCAGAACTGAAGAGCAGGTCGAGGGTGTCCCCCCCACATGGGTTGGGAAGATAACCTCCTGGGACAAATCCATGGTTGCCATGGTGGTCATGAATTCTCGCTCCGCCCTGACAAGGCCAGAATCAGCGTGAATGTTGAAGTTCCCCAGGACCAAATTCCTAGAGGAGCCCAACACCACCTCCGAGGCCAGCTCTGCTAGAGTGGTCAGGGATGCCGTTGGACAAGAAGGAGCCCGGTATACCAGCAGCACCCCTAGCTTGCCCCCAGCCAAATTGAACACCGCGTGAAGGGCCTCAATACCCACAATCTCCTGAAGTGGATACCTCCTAACAGGCCAGTCCTCTCTAAAAATAATCGCTACACTACCTCCCTGGCCACCTATGTGGGGCTGATGCTGCACGGCATACCCGGCCGGAACGAGATCCGTCAAATTTGGACCAGCGAACTCATCCAGCCAGGTCTCCGTGGACCTTGGACCTGGTTCCTCTCCCATCCCCAGTGGGGGATGGCAATCTGCACCTCCTTCAGGCACCTTGGTCCCCTAGGGGTGCGAGCCATCCACCCCCATGGACCATACCGTCCATGCCTCAGAACTACCCCTATAGCTGCCTCCTCCCCCCCGTCCACCACACCCCGGCCCCCAAAACCCGACTGCTCGCCCTGTGGCCTTCCCCCCCCACCCCCCCCCCCCACCCCCCTCCCACCCCCCTAGCCCTGAACAAAAGAACCCCACCAAACGTCCCCCACCACCCCCTGTGGCCCCAAAGTGCCGTGCCACCAAAGTGCCGGCAGGAGCCGCTGGCCGCTGGGTTTTACAGCCCCGGCTTCTTCCGGGTGGGGGAGGGGACAAGCTGGCCCTTGTGACTGGCTTCTGTGCTCCCCCACGCCCCATGGGACTCACGGCAGTCTGTTTCCTCTGCAGGTGACAGCGGAGCACATTGGGGTAGCGGAGCAGCGGCAGAACCAGCAGACCCCCTCCTCCTCAGCCGCAGATGGTGAAAAGCAGTCAGGCAGGTAAGTGAAGTCTTGCAGGAGCCGCTGGCTGCTGGGCTTTAAAGCTCCGGCTGCTTCTGGGTGGGGGAGGGGACAAGCCGGCCCTCACGACCGGCTTCTGTGCTCCCCCCTGCCCCCAGGACTCTCGGCAGTCTGCTTCCTGCACAGGTGACAGTGGAGCATGTTGGGGCAGCGGAGCAGCAGCGGCACCAGCAGACCCCCCTCCTCCTCAGCCGCAGATGGTGAAAAGCAGGCAGGCAGGTATGGATCAGAAACAGGGGGAAGCTGAAAGAGCAGGTCTTGAAGGTAACGTTGATTTATAAAGCCCTAAATGGCCTGGCCTGGCCCCCACTTATCTGCAGGATTGCCTCACCCCCTGGGTCCTGGACCAGCCCCTGCAGTGATCCAGGGATGACTTCCTAAGAGTTCCCAGGTTTCTCAGGTGGAAATTATGAGGAGAGTGTTCTCAGTGGCTGCACTGCAGCTGTGGAACTTCCTCCCAACGGAGGGCCGCTGGGCCCCAGACCTCCCCTCTTTCCAAAGACAGTGTGAAACCTGGCTGTTTTGCCAGGCATTTGGCGAAGGGGACAGGTGATGGGCTGGTGGGAGGGGGGAGGGGGGATTTTGGCTCTGCCTGGGTTGTTTTTGTTATTTGTTTTATACCACATTGTTTTATATTATGTTATTTATTGAATAATTTTATTATTGTGATATTGCATATGTTTTTAATTATTTTGTGAGCCATCCCAAGCTGTCATGGCAGGAGGGGACGGCTAAGAAATCCAAAGGGGGAGGGGATGTTCAGGTATTTTGGTTATTTCATCATTCAGGTATTTCAATTTATTTGGTTAGTGACCAAAGTATCTGAAACAAATAACCAAATAAACTGGAATATCAAACTGAAATATTGGGTGATTTCAGATGTTACGGGGCCCATTGGCCCCGTACCGAAATCACCCAATTCATTCCCCGCCGGGATCACCCCGTCACGCCATATTAGACGTGCTGGGGGGATCCCGGTGGGGAATCTGGGAGGGGGCGGGGCCGCGCGGCGCAACGTGCGGCCGCACAGCCCCGCCCCCTCNACTAACCCTGACAGTACCCCCCTGTCCAAGCCCCCCCCTCCCACCAGGGTTCTAAGACCAGGCCGAGAGGCGTTGCATAGGTGAAAGGTTCTAATAAGGCAGGGGGCATGGATATTCATAGCAGGTTCCCAAGATCGCTCCGTGGGTCCATAATGCTTCCAATCCACTAAATAATATAATTGTGAACCAGAGATGCGGGAATCTAAGATGGCTCGAACCTCATATTCGGAGCCACCAGGTAGAAGGATACGAGGGGCAGGAACATCACGTTGGAGGGGATAACTCGGAATTTGCACCTTTTTCAAAAGGGACACATGGAAAGAAGGGTGTATACATAGATGGGTTGGTAACCCTACAGTGTAAACGACTTCATTCAATTTCCGCATAATGGGAAAGGGCCCCATATAAGCATCATCAAGCTTAGCAGAGGGGCGTAGAGAGGGGTAGTTTTGACGACGTACCCATACAAGGTCACCTACTTGAAAGGAGGGTCCTGGGAGACGACGTTTATCGGCGGAGGCTTTATAACGGGCACGGGCATCCAACAGATGTTGTTGGGCCACTCGTTNGATCACCCCGTCACGCCATATTAGACGTGCTGGGGGGATCCCGGTGGGGAATCTGGGAGGGGGCGGGGCCGCGCGGCGCAACGTGCGGCCGCACAGCCCCGCCCCCTCCACGCACCCCGCTGCCCGCCCTCCGGGGAGACAGGCGGCCGGCGAGGCCAATGAGGCCGCCGTGTCAGGCCGGATTCGCCACGGCTCGGGATCCCGCCGGTGATCCCGGGCCGTGGCGCCCGACCAGACGAGACACCGGGGTTCACCCCAGCATGGAATTACATTCAACACGCGGCGGCCGCCGGTCCCTCCGCTTCGGCCACTCGCGTGGTGAATGTAATTCCACGCCGTGGTAACATCTGGGGGGAAACATCCGTTTTCCCCAGCAGACGTTCCGAAATCACAGCCACCGCCCGGAATTGAGCGTGGTTGACTGTGATCTCATAACGTCTGAAAATACACATTGAAACGTACAAAGTTACTGCAGTATTCAAAACAAAATCCTCAAAATAACAGATATAGAAATTTGGTTTCAGCAGACAGATATTATTTGTATATTAGGACTATCCAAATATGCAAATTATATTCATTCATTCATTCATTCATTCATTCATTCATTTGTTTTTATAGAGCACTCAGGACAGGCCATCACATAAAATAGATATAAGATAAAAATATTGGAAATATAAAATAAAATAAAAATCCAGTATCCAAAAAATCAGTAACTTCCAGTACTAATTTTTCAGTTTTATGATTACCAATCAGTCGGAAAACCTAAAAAATCAGGTCGGAAAACCTAAAAAAATCGTACCTATTTCAGGTACTACTCTAGGCAGGGGACAGGGGATAGGGTGAGCTGGAGTGACCAACCAGGCCCTTTTATTTTCTAGACTTCCAGGGACCCTGCATTGGCCCCCATTTTGACCAGGGCAAGTTCCCCACTCCCTTATAGTGGGACCCCAAACATGACCACCTTTAGAGTAGGGGTGTGCATGTCATTTTTGTTATTACAATAACAATAACAAAATTTGACATTTTTGTTATTGTTATTGCAATAATGAAAATGATAAATAATAACAAAAATACAAATGAATACAACGTTTTGTTTATGAAATAAGGCAAAAAATTGAAAAAAGTATTTCCGGCTATAACTTGTTTCTTATTCAATTCTGATGAACAATGGGGAAATTGTACCCCAAATGGAGGGCACTATGTGTGCCAATTTTCAAAATGAATAGATAAAGGTAACCAATCATAGAAGAAATTGAATGTTGTGAATTTAAAGAAAAGCTCCAAACACATTCATGACTACAACCTCTTTATCTTCCATCCAATTTGCATGAAACCTGTGAATGCTATGTACCTCCACAAGCCAAACATACCAGCTAATTTCCAAAAGGATTGGATAAACGGTAATGATAGTATAAGACATTAACCTGAAAATACATTTCCAGCTGGAATATTCGTATATTCCATCCTGTTTACAGGTTATTTGGCAGGAATGTATCATGTACCTTCCCTGTTATCTCTGCAAAACTACAGGACAATATGATAAAGGGACCTAATTTTATAAGTGATTGAAGTTGTCCCCTTGAAGACCATTATTCAGATAAAGAGCAGCACATGCAGTGCCAGTCAGGGGCAGGCACCCTGCACGGCAGGGGGAGAGAGGCTGTAGGAGGGAGGATGTGGAGCAACCCAAAAGACTGACAGACACATTCACTGGCCAGTTACTGCATGCTTCTAGCTTTACAGTACCAATCAGTAGTGGCTTCGAGGCAGGCATAGGGGGGAGCTCTCAGGCGGGCATAGAAGGGACATAACTGGGACTTTGGAGATAGCATCCCAATAATCAGGAAATATTACATTTTTACACACAAGTTAAAGTTCTGGATTTTTCATTCTTCTGGGTTTACAAGTCCACAAGTAAGTTCCGGATTCATTTTTCACACACACACTGCCCTGAGGCAGTTCTTGGATGCATTCTTCACATACACGCTGCCCTGAGGCAGCCTAAAGTAGCCACAGCTGTAGATGTGATTGGCTGCCATGGAAACCAAGTGACCACAGCTGCCTGGAGCAAAGCAGTTTACCAGGAGAACTTTTTACACACAAAAGTTCTGGGAGAAGTTCTATGTAGAAGTTCAAAGATCCGGATGTTTAAGATCTGGGTGAGTTGAACACACAGAAAGTTCAGGATGTAACAGCAAACATCCAGGAGAAATGTGTGTGTAAAAACACCATAGTTTACACATTCAGGCTGGCCAAATATCATCACAATCACATCCTGCACCACTGTGACAGAGGACACGAGAGAATCTCTATTGGCTCTTTCCTAAACAGATGCTTCTGACTTCCCAATAACAAGTGGGCAAGAGATTTTGGGATGGTCACAGCACAGAATGAGGATATTTGGTTAACATTTGTGCTGGCCAATTGGCATCACAAACTGATCTTTTACCACAATGACACGTAAGAGAATCCATGGCATAGGCTCCTTCTCTGAATATGCTGTGCAGGCATATAAAATTGGGACCCTTTATTACATCTTTATTATATTTGGCAGAGATGACTGTGAAAGTGTGATATAGATCTCTTCCAAAGTTCATGTACACTGATTGGACTACAAAGTTGTTACAGTCAGACATACATTCACAAGTTAAATGCTTATACCACCAGTTCTCTTCATGCAATCCTTCTGAAATTTGGCATAGATAGTAAATGTGGGAAATTGTATAAACTTGTCAAGTTTCATCTACATTAAATGTGAGGCAAAGAAGTTACACCTAAGAATGTATATGAAGCTTTTTGCAAAATAAAACAATTCAACTGCTTCAAACATTGGATTCCTTTATCCAAACTTTTTGGAATTTGGTAAAAATAATGCCTTTCATTGGAGGTATAATCACTCCATGTTTCAGTCAAATATAGTGAAAAACAAAAAGGTTACAGCCAAAAATGTGTTTTCCATTGAAACAAGTGGAAAACGAAAACGAAAGCAAAAACAAAAATGACAATTTGATATTTATGAAAACAAAAATGACAGTTTGATATTTGCAAAAACAAAAACAACATATTTAAATAATGAAAACAAAAAATGAAAAACAAAAATGACATGGGCTCCTGGTACACACCTCTACTTTAGAGCCCTGCAGAGGGTGTCCCTGAGGGGGCTTGACCATGGGGGAGAGGTCACCCTGGGTCCCTCATTTTATCTTTGCTCTGGGCCCTATAAATTCTAAGGCTGACCCTGGGTCCAGATCATGGGTTGGTGCCATGGATCCATGCCCTTTCCTTGGGTGTTAACAGAAGTGACGACATCGCGGTTATACCACCCTGCCCGTGGGAACACACATCACCAGGGCCGGACCCGGGGAGGGGAGGTGGGGAATGACATGTGTCTGCCTGGCCATGCACCCACGCTGCTGCTGATGCCACTTTCCCTGGCCGTGACAGGTAGCCTTGACTACCAATAACAGGCAGCCATGAATGGCTGGCATAGCAGCCCCTCATATTGAGCCAGAATGGGGCCGGGAAAAGATGTTCCTGCCCTATTCCATCCACTCTGGCCCAACATGGTGGTTGCTGGGACTAAACCATCACCAGACCAGGGGCCTACTTCATTCAGGGGCCACATTTCCAGCCCACATCTGGCGGGTCCACAACAAACATACTGCTGTGATGCTGGGCTAGTTGGGCCAAATCGGACAGAGTCACATTAGTTAACACCCCTTGTGGGCCTGCCCTCATCTCTTCTCCCTTACCCTGAGCTCAGTCTTTCAATGCTAGGGAGCTGGAACTGGATCCAGGGGCCAGATCCAAGAACTGGAAAGGGGCCAAATAAAAACTACCCCAGATCTGAGATTCCTCAGCCTTGTCGTGATCCCAGCCTCCCCACCCCACCCCCACCCCAAGCTACAGTACCTCCAGGACTCCCCTTGATTTCACTGGTTTTGCTTCTGCTGGTTTTACTGCTCTAGAGTAATAACCCTGGATCTGCTTGTGTGTACACCCTCTCTTAGGCATGCCATCCTTCGCATAGTCTTGCTTACTGCTGCCTATTCTTTTGTGTATAATTTGTCACTATTGAAAAAAAAAAGAAACATCCCCCCTCGGGTTCAGAAAGAGTGTTTTATTTTTATATTCCCCCCCCCCCGCACGCTCCCAATAGCGGTTGAATTCCAGGATAATGTGCCGCTCTGACGAGAGGACGTAGTCGCTCTTCATAACATTACGAGTGACGGGGGAACAAGCAAAAGCTGGCGGCAGAAAATTGAATTAGCTCAGCAGCTACACAACACAAAATAAGATAAATATTGTACAGAAATATAATTGAAGCCGTATTATTCAGGCAGCCTGCATGGTTATTTGTCAGTGTGGGGCTGTGAGTTGCAAATTAAAATGACTATTGATTCCAAAGTTGTTTTAAAGTATTTTTCTACCTCCTGATCCTTTGAAACAATTATCTCGAACTGTCACCAAAAAGCTGAATCTTGATTTTAACTGGGCTCGGGGAAGATAATGTGTTTTCACTATGTCTCAGAAGCTTGCGGACAATTCAAATTATACACTTTTAATAGGTACTTGTTCTGCTTGGTACAATGGGAGAATAAAGATGTGATGCCGTGATGTGACTGACTGCTGTTATGTTTGCCAATGGACCCGCAAGAGCAGTCTTCAGAGAGGCATGTCACACTAAAACACACACACATACATGCCACATAAATATATAAAGCAGCCAATTACTGGGACCCTGGGGGATTAATTTATAGCTTGTCATTTCTCACATTTGTTAGGTTTACCTGGTGAAATTGCTGAGTTGATTTAGTCATCTTTTAGGGGAAAAAATGTATTATAATTGTTAAAAAGAATTTGAAGTTCTTTTGGAAATCCCCCCCCCCAATATTATTATTATTATTATTATTATTATTATCAGCCCTTCTGTCCCTCAACCCACAAGTATTTATTAGAGATGGGACTCTTGGTATTGCCAAGAACCGAGAGTGGCTGACAAGGACACTCTTGGTTCTAATCTAATAACACAGATAATTCTCAGTTTCGGCAATATTGGTTCATTTGCAGTTTTTTTTCTCAGATTTTTAACATTGAAGTCAATGGTGAAACACTGAAGTCATCTGATAGATACGATAGAACTGATAAAGGGAGAACTGAGAACCGACAAAACAGAGAACTGAGATTTTATCCCTAGTATTTATAGCTGTTGGAAGCATTCTGTGGAAGCACAATGGGCATTTTCAGACAAGACACTCTCCACCCACTACCCATCCATCTCCCACACATTATGCATGTTGCAGGGTTGCAGGGTTGCCCTATGAGTGCTCTGTAACATGCATAGTGGGTGGGAGGTGGGTGGGGAGTGTCTTGTCTGAAAACGCCCAATAGTACAAGTCTGTTATAGCCGCTTACATCATTGGTAAGGGAAGCCTTAGGGCCCATTACTGTCTTGCCTGTATATTAAAGGGCCTTTTCACCAGCCTTAAAAGAAAATCAGTGGCCTTAAAAACAAATAAACAAGCAACACCCCCCCAGCCCCAACCCTTTGCAACATGTGAATGTGTGAAAATAAATAATCCAGCTCCCACTCCAAAAATCAGTTTTGATCAGAATTCCCACCATCGTCCCTTTGATTTGAGACAACCTGACAGTTTATTACTCCATAATTTACACTTTGGGTCAAGCCAGAAAAGTGCTAACAGTCATCATTAAACTTTTACCAACAGAATACCACCTCAGATTTACTTCTCCCACTCCCCTGTGGTTTACCTCCGTCTGTGAGTAAGTGAAAACAACAACAAACCACATTGCAGGATGTGAAATTAACTTTTAGAGCGCATTGCAGGGGAGCAAGAGGGAGGGAGGGTACAGCTTGGAGCCACATGCTTTCAGGTTGGAAATAATGGAGTTCAAGCATCTTTGTCATGAATGATTGAAGGGAGGGAAAGGGCTTCTACTGGAGAGAGCACCTGCTCTCTTGTCCACATAGCATACTGGACAAGAGCTGGTGGGAATGGGAGGGTGTCTGCAGTCTGTGTGACGACATGAGGACGTGGCAGCATGGACAATGGGGTCCTACAGAAGTCAATTTTTATAGGAAGAGTAAATCACTATTAGAACTGAAATGAATATTTGTGCAAATGGATAAACACCTTGGGACCAATCCAGTACTTGCATATACACTGGGCTCAATCCCATGGCCTGTGGATCCCTGCACGCAAACTGTGCATTCACACATACACTTGATTTCTGCATGGCACAATGTGCCAGCAATGGAGATGCATGCGGCCCCCACGTAGCTGCACATGGGATCCACAGACCATAGGATCGGGTCCACCGTAGGGCTGAAGCGGCAGCAGTTTTTACCACGTCGCGATTCTATTACGCCATTTCGGAATTGCCCGTGCCACACCGCGGCTTTTCTGATGACATTCCGCTAATTCTGCCAGCATTCTGCAAATTCGGAAACTATTGGAAAAATTGCAGAATTGTCGGAAACTGTCGGAAAACCGCTGTTCCGCTATTTCATGGCGCTGGCAGAATGGCGGAAGTAGTGAAAATGGCATGTTACCACTATTTGTGAAGCCTGTGGAAGTAGTGGAATGAAATTAGTGGAACTGCGAAAGTAGAGGAATGAAACTAGTGGAATGAAAGCCTCTGCCCTACCGTACCACTAATTGCGGAAACACTGTTTCCGGCGGAAATAGCTACCACTGCGACTTTCTGCTATAGCCCTAGTCCACCGTGCATAAGGTACACATGCGTAAGTGTTGAACAACTGGACCAGAGCTGAACTGACTGCTACTATTGAGTATCTGGATGGTGGTGGGTGGGGTGATACCATTGTCATGGTCTGATATTACCTCCTGAAGGCCTGTATCCTGGCACACTTCAGTCCTCAGCAGGGTGTGGGATCTATTTGGATGGTCTGCCCTCTGAGACTTATGGAACAAGAACAGTTCTGGAATGCTCTGGGGGAGTTTCCTCCTGACCTCGACAGCTGCCTGGTTGATGACCTCGTGACCATGTGGAATACCTTGTTGGTTGAAGGCCATTGAGCCAGTGGCTCCTAAGTGTCTGCTTCCCTCCAATTGGCACTGCAGGCAGGTACCCCTGGTTTACGGAGGACCTGCAGAGGCTGAAACAGGAGAGTAGGTGGTTGGAGCGATGGTGGCTCCGCACTTGTGATGAGCATGACTGATCACAGCATAGGAGCAGTTTGAGGACCTATGCTATGGCAGTGCGGGCAGCAAAGAATAGTTTCTTTGCTGCTCTCATAGCATTGACAAACTCTCATCCAGCAAAGCTTTCCTGGATGGTGAGAGGTCTGGTCAGTCCTGCCTGTCTCCACCTGGACTTGGAGTCATCCAGTGGCTACTGTGACTTGTTTTTGAGTACTTCCTGGATAAGATCGCTCGCATTCATCACAACTTCGTCACCGCATTTGATGCAGTGGGTAAATCGGGGGTAATGAATGCCCCGCCTTGTCCTATTTTATGGGATCAATTTCAGATGGTGTTGGCCACCGATGCCAAGGATCTGCTGGGGGCTGTTAGAGCCACCACTTGTGAATTAGAATCCGTGCCCATCCTGGCTGGTGAAAACCAGCCAGGAGACATTAGGGCCGTTGCTGGCTGGGGTAGTCAGTGCCTCTCTTAGGGAGGGCAAGGTCCCAGGGTGCCTGAAGGAGGGTGAGGGTTGGGAGGTGGATAGCAGGCCCCTGCTTTGTGGCTTTCCTCTTCTTGGAGGTGGGGGACAGGTACAACCCCCCCCTTTCCCTAGGCTGGTTGACCTGGGAGTGGGGTCAATCTTTTTTCTCCTCCTTTCCTTGCCTGTTAGGGGCTGGAGATGGTGACCCTGTGGATGAGGGAGCCTACAGGGCTAATCTGTGCTATCAACTGAAGATGATGCTCTGGTCTGGGGCTGATCCTCAGGTGAGCCTGCTACAGGCTGCTCTTTCCTATGCCACTGGACTTCATATAGGCTGGATTCCTAATGTAAATTTAATAAATGCTTGCTGCCTTTCTATTCCCCAAACCTTGTGTCTTGCTTCTTTTGTCTCTCCAGTGTGCGGGCAAATGAAAATCTCCACAAATACAAACTCCTCTATTAGTTTAAACCCTTAATGAGTTCTATATTAATCAGAGCTAATGAATTATAAGTTGAATTTTAGGAAAGTAACACTTGAGATCCTTTAGTCTATCTCCCTGGACAGAGGCAGGATTTAACTACAATAAAAACATAGGCCCTACCAGGCCAGTCATCTATCCAGCCCAGTATCCAGCACTGGATGTATAGGAGGAAGTGTACAAAAGCATTCCCTCCCAGTCCCTTTGCCAGCCAAAGGTTTCATCACCTGACCTACTTGGTGAATAGCCATTGATGAATCTATATTCCATTAATTTATTTAGTCCTCTTTTGAATCATTTTTACTATTGGCTTTTGCATCATCACATGGCAATGAGTTCCACAAGTTAATTGTGCAAGTTGTGAAAAAGGAACTGCTTTTGTTTCGTTTTAAACCCATTGATTTCACTGGATTTTCTCTAGTTCTAAACTATGGCTGAAACGAGATTTTTGCCAAAACGGGAATTCCCATCAAAATCCTGGTTCCTGATACTGTCTTGCTTGAATCTAGAACCTCTCAGTACTTGACAGTGTCTCAACAGACATTTCGTTTCTTGATTGACTGACTTTCTGATTACCAGACTCCAATTTTACCGCTTTGTCTTTTACTACTTTGCCGTCCATTTAAAATCCCAAGAAGTAATACCAATGCAATACCACATTTCTTGAATTCGCCTTTCCCTTGTACTTCCTTGTCACTAGAACTGAAATGAGTACCTGGAAAAATGAGTATACCTGATGTATTTGCAGTACCCCAAACTGACCCGACAACAATGGGTACTGATTGGTACCCAATCGCGACCCAATTTGGGTACCTGATGTCCCGAAATATCAACTTCTGATCCTGGAATGTCCACTTTCGGTACTGATTTTTCAGGTATCCAGGTACCCAATCAGTACCAGGGTAGCCTGTTGAATACATGATGTGGTACTTGAAAATATGGGTGTTATCCACAGATACTAAATTAAATACCCATTCGTTTCAGCTCTACTTGTCACTCATTGGCTAGTATGCTGATTCCTTTTCCAGTCTGAAATCCAGTTGCAGATCGGTCAAGCAAAGGGAACAACACAGAACAACAATTCTGATTGGAGGCACTGAAATGGAGGTTAAAGGGCATTGTGGGAGGTTAAGGGGTGGACTATTCACACAGTGATTGACTGAGAAAAGCAGTACAATAGGGGTGTGCAATTCATTTCATTGTTTTAGTTACTGAAATGAATGCGGTTCCATTCGTTTTAGTAACTTAAGCCCTGAAAATGAATGAATAAGCAAACAATATTCATTTGCTTTCATTAAAAAATAAACATAAATACAAAATTAAAAAAAGAACTGCACATGCGCAAAATGGCTGTTGGGGCTATTCTGTGCACGCACGGCCCTTTTCCAAAATGGCTCCAGCAGCATCACAGCCATTTTGGAAAAGGGAGCCAGTCTGCACATGCGCAAAATGGCCTCTGTGCATGTGCAGACCAGCTGCCTTTTCCAAAGTGGTGGCGATGCTGCTGCCGCCATTTTAAAGAAGGGCACACACGTGCAGAACGATCTGGTGGTCACTTTGCACATGTGCAATGATTTTTTAAATGTTTTAATTGTTATTAGTTTTTATCAGTTTCCAAACAAAAAAGTTAATACACAGGTTTTAAATAAAAATGAATGGTTGTATTAATTATTATTATTATTATTATTATTATTATTATTATTATTACCCCAGGTATTTAGTTTGTGGTTTTAAAAGAACGTGCAACTGGCTTTAACATGCGAAACATCTTGTCTAATCCCTGCCCGTGGGACTGTCAAAAATCATGTGAGCCGATCACGCAATTGTGACCTGCTCATCTAAAAGCAGACTTAGGGTATTTTCAGACGTTACGGGGCCCTTTGGCCCCGTACCGTAACCAACGTCTTCGTTCCCCGCCGGGGTCACCCCTGCACGGCCCAACAGACGTGCCGGGGGGATCCCGGCGGGGAAAGTGGGAGGGGCCGGGGCCGCGCGGCGCAACGTGCGGCCGCACGGCCCCGCC
The DNA here is from genome assembly GCA_003113815.1 of Sphenodon punctatus. NCBI lineage: Eukaryota > Metazoa > Chordata > Lepidosauria > Sphenodontia > Sphenodontidae > Sphenodon > Sphenodon punctatus. The sequence continues at coordinate 1,836,908 of QEPC01007999.1, forward strand.
CCCTCCACGCACCCCGCCGCCCGCCCTCCGAGGAGACGGGCGGGCGGCGGGGCCAATGCGGCCGCCGCGTCTGGCCGATCGTGCCACGGCCCGGGATCCCGCCGGGGATCCCGGGCCGTGGCACGCGGCCAGACGTTACTTTTTGTTGGCCACGGCCCGCGGTCCATTTGACCACGCTTCCCGGGACCTTCCCCCGGCTAGCCCGGGAAGCGTGGTTCAAATTGACCCCATGTGCAGATTCAGCGTGGCCAACATCTGGCGCACGCTGTGCAGACGTTCAGGGGCCTTTCGCCCCGCCGCGGGGTTCACCGTGGTTCACTGTGGTTCAGCGTGATCTCGTCACGTCTGAAATCACCCTTAGTTACAGGGAAGAGATTCTGAGGGAGGGAGGGATGAGGATGCAATTTCACTCATGACAGGTCTTTTGACTCATGACCGGGGAAAGTCTGACGGAAGAGGTAGGTTTCAGGAGGGATTTGAAAGTTGGGAGGGAGGAAGGAAGCAGAACAAATGTATCCAGGGAGGGAATTCCAGGCATGGGGGGCAGCAATAAAAGCTTTTAATTGCTAAGCCTATGCCTGTTGCTGTCCCAGACCACGATTCAATGCACGTTGTGTAAACTTTTTGAAGTGAATAAATCCATGTGATTAACCAGGACTTTAATTGAGCATTAATCCAACTCTCAACGAACTCGAGGACTAATGAACTAATTAAAGAGACTTCATCATCTCTCTGCTGCCCAGATCAATACCCTATCGTTGTTTTCAAGGAGAGAGAAGAAAAGGGAAGGGAGTCAGGGAAGGCCGTAAACTCCTGTGTTTCTTTAGAAGAACTTGGCCTTGAGACGTCAGGAAAGCAGGAGCTGGTTCTGAGGCATTGTGCAGTATCAAAAGCAGGTGTCACGTCAGAAGAAACAACAGATGTCAGCGAGGAGAGTGAGACATCACATGAACTCTGCTCCCTACACACTCCCAGGGGAGTCTGCATAGCTGTCTCTTTCTGTCCTATGGGACTTTGAAGCTGGTGAGGATGAGGAAGCTAATGTTGTGAATTGTCGTGACTCCATCGTGGAGTATTCCCCTCACAATGCCATGGGGGCGGGATGGCTCAGATCACCAGTCTGGGTTGCTGGTTTTCCTGTTTGCAAAGTGGAAAACAAGCTCTTTGTGTGTGCAGGCAAGTGTGCAGGGTGGTTCAGGGTGGGGCAGAAAAGGAAAACACTCTTCTAGGGAGCAGACCAGCTCAGAAAATGGTGATACAGTCACTGACACCTATGGGCAAGATAAAGAATGGAAATCATACTGTCATAAAAATTACTTTGCTTTTAAAGCATCTAGGCAGCAATGGAGGCTTACTGGAGGGCTAGTCCAGTGATTAAGGTGTTAACCTAGGACCTGAGAATCTCCTATTTTGCTACAGATGCCCTTTATGACATTTATTTCGGTTCATTTCTAGCCTGCTCCCTCCTGCCAACATGGCAGCTCAGGGCAGCTCACAATCACTGTTCTGAATATAAAACAATTCACCAACTAAAATCCAATACATTAAAATGATTAAACTCATTAGAGATAATTTAAAAAGAGTGGAACCAAATTCCCTCTCCCCCCGAAGCCCCCAACCCTCCCCGTCTCCCTCCCCAAAAGCCTGGCAGAACAGCCTGGTCTTACATTGTCTCCAGAAACAGGGGAGTTCCGGGGCCAGGTGGGCCTCCATCTGGAGGGAATTCCACAGCCTAGGAGTGGCCACCAAGAATGCCCTTCCCACCGTCGCAACCCGGGGGACTTTGAGTTGGGCATCCCCAGTCGGCCGCAGGGGCCATACCATGGCCTGGGACATGAGGCGGTCCCACAGGTAAGTGGGGCCCAGGTCGTTTAGGGCTTTATAGGTCAGCACCAACACCTTGAATCGGGTCTGGAAGACAATAGGCAGCCAGTGCAGAGAACAGAGCACTGGTGCTAAGTAACTTAATTCTAAAATCCTCAGACCACTGACTTGAGAGTGAGTAACTTCAATGGATGACTCCACTTCATGGTCTTAGTCTCTCTTTGCCTCAGGAAGCACTAGCACCATCTAACTTCACAGACGTGTTGGGCAGATAAATGCATTAGAGGGTCTCAAATGCGGTAGTAAACTGTGTGTGGTATAGGTACTGAGATAGTCCTATTCATAGGGACGGTCTACCCTCAGGATTGTTACCCCCAGTTACTTATTCCAGTAGCAACAACCCACTTTCCAAGTGTTCACATAAATGCAGAATAAAAACCACAGGGAGGATAATCTCGGGGCAAACTGTTGTATGAACAATTGGGCATTGTGACTTAACACACATAGTTATTGCACTTTCCCTGTTCACATGATCTGGGGAAACAAAGTATGCTACATTGGAGTGTGTACTCCTTCTTAATTAGAAGTAACACTCCCCCAGTGGTAGCCATCTTGTCTTAGCTTTAAAATGTTGTGTATGTGAACATAGTGGGCAGGGAATTGTTAAATCAAAGAAGGGGTGGTTATTAGGGCTGAAGTAAGCAGCAAATCTTTTATTCATGAGTAATTTTGCCATATGGAACCAGGATCAATTTCCCGATGTTGATGCAATTTCCCGATTCTTGCAATACTGTGAGATAATGTCTTGATTTACCGACTTTCCGCTTACCATTTACTGCGTGTACCATGTACCATTCACTTACCACATACCGCATTGCTGATGGTACTGCTTTACTTCCAGGTTTGTTGTTTCTGCATTTGTGAGACAATCACTATGCAACTAGCCCACCCCTTAACCTCCTTACAGTGCCCCTTAAATCCTTTCCAGTGGCTTCCAATCAAAATGGTTCTATGTTGATCCGTTTGCTTTGACCAATCTGCAACTGGATTGCAGATTAGTAAAGGAATCTGTGTACCAGCTAATGAGTGACAAAGAAGTACAAGGGAAAATGGAGTGCAAGAAATGTGGTATTGCATTGGTATTACCTCTTAGGATTTGAAACGGATGGCAAAGTGGTAAACGGCATCTCGGTAATTGCAAAGTAAGCGAGAAACAAAATGACGGTTGAGACATTGCTGATTACCAAGAGCTTCTCGATTCAACCGGGATGGTATCGAGAACTGGGATTTTGACGAGATTTCCCATTTTGGAGAAATCTTGTTTCCACCCTAGTGGTTATCCTTAGAATACATGATTGTGTGAAGAGAGTAATAGGGTACTTTCAGACATGACGCTAACCACCCTTTAACCACCCTTGGTGGTTATTTATGCATGTTTCAGGGCTGTGTTGGTGCCCTATGTAGCCCTGCAACATGCATAAATAACCACCAAGGGTGGTTAAAGGGTGGTTAGCGTCATGTCTGAAAGTACCCATAGATTCTAAACTTGCCACCCTTTGGATTTTCAGAGGGATCCTGGTTCTTCAATAATGAAAAACAGTGAGTTGAGAATTCCACTCATCCATGGATCAATCATTAGAGCTGCTCAAACAAAGACCTTCCTTTACATTGGGTGGCTTTAGTCTACACACGTACTATAATACACAAATTTCTGTACTATAGACTATGAGCGTGATCCAGCTCCCATTGAAGTCAATGACTAAACTCCCATTGACTTTTATGGAGCTGGATTGCGCTCATTATATTTTAGAAATTTTGATTCCCTCCCAATGAAAAGGCCAATGCCCCTCCCTCAACATTTTTTCAGCAAAAGGCAAATATTTTTTTGAATTATGAAATTTGATTCCCCCCACCCCATTGAAAATCCTGTTGCTCTTTTCAATCAGCTCCATGAAAATAAAAAGTAAATAAACGAGCTAGCAAAGAGACACTTTTAGGAATGCTGCCTAGGCTTGCGTCTGTGTGAAATGGAGTTATAGCAAGAGCCGGGACACCATATAAATTGCTAGAGGAACACAATTCTGTTTTGTGTCAAACAAGACTCTAGAGGGTCTATTTTGGGGAGGTTGCTTTTGTTTTGCAAAATAAACAGAAAACAGTTCCTGTGATTAAAAAATAGAAAGGGCGAAAGAAACCCATCCTCTGCCTCATTTGTGGCATTCTCCCCAAGTCCTCGGAGTCTCTTACTGTTTGAGTTAAGGCTCCTTATATAAAGTTTATGAGTCCCACTAGGGTGTTTTCAGTAGATTACATTTCAAACCAGACCATGCAGCGTGGGTAGAGAGGAGTGCGTAAATCAGCCGCCCAAGCTCATAAGTGTGCACGGGACTCAGAACTTGATGTAATACCTTTTGTTATTAGCTGACATCTGGTAAAAAAAGATCGGGCTTTTCTTTGGGCGGCTATAGATATCACTACAGGGGAATTCAATCCTGTGGTCCTTACTACAACAGCACCCCAAGGTGGAGCAGTATGGACAGACATTCCTGCTGTTCCAGGTTTATGTTGCCACCTTATGGTCTCTGACAGAGGGAGCCCGTTGGGCGGCAGCATAAAGCGATGAACCCTGTGGAGAACAACCTTTTCACCCCGAAACTACCCTACAGGATCAGGGTTCATTCCCATGCTGCTAGGATTGAGGCTCTTCTCTTTGGGGCCTTCAGCCCTGGGCATGACAGCTTTGGCTCCTTTCTACTCGCCAGGTGTTGGCTGATTCCCCTTACAGCTTGGGTCCTTGTCCTTGGGACTCTGGAAAACTCCTAGCATGAGCCCTTCTGCCCAGTCTTCTCTCCTCTTTGGCAGCTTGTAGCAGAATGCTGGCTCTTGAGCCTTTCCCCCTTCATACCCTTTCAAAGGGATAGGGCTACAGTGATGGCAGGCTGGCCTTACAAGTGCACTCATGACTCATGAGTCCGACCTGCTCATCGCAAAGCCTGAAAACCCCCCATGGTGAAACTGACAATGCAATGCTCCCCACTGGTGATATTGTCAAGGCAAAGCTGTCATCTGCCAGGTAAAAAGCTTCCCACTGGCGAAATTGTGAGCTTTGAGGCAGTCGTGCCGAGGGGCTCATGCTGGGGTCCAGATCAGGGCAAACCCCTGGGTTTTCATGTTACCAAGCACCAAGTCAAGAAGGGCAAGCCAGAAGCAAGACTAGAGTGCATCAGTGCAAGCGAAGGTCTATAGTGAGCGAGATCCGGGTTTGTTCAGTGTCAAGTCCAGAAGGAGATCCAGGAGTAGGATCAAGTCTGTAGCAGGGGGTCTATGGCTGGAGAATCAGTCTGTAAGGTAAGGCAGTCCTTGCTGTGAGCAAGGCTGAAATGAGATCTCGCAAAAGCAAAAAATCTCATCGAAATCCCGGTTCTTGGTTTGCCTTGAGATGAACCGAGAACTTTGGGATGCCCAACAATATCTTGCAAAATTCTCGGAGAGATGTTTTTACAAATATTAACTGCACATACAACATAGCCACTGGGTCATTTTGTGCATGTGCAAAATGGCCACTGCCCTTACCCAAAATGGTTGTGATGCTATTGCCACCATTTTGGTTAAGGGCAGTGGCCATTTTCCACATGTACAGTTATTCTTTTTAAAAAGTATTTAATTTTTTTAAAAAAATTACCACCAAGAATTCATTATGGACTTGGGCAAGTACCAGGAAATCAATCCCAGGGCCCGAACTCGCAAGAATTCTTGTGAGGAAAAAAGATGGTATTTGTTCAGCCTTAGCCGCAAACAGGCTAGGTCTCTGCTGGATGCTCAGGTCTGAAGTCTAACCCTGACCTAGGAAGTACATAAAAGGTCTTCAGCCAATCAGGGGAAGGGATCTATTAGCCAATCAGGACCCTGGACCAGGTAGTTCTTACAGGAAGGTGAGTCTTGAGGTGTTCCCAAGCTCCTGTGTTGAAACTTCTTGGGTAGCACTAAGGCAATGACTCTTTTTGGAAGTTCTGAGGGTGCCAAGCCACAACAGGAATTGACATGATAAAGCTCCCTGCTGGTGGAAAAAAGACTCAGCATGGTGAAAAACGACTTGGCAAATTACTGGTGAAACTGACTCGTCAAAGCCCTGCAGGAGTGGCAGTGAAGAGACCTGTCTATTGCATGTTGTGTTTTCAGATGCTCTGTGAGTCTCCTGATGAGTTCCCCAGATTTGTTCCTGGCAGCAAACCCCTGCAAATCCATGTTCCCTCCATGGCTAGCTCCTGGGTTTGCTTGAACAATGTCACTCTGTCCCCATGTTAGGCGGCTGACACAGTGACTGACAAGCTTTATGAGTAGAGGCATCCCCTATCTGCTCTTTTACTACCTCACTGCAATGCTGTTCTGGGGATGAGAAGCACACTGGCAGCCCCAGGAAATAGAGCTCTTGGTTTGGCCACAGAATGGGCAGCACATGGTTAGGAACAATAAACATTTCTCATGCCATTTCCCTTCTATTACCCTCTTAGGATAGTGTCTGTCTCTGCCCCCAAATGGTTCGGAGGATGGGTTTAAATCAGAGGTGAAATGTAGATCACCCATCTCAGGGTATGTGCCTACGAAGCGGTTACCTCAATTCATCCCATGATCTATGTTGGCATCCACTGAGATCAAACTTGCAAAACTCAAATTTCTACCTTGGTGCTTCCTTCTAGATGAAATGACTCACATGACTCAGTCTTGGGTCAGGATGGATTAAAATATTTGGGAATTTGCCTCCTCCTGAAAATTTAGATATTGCAAACTTCACTTGCATGTGTCCATCCATTATTTCAGTAGCATCCCTCTGAATTAAATAGTGGGGCATAGAGAGTAACTTACATTCTAACAAGTAATTGTAAGCATTTCCATTATCTTCCCAAAACAGGTAGGAAAGGAAACCTGCCATCGGTATGAATTGTGTTTACTTTGAAGAAAACAAAATCATTCCTCCAATATGTGGGTGCAGTCGATGTGTGATTTGCAAAGGGATGTTGTCAGTAAATCACCTTCCCGGTGACGGTTTATTTAAATCAGCTGCACTCTCCGAGTTATTTGCTGTGCTTTAATTACTGAAGAAACAGTGAATGAAACTCGGATATTACCCAAATCCCTTGATTTATAATTACCACCATTTGTGTATTTTGCATTTCAGTCTTGTTTGCCAGAGCCTGGCTTTCCACCTGCTATAGTTGAGAACTTGAGGCTTAAATTAAATGTAAATACACTGCTATCTCCCTCCCTTCTCTTTCTTTCTCCCTCCCGCTCTCATTTCCCATTTCAATTCTCACCACAAAGCCGGCTTAGGGGATGGAGAGGAGACAATGTTGAACATCTCGTTTGAAAAGATGAGATTCTTTAATGCATTCACGTCCCCCCCCCAGCCCCCGTATTTGCTCAGCAAACTCAATGCATTGCTTCCTGAATCCTGAAATAGAACCAGAGAAGAATGTCAGAACTTGGAGTTGCAACATGTCACGTTTGCTATGGTATCTCCCAGGAAATCACTTCATTAAGCCTGAGAGACTTTCCTCATGTTGAAAAACAGAGGCGAAGAAGACGGAGAGTGCTTTTAGGTTTGGAGAAAAGGTTGACCCAGTCATAATAGCACTAGCCAGGAATCCAATAGCATTGAGATGTACTTGAAGCTGTAAGGTAATCGCCCGTTCAATAATCTTTTCTAAAAAGGGAAAATTAGAGATGGGGTAGGGGCTGGTGTGTGTGTGTGATAGCTGGTAGGGGAGTCAATGCCCAGAGATGTTTTTTCAACAGGAGTTAGATGACCACAGTTTTAAGCCCATTAGGCACCCTGCTCTTCCAAAGGGAGGCACTGGGTATTTTCAGACGTTACAAGATCACGGTGAACCACGGTCAATTCCCATACGGGGACTGTGAGCCCGTAATGTCTGTTGGGGCCAACCGTGATTCCTGCCAGATGTTCACCCCTGTGAATCATGGCCGGGAATCACTTTGACCATGCAAACGGCCCTCCTGCCCAGAGGAGGGCCATTTGCATGGTCAAAGTGATTCCTGCCCGTGATCAATGGGGGCATCACCTTGTCCCCTGACCATCAGTGCCGCTGATTCCAGGCCGTGGTCAATGCCCCGCCCATCTCCTGGAGGGCGGGCGGCCGGGGGAGCGTGGGGGTGTGTGTGGGGCTGTGCGGCCGCATGTTGCACCATGCAGCCCCCCCCCGATTCCCCGCCGGAATCGGCCAGCTCATCTGCTGGCCATGACGGCGGGATTCCAGCGGGAAATCATTTGGGTGATTCTGTGGAGGGACGAATGCCACTCCGTCACATCTGAAAATACCCATTGACAACCCCAGCCAGCAACAGCCCCAAAGTCTACCAGCTAGCTTTAACTTTCACCAGTCAGAATGGACATGGATCTAATTCACAACTGGTGGCACACCAGTGCAACCACACCCTCTGCATTGGTGGGCAAGATTAATTGAAGCAAACCAGACAAGAACAAGCTTCCTCAACCCCAAACTCTAACTCTGCACCCAAACTAGCAGTTCCTAAGCCAAGCCAAATATGAATGACTTTATCTGCAAAGTAGGTGGCAAAGTCATCATGGTGGGGAACTAATGGCTCTAACTCCAGGTGGGGACAGTCAAGATTTAGTAGGGTTATTCACCACCCGGAAGAGCTCCCCTGGATGGCACTTTGCAAACATTATGGTGCAGTGAGGAAAGTTTCTTTGCTGCCACCTCCACTACATCACAGTCCTTCAAAAAAGATCTGTGCTGCAGTCTGTCGGCTTTGGTGTGAGTTGAGTGACACATGCCTTCTAAACGTCTGCCCTCCCACTTTAGCAGTCGCAGGTCCTCTGTATACCAAGAAGACCTGTGCTGCCGCAGTGGAGGATGGATACAGACATCTGGGCACTACTGTGTCACAGGGGCGACTGGTGGGTTTTGAGTTTGGAGGGGCAGTAAGGCCGACGAGCTGGTGGGCGGAGCCAGGGGGACGGTAGGCCAGTGGCATGGTATAATGCAGCAGCAAGGAGTTCCCATGGTTAACATCAGATGGAAGAAAACACAATCTACATGTGCAAGCTTAAAATAAATAATGTATAAACCCCCAAAACAGGGAAATACTGGCAAAACACTGACAAAACACAGCAGCAAGGAGTTCCCAGGGTTAACATCGGAAAACACAGCCTATATGTGCATCAAGCTTAAAACAAATAATATATAAACCCAAAACACAGGGAAACACAGAAAACACTGGCAAAACACTGGCACAACACAGCAGCAAGGAGTTCCCAGGGTTAACATCGGAAAACACAGTCTA
>QEPC01007999.1:1882364-1897687 GCA_003113815.1 Sphenodon punctatus
GCCCTGAGCCGGGCAAGGGCTCTCCTGCAGCCATGGTGCACCCTGCGGGCCCTTGCAGCTCTCCAGGCCAGCAAGTCCTGCAGCTGGGCAGCCAGATGCACCTCCGCACCAAGGAGGCGCAGCTGCTCGGTGTGGTCACGGTACCACTAGGCTGAGAGCATGAGGTGCATCCAGTAGGTGGCTTCCCTGTCCCACTCCATGATGGTGGGGGCCCCAGGGGCTGGGGGATGCCTATTATGGCCCTCCGCTGGGTGTCAGTGCCGGGGGTCAGCCCCCAGCCGGGCGGGCCCCCCAATGGGGTGCTTGGGTCTGTGGGTGTGCCCATGGTTACACATGCTAACTGCGCATGGGTCCTCACACCTGCATGGGTGCGCGGTTCCGTGTGCTCCTTGTGCAGCTGCATGCCTTCACCCATCAACCCCTCACACCCATGGCTGTTTTCAACACCGTGACCTTGGCTTCCTGATTAGCTGTTATGTGAGTGCTATTGTGCTCGGCAGCTGTTCCGGGTCCGCACCCCATGTCTCACTCTGTTGTGCTACAATGTTGCAGTCTGTGGCCACTTTTCCTGGCTTTGGGACCCCTCGGAGACCCTCCCGGCCCTGGAGGGTTTGTGTGCCCCCTTGTCCATGGTGTTATTCTCCCTGTCTTGCAGGACCATGGCTGGTTGTCCATCTACTGGGCTCCCATTTACCAGCCCCCATGGGGCCCCCCATATCTGGACCTTCCGCGAGACCATGTCTCTTTGTGACCTGTGGCATACCCCAGCCACGCAGCTGCTCCTGGGCAGCCCGACCAGCCATGCGGATGCCTTTGAGAGCTTGAGCTCCGGACTTCACTACTTCAGTTATGAGGCGAGCGCTCGTGACTTCTGGCTGCATACGGAGACCCTGGGGCTGGTTCGCTTCCCTGACAGATGCATCCCAGACAAGCAGTGTTCCCACGTGCCCTGGTCCGGGGCTGAGATCGTGTCTGCGCTGGGTGTGTGCGGGCTGGGCGCCTTCACGCTGTGCCTTTCTGAGGGTGGCCCTGCCTTGGCCGTGTCCTACTTTGCCTGTCTTCACGGGGCGCGTGGGTACCAGTGAACCCATGCGGCGGTGTACCACCGGCTTCTGGAGCTGGGACATCTTCCTTGGCCCCCTTCTGCTGCCTGCTGTGTCTCAGAGCCTTCTGCGGCAGTGATGTCGGACCTGTTGGGGGTGTGGTCCTGTTTGGAAGTCCAGCTGGGTCTCTCCATGCATGATCCCTTCGAGGCCTACTACCTGATCGCCCACCACATGTCCGTGCTGGTGTACCTCCAGGGTTTGATCTATTGGTCCCACCTGGTTCACCGGGCGGGGCACCCAACCCCATGGCTTTCGGTGGCCCCCAGCGGCTGTCTGTGAGTCCCGGTGTTCCTCCCAGCCCCCTAGTGTCCTGCCCCCATGTGGGCTCCCGCCCCTCTCCGGGGGGGGCGCGGTCCCCGCTGGCTTCTCCCTCCCTGATGTCTCTGCCATGCTGTGGTGAAGCCTGCTTCGCGGGGTGCTGCTGCCCCTGCCTGTGGCCCCGTGCCCCCTCTGGGCCCCACCCCCCAGTCTGCCTGCACACCTGGGGTTCCCCTCTGTGGTTGCCCTCCCTGGTGCCTGGATGCAGCGCTCTGCATGGCCTCACCGACCCGCCTGTGTCCAGCTACCTGTCCCAAACCGCCAGTGCTGCCACCTGCTGCCCGTCCCCCACCCCTCTTGGGTGCTTGTGTGACCTGGGGGTTCCGAGACCCCCGGACTGGCCTTCGGTGCTTCCTCTAAGGCTGTGTGTGTGTCCTTGGACCACCCCCTTGCTCCCATTGTGCCTTGTGTGCTGTCCAGGCACCCGTGCCCCCCTTCCCTTCCTTTCCCTTTTGTGTGTGCCCGGGCATGTGCTCATGCTGTGTGTTCTGCTGTGCCTCCGTTGACTGTGTGCCTGCTGTGTGTGGTACCTGTCTGGCTCTTCTCCCTCTCCCCCCTCCCTTCCCGTTTCCCTTGTGTGGGCATTCCCTTTTGTGCCTTTTGGCTTCATTTGCCCTCAGGCGGCCATGTCTGTGTCCCACCCCTGCCCAGTGGCTTCTGGGTGTTTTGACCATGGCTGGGCATCGGCGTCCCATCTGTTGCGCTGCCCCAGGCCGTGATCTGGCCGCCCGATTCCCAGCCATGGTCCCGGTCCCGTCACGTCTGTTTGGGGCTTTTATTGCTCTGGGGGGTGGTTGTTTTGTTCACCCCCACCAGGAATCCACTGTGGTGAACCGGCCACCCGTAACGTCTGAAAACACCCAATGTCAAGAGATGGCTTCTTCAGCAAAGGTTGCACCAAAGCATCCTTCAAACACCCCGTGACCCTGCCCTCCAGAAGGGAGGCATTGACCAGCCCCTCCAACAATGACCCCAGTGTTTCCCAGCTGGCTTTTCAGCCAGGACGGGCAGGGATCCAGTTTGCAAATTGTGGTCCTCAGAGCCCCCAGCATCTCCAGCACATCAGCGGGTGATACCTGCTGAAACAGATCTCACAAAACTGGACCAGACGGGGCATCCATAACTTGCAGTGTTGAAGACATGGTGGATACAAGCGATTTTATCTGCAAAATAGTCAACAAACATGTCACAGCAAGCACTGGAAGATTTCAGTTCCAGGAGGAGAGAGGCCAGACTGACCAGTCCCTTCACCACTCAGAAAAGCTCAGCTGGACGAGACTTTGTGGATGATATGATGGTACTTTAGCAAAGAACCTCCTCTTTGCTACACGCATAGCAATGCAGCTCTACACTGCAATCAGTCGGCTTCAGTACGAGTACAACGTCGCAGTTGCTCTAACTGTCTCCTCACCTGTTTCAGCTGATGCAGGTCTTCTGTAAACCACAGAGCCCTGCGCCGCTTATGCTTGGGGAGAGGATGCCTGAGAGTCGTCTGGTCGATGGCTTTGGCTAACAAGGTGTTCCAGAGAGCAACAATGTAACTGAACGATCAGCTGTTGAGGTTGGAAGGTATATCCCCCAGAACATTCTGGAATCACTCTGGTTCCATAAGTCTCTGGCGGTGAACCATATTTATTTATTTATTTATTTATAAATATTTGTTAGCCGCCCCCCATGCCTACGGCATCTCGGGGTGGCTTACAGCATAAAAACACAATAAAATTAAATAAAACAATGTTTTAAACATACAATCCCCCCCTACTCCACCCTCCCACCCTCCCCTCTGAAGGCTTGGGCAAACAGCCAGGTCTTGCAGGCTCGCTGAAACGCCAACAGACCTGGGGCCAGATGGGCTTCCTCCGGGAGGGAATTTCAGAACCTCGGCCTGGCCACTGAGAATGCCCTCTCCATTGTGGCCCCCCGCTTTACACAGGGGACCTCCAAAAAGGTACCCCTGGGGGACCGCAGGGATCGCTCTGAGGTGCAGAGGGCAAGGCGGTCCCCAAGGTATGAGGGGCCCAGACCATGTAGGGTTCTATAGATCAACAGTAGCACCTTGCATCGGGCTCGGTACACTATAGGCAGCCAGTGCAGAGTACAGAGCACAGGTGTTATGTGCTCCCGCCTTCCCATCCCCATAAGGAGATGGGTCGCTGCATTCTGCACCAGCTGCAGCCTCTGAACCAGAAACAAGGGAAGCCCCACGTACAGCACATTGCAGTAGTCTAGCCTTGAGGTGATGAAGGCATGAATGAGGGTGGCCAGGTCGGGCCTGGAAATGTATGGACACAGCCTGCGTACCAGATACAGCTGGCGGAGGGCGGTCTTAGCCACCATCTCTACCTGCCAATCCAGCCAGAGCCCCGAGTCCAACACCATCTCCAGACTCTGAACCTGCTGGGCTACAGGATGGCAGACCCCCCCTACCAGGGGAGCCAATACCTCCCTCGCCCTACCCACCACCATCACCTCCGTCTTATCAGGATTGAGCTTCAGTCTGTTCTGCCGCATCCAATCCATCACAGCCTCCAAACATTGGGAAAGTAATGAGACAGCAGGACCTGGGTCAGTTGAAAATGAGAGGTACAGCTGAGTATCCTCAGCATATTGGTGACATCGCTCCCCAAATGCACTCATGATCTCCCCCAGGGCCTGCATATATACATTAAATAATAGCGGAGACAAGATCGAACCCTGCGGAACACCACAGGTCAAGGCCCAGGGGCTTGATGTTTCAGCCCCCAGCCCCACACGCTGGCTTCTCCCCGGGAGGAATTAGTGGAACCACCATAGGACAGTCCCGTCCAGACCCCCCCCAGGTCTCTCAGCCATCTCAGCAGCAGCCCATGGTCCACGGTGTCAAATGCAGCTGAGAGGTCTAGCAGGATCAAGAATGTTGAACATCCTGCGTTCATCTCCCGGCTGAGATCATCCACCAAGGCCACCATTCCAACGCTGTCTCCGTATCATAGCCAGGGCGGAACCCAGATTGAAAAGGGTCCAGGAAACCAATGCTGTCCAAATGCACCTGGAGCTGCAGTGCCACTGCCCATTCAATAACCTTCCATAAAAAGGTAAGATTAGACGGGTCGGTAGCTGGCAAGAGCGTCCACATCCAAAGATGGCTTCTTCAGCAGGGGGCGCACCACTGTCTCCTTGAGACTGGGTGACAATCTCCCCTGCCGAAGGGATGCGTTCACTACCCTCACCAGCACTGTCCCCAAGGTCTCCCTGGAGGCTTTCACCAACCAGGATGGGCACGGATCTAGTTCACAACTAGTGACTCTAACAGACCCCCGGACATTTACCACATCAGCCGGCGTCACTTCCTGAAACTCATCCCAGAAAGATCGACCAGACGGTGCCTCCATAACCTCATGCCCTTCTCTTACTGCTTCCAGTCCATGAATAGGTTCCACAGCCTGCTGGGGACAGATATACACTGGGAGATGCATAGGTGTCAGAAGTTGATAAATCAATTCTAAAGTTGAAAAATCCATACTGGAAGTTGTTATTCCGAGACTAGGGATGGGTGAACAGAATGCTGTTCGGATGTTTGGATGTTCGGTCGTTCCCGAGTTCGGGTTCGGCTGTTCGGTTCGGTGGAGTTCGGTTTAGCCGAACTTGACCGAAAATCTGAAAATAGCGCTATCGATACTGATACCGATATCAATTTTTTTTTTTGCATTGGTATCATTTGGCCCTGAAACCACCCCTGGTGCCAGGAATTATGCTCCTCAGCTGCCTCCCCCTTCCAGTCACATTTTTCCCACCCAAAGTCACATTTTTCCCGACCCCAAACTCATCCAAACTTTTCCGAACTGTTCAGCCGTTCGAACGTTCGGTTCGAAAGTTCGGTTCGGTCATCCGAACAGGCAAAGTTCGGGCCGAACTCTGAACTTCCGAACCGCATTCGCCCATCCCTATCTGAGACCAGAAGTTGACATTCCAGGACACTGGGTAACTGAATTGGGTCACAGCCAGGTACAGATCGGTACATGATATTGTTGGGTTGATTCAGATACTAGAAATTTGATGAATATACTTGTTTTTGCGGTACTTGTTTCAGCTCTAACTGGGTGGCTTTGGGCAAGTCCCTCTCTCTCAGCCTCAGTTCCCCATTATGTAAAATGGGAATAATAATGACCTACTTTGCAGGGTTGTTGTAGAGGTGAACTTGATAGGGATTGTAAAGCACTTTGAGTACTAAAAACACACTATAAACAATCAATGATATTTCATCATACAACCTCATTGGAATGGCAGACAATCTTGGTAAAGGCAGAAGATTGCTGGAAAAGCAGAGAAGAGCTGAAATGAACATTTGAAGTGGATTGAATATTTGACAGATTCTGATTTGAAAAATACATCACCTTTGCAAATTTTGCCGTGATGTTTGCAGGTGAGTCCTGGTTTCCTTTTCATTCCTTTGTTAATTCATTTTTTGATGGTCAATATTCAGTCATTTTTTACTTGCTCTTCATTAATTGGCTTTTCAATATCCCATTATTGGTTGGTGTCCGGAATAATATTTATGTAACTTGTGGTTGGCTGGCTGTTGTCTACCCTGTGTGTATTGAAGACAGATAGCCTTGGGAAAAAATTGGCTCACTTGACTTTAATTCACCTAAGGTGTGATCCTGGTCCATTTAAGCCATGAGGACCTGAGCTGCTGACTTCAATGAGGACATTAAAGCCTTTGCTTTAATTGGCAAAATTTGCCTGATTAGCTTGAGACAATTTCATTTATTTGTTACTTCACTTTCACTTTTGCAGCAGCACCATTTCAAAGACCCATTAAAAGAAATCCATGTATTTAATTTTGAATTTCTAAAACTACATTCCTTTTAACTCAGATCACAGAGCACTCTGAGTGGGGAATATGACTTTCTCCACTGGACTGCTCTGCATGTGTCCCAATGAGTCTGCTCCAGGAGCGATATCACTATAGTCCAGAGGTGATGTTTTTCAGTTTGTATTTTTGGAACTTGGCCTGCCCTGGGAGTTTCCCAGTAGAGCTCTGCAATTAGGTTCCAAGTGAACCTGTATCTGGCCCCAAATTCCCAGCCTTTAAGAAGCCACAAATGACTTGAGCATCTCTCTGTTCTGAATTCAACACCATTAAATCAAAGCCTTTACAGTGCAAAAAATGGTGCACTAATTTACCTAATATTTTATTTATTTTATTTTATTTATACATAACAATATCCCATCCCATCCCACCTAATGGTGGCTCAGGGCAGCTCAAAATGTTTAAATAAAATGGATAAAACACAATAAAAACAAACAGATATAAATAAGACCAACAACAGCTAAACCAGGTATCTCATTGAATAATCCCCCCTTACTCTACCCAAACTCAACCACTCCCTTTCCCTCACCAAATGCCTGGTGAAAACAGCCAGGTCTTACACTGTCTTCATAGGGGTGTGCAATTCATTTTTGCTATTATGATAACAAAAATGAAAATTTTCATTTCCTTTTTTGTTATTGTAATAACAAAAATGACAAATAATAATAATGAAAACAAAAACAAAAATGAATTTTCGTTTGATACCCTTTTTGTTTCTCATTCAATTCTGATGAAACCTGGGGAGATTGTAAAGTCAATGGAGGGCACTAAGTGTACCAAATTTCTAAAATATTAGGTAAAGGGAACTGATTGTATAAGCAATTGAATATTGTGATTTTAAGAAAAGCTGAATACACATTCCTGGCTATGACTTCTTTATCTTTCATCTAGTTTGCATGAAACCTGGGATGATCCTCTCCAAGATTACCAATCATGCCAAATTTTAGAAAGATTGGATAAAAGGTCTTGATGTTATAAGCCATTAACTTTAAAATGCATGTCTGGCTGTAACATTTTTATATTCCATCCCGTTTTCAAGACATTTGGCAGGAATGTATCTCACACCTTCTCTGTCATCTCTGTTAAACTACAGGATAATTTGGTAACGGGCCCCAATTTTATAAGCAATTGAATTTGTCCCCTTGAAGACCATTATTCAGATACCTAGTAGCACATGCAGTGCCAATCATAGGCAGGCACCTGGCATGGCAGGGGGAGGGAGGCTGAATGAGGGAGAATGGGGAGAAACCCAACAGACTGACAGACACATTCACTGGCCAATTAATTACTGCATGCTTCCAGATTTACAGGACCAGTTGGTAGTGGCTTCGAGGCAGTCACAGGGGGTGGCCCTCAGGCCGGCATAGAAGGCACATAACTGGGACTTTGTGGATAGCATCCCAGAAATCAGGAGACATGGTTTACACATCCAGGCTGGCCAATTATCATCACAATCACATTCTGCAGCACTGTGACAGACGACATAAGAGAATCTCTATTGACTCTTTCCTTAACAGATGCTTCCGACTTCCCAGTAGCAAGTGGGGGAGATAATTTTGGGTGGTCACAGCACAGAATGAGGAGGATATTTGGTTGAAATTTCTTCTGGCCAATTGGCATCACAAACAGATCTTATACCACAGTGACATGTAAGAGAATCCCTGGCATAGGCTCATTCTCTTCATATGCTGTGCAGGCCTATAAAATTGGAACACTTTATTACATCTTTCTGATATTTGGAAGAGATGATCCTGAAGATGTACAAAGCCCTGTCAAAGTTCATGTACACTTATTGGACTACAAAGATCTTACAGTCAGACATACATTTATAAGTTTATACATTTATCCAACCCCTCTAGTTACCGGCAGGTTTCCCTCCTTCCCTTTGCCTCTAAGCTTCTGGAACGTGTTGTCTACTCCCACTGCCTCGACCTCCTCTCTGCCAATTCCTCCCTGGACCCTCTCCAATCTGGCTTCCGCTCCCTTCACTCCATGGAAACTTCCCTTGCCAAGATCACCAATGATCTACTTGTCGCTAAAGCTAAGCGCTTCTACTCCATTCTTGTCCTCCTTGACCTCTCTGCTGCCTTTGACACTGTCGACCACTCACTCCTACTGGACTCGCTTCACTCCTTGGTCTTCTGTGGCTCTGTCTTTGACTGGTTCTCCTCCTACCTCTCTGACTGCTCTTTTAATGTGTCTCTTCCCAATTCCAGCTCCTCCTCCCTTCCCCTTTCAGTTGGGGTTCCCCAAGGCTCTGTCCTTCGCCCTCTCCTTTTCTCTATCTACACCCTTTCCCTTGGCAAACTCATTGCCTCCCACGGCTTCCAATATCACCTCTATGCTGATGACACTCAGCTCGAGCTCTCTACCCCCTCTCTCAACCCTTCTGTCCACTCACGCCTCGTCAACTGTCTCACTGACATCTCCGCCTGGATGTCCCAATGCTAGCTCAAGCTCAACATGGCCAAGACTGAACTCCTTATTTTTCTTCCCTCCTCTTACTCTCCCACGTCCCTGTCCATCTGCATTGATGGAGTCACCATCCATCGCCCATAGCTTGAGCTTAATCTTTGACACTAGGGGTGGGAAGTTTGGATCATCCAGTATCCGATGCTGCCGGTATTTTGGTGTACCGGCAGTATCGGGTTACTCTGGTATTTGGGGGTACTGGTACCGGATCCCCATGTCAGATTTTTTTACATTGCGGCCATTGAAATGAATGGCCACAATGTAAAAAAAGAAACAACCCCCCCAACACTTTCCCTCTCCAGTTCAGGCTGCGCAGGTGGAAGGGGGGACACCTCGTCTCCCATGCTCCCCTAACCACCTTCGTCCCTTCTCCCTCGCTGCCCCCCATGCCTGGAACTCTCTCCCTACCCACATCCACCTCGTCTCTTCCCTCCTCACCTTCAAATCCCTCCTCAAGACCCACTTCTTCCGTGCCACCTTTCCCAATGCCTGCTAGTTGTTTTCCCCCAAATACTTACAGTCTGCCCTCCTCTGAAGACTCCTGCCTAACTGTAACCATGCCAAGCATGCACACCTGAGCCTTTGGAGCCATTTGCATGTTTGTTTGCTTCTCCCTTGTCTTCCCTTTGTCCCCTCTCCTTGTCACCCCCTCCTTGTCTTTTTAGATTGTAAGCCATAGGCAGGGACTGCATCTTTATCTTTGTTCTGTAAAGCACCGGTACACGGATGGTGCTATACAAATTTTAATAATAATAATAATAATAATAATAATAATAATAATAATAATAAATAAAAGTTAATTGCTTATACCACCAGAATGCTTTATCCAAGCCTTCTGAAAGTTGGCATAGGTAGTAAAATTGGGAAGGGATATACTTTTGTCAAGTTTCATGCACATTAAATGGTGGAAAAAGACATTATAGCCAGGAATGTATATGCAGATTTTTTCAAAATAACATAATTCAATTGCTTATAAAAATGGATTCCTTTATCCAATATTTCTGAGGTTTGGCACACATAATGCCTTACATTGGAGGTACAATCCCTCCAGGTTCCATCCAAATATAATGTAACACAAAAACATTACCACTGAAAACGTGTTTTCCATTAAAACCAATGGAAATCGAAAACAAAAGCAAAAACAAAAACAAAATTCTGATATTTACAAAAACAAAATATTTAAACAACAAAAACTAAAACCAAAAATGAATAATGACATGGGTCCCTGGTGCACACCTCTACATCTATGAGAGGAGGAAAGATCCAGGGACAGGCAAACCTCCAACGGGAGGAAGTTCCACAGCCTTGCAGTGGCCACCGAGAACACCCTCTCCATCATCCCCACCTGATGGACTCAGGGAACCTCAAGAAGGGAGCTCCCTGATGACCACAGTGGCTGATACAGAACCTCCCACCCCATCATAGTGCCTGAGTATCTCTCATGGCCTTTAGTGGATTTACTGACTTTTCCAGTGAGGAAGATGAAGGCTTGCCTGGACATGGGAGCTGAGGCTCACAGAGTACAAGCAGGTTTTCTGAATTTCCTAAATAAGGGGTGGATTTTCTGAAGTGAACAGCATGCCGGGTAAATTTTATTTTATTTATTTATTTATTTATTTATTTTCTTGAATTTCTAGGCCACCACCTCCTGTTAATGCAACTTGGGACAGCTTACAACATAATAAAAACACAAAATATAAAACCCCCAATAAAACTGATATAAATAACAATATAAAATTATTATAAAAATATAAACACATGGCAGAGTATAAGAACCCCTCCCCCCTCCCTCACCTCCCTCCCTCACCTGTCTCCCTTGCCAAAAAACGGATAGAACAGCTATGTCTTACACTGTCTATGGAAAGAGGGAAGGCTTGGTGCCAGACGGACCTCTATCGGGAGCATGTTCCACAGCTGTGGTGTGGCCACTGAGAATGCCATCCTCCTCGTTGACACCCGGGACACTCAGGGGACCAGGTGGAGGGTGCCCCCGGCCGACTGAAGCTGAGCTCTTTGGAATTGCCCCTTTGCCAGCCTCATATTAAGAGGGGTAGCGGCAGAGGGATCCTTGTCTTCCCCCCCATTGAGAAGTTGAGCATGGAGGTCAGGGGTGGCACCGGTCAGTAGGGGTGGGAATATCGGTATCGGATTAAGCCGATACACCCGATAATCGGGTATATCGGATTAAGCTGATAATCCAATAATCACCAGAATCGGCATACCGTTTTTTAAACATTGGCTGCTTTACCATTTTTTTTACATTGTGGCCATTGACTTCAATGGCTGCAATGTAAAAAAACTGGTAAACCACCCAATGTTAAATAACCGGTATGCCAATACCAGTAAATCCGATACTGGGGAGATCCGATATTGATAAATCCGGTATCCGGTATTCTCCCCGGTGTCCCATCCCTACCAGTCAGGCACTAAAACTGGGTGGGGGAAATTGCCAAAAGGGCAATTTGGGTCCAGACATATTTAACCTTAATAGGGATGGGACTTTTGGTATTACCGAGAACTGAAAGTACCCGATAATGGCTATATTGGATTAATCCGATATCTTGGTTCTTTTTCGGTATTGGCAGTATTGGATCTTTTGCATTGTTTTTTTAATTGGATTTTTAACATTGTGGTTTTCCCCATTGAAGTTAATGGAAAAAAACTGCAGTGTTAAAAATCTGATACCGAGAGAACTGAGAAAATAGAAGAACTGGTAGACAGAGATCCAATACCGATAAAAACCAAGAACCGAAATTTTGCACAAATTCCACACCTAAACCTTAACAATATCTAATTCTGGTGGGAACTGGTCCCCATGCACCCTCAAGTACCAGTTTCCAAACACTTAGCGACTACACCGCCCCCTCCATCCCATGACATGAATCATGGGTGAGGGAGGACAATGGTATCCCACCCAGGAACTGAAGCAAGGATAGATTGGCAGGACTGGAGGCCACATAAGCCCCTACGGTGTCCCCAATTCCCTCTCCAATGGATGTGACCCCAGGCTAGTGTGCAGCTATTTTCATCCCATGACATGTGTCCTTGTCTCATTTGGGGTGCATCGACAAAGGTCAGTTTTGGTAGTGAGAGTTAACCTCTTCTGAGAACATAGCTGTGTGTGATTTGCTCAAGGTCACATAATATGAGCCTATAGCAGAATGTTAATCAGAGGCTTCTTCTGAGTACTATTCTCAAACCATTTGATTATTTTTCTCTTTTATTTATACAAGGACCCCCAGGCTAATTTAAAGGCATCAACCTCCCGCTACAGCTGAAACCAATGAGGGAATTTGCACAAATCAAAGATTCATCTTTGTTTAGGCTGACAAATATCTAAATTCAGTTGCATAGCCTTCAAGACCATCAACAAAATGTGAGTTCATTCCAGTTCACCTGGTATGACTAACTCCAATGGATGGGTTTTTGTCTGCCTGGTTCATGAGGTTTGAAATGGGAGGTGGACTGGGTCAATGAAAGTGAAAAAAAATCAAAGTTCTTGCTTCAAACTGATGATCTTAATGACAAGTTACCAAATTATGAATTTCTGACCGACAAAATCAGGACAAACGCTTTGTATGCAAAGTTTGCCATGGTGGCCAGACACTGGAATTTGAATTCATGCTTGCAAAAATCTTCAAATTCTAACTTTTGTAACAAATGTTTATTCCAGCCTTGTTCTAGCAGAGTGAGCTGGAGTACTCCAGCTGCACCTGCTCCAGGAGCCCACCAACCCTGTTGTGCTGTGTGCAGTATTTGCCTGAAATCCAGGTGGGGGAATGGAGTGGGAAACAGCTGCATAGGTCATGTGATCTGCAAGCCCTAGCAAGGGGATTAAGAAAACTTTCCTCCAGATTGGGGAAGAGCTTGGAAGGAGGATCCTAGGAGTAAGGGACTGGAGTATAAACTGTAAAGAGACATGGACTGTCAAGAGATGTTTGTTGTTGGACTAGATAACTTTTGAGGTCCCTTCCAAACCTAAAATTCTATGAAAATTCTAGGAATAGGGGAGATTTGAGGGGCTGGGGAATAAACTGATATGGATGGAAAAGAATGGTGTGTGTTGGTGCTGCTTCGGGGGGAAACTGACACACAGATCCTACAAAACCTCCATCATCTCCCTAAGCATGCCTAGTTCTCTTACAGACAGGAATGCAAAGCATGTGACGCACAGTGAGCATCCAGAAGTAACTTGCAAGCATTATCACCGCATGAGGAATGGCCCTTCATGGCTTGAGTGGGAAGAAATAAAAGAAGTTTGAAGATTAAAGTAGACCTCTTGCTGCATGATTCATTGGCTGTGCTGCCTAATTTCAGGCAGCCCACCTGCATATTAACACCAACACATCACTCTTGTCTCTTGCTTTTACCTTCCAGATCTCAATGTGCTTTAAAAGTTCAGCTGAGTCATTATTTTTAGCATTAAAAGAATATTAACATGAATATTATAATGAAAATGAATATATTTCATCAGATTGGAAAAGTTCATTTAAAACACAGTGATTTCAATTTCTTCTGTTTTAAAAAAATCCGTAATTTTTCTTTTTGTGTGTGTGAAACCTCTACTGTTTTGCTAAATGTTCTCGCTGGTGAAAATAACTGATTTTTTTTTAGCAACCAAAATGGCCTGCCAAATGGATATTTTTATTTTTGACAACTACAAGATTTCACCAGTTTGAGAAGATTTTTCCCCCTGGTTTCCATGGAAAATTGAACTTTGTTATTATTTTGAGCAAAGCAATATGAAAATAATTATTATTTAGATTTTTTAATGAAAAATTGACTATTCTAGTCCTTATCCTTATTTTGTAGCTGAGGAAAGCAGCCTGACCACATTGTGCTGCTCATGTGCAGATTTCAGATCTGCTACTCTAAAGGAACATGCCCATACCCTTTATAAAGGCATAGA
The DNA here is from genome assembly GCA_003113815.1 of Sphenodon punctatus. Lineage (NCBI taxonomy): Eukaryota > Metazoa > Chordata > Lepidosauria > Sphenodontia > Sphenodontidae > Sphenodon > Sphenodon punctatus. The sequence continues at coordinate 1,896,022 of QEPC01007999.1, forward strand.
ACCATTGCAATATTTTAGCTGGTCCACATAACAAAAACCTTTTGTTTCCTATGAAGTCTTTTATTTGGTTCCCAAGTTCTGCTTTTATCAGCAAAGTGTCTTTGGCATTTTGACATGCTGCCATCATAACACCACATAATTCCTGCCATTCAGAAATTAATTTCCAAGTAAAACGATATGGCAAGATTTGTATTTACAATGGGCTTGTTACAAAGCTGCCCACCCAAAATATGTATTTGAGGAGATTTATCAATAGGCTCTTTTAGGCCCTTTGCACGCAGACACTCTAAGGTTATTTTTACACGGACGCCGCCCCCCCCCCGGCCCCGCTGGGTGTGTGGGAGGGTGTTCCACTGGTGGGGGTGTCTGTGTAAATGGTCGGCAGTGGCTGGCGGGATGAGTGTGCAGTTGGTTTTCACTCGTGTGAACACCGTGGGTGATGAGTGGGGTGTGTGTGCGTGCTCCCATGTAACACGCACCTCCACCCATCTCCACTCACAGAGCCGTCCAGAAAACTGGAGGAGGCCCCATGGGTGGACACAGGTGGAGGTGTGTGTGTGTCTGTGTAAAGGAACGCACACACCTCCACCCACCATGCCAGAACATCCATTCCCCCCCCACCCCATCCATGTAAAAATGACCCAACACCAGCAGCGGCTCCTCACTGAGGACTGTGGGGGCGGTGCCCACCCACAAGCCCAGGCGGCGGCTGCTGTTTTTGTTTTTTTAAAAAAATTCCTCCCCGACCCCTCTTGTCCCTGATTTTTTTTCGCTGGGGTGGGGGGGGGCTTGGCCGTTGGCCGTGAGTCCGCCGGCGTTACCTCTGCACTGTGTGGATTGGATCTCTGTGTGTTCTCCTCCGTGCTGGCTGGGCTCCTGCTGCTGCGGGCTGCAGCGCTGAGCGGGGAATTCCTTGGTTCTTCTTCGAGTGACTCCTCCCATTCTCACAATGGTCTCCAGAAGCCGGCAGCAGCAAGCAACCAACTCGTGGAGAGTCTCAGCCAGGTCTGTGAATTGGGGCCCTGTGGGCAGGCCCACTTAGGGAGGAGGCGGGGGGCCCAGTAAAGACAGAGCAAGGCAGCAAGTGAGCATGTGCGACGGGCGATAGTCTTAGAGTCCTTTTTCTTGCTTTCTCGCACATGCTCACTTGCATTTTGGGGGCGGGCAGGGAGGAGGTGCTTGAGGATTCCTTTAGGAATCCTCCAGAAAACCCCCCCACGTTTTTGGGCTCCACAGCCATAACCCTGGCCAATCAGTGACCACAGAAAAACGTGGGGGATGTGTGGTGTCTGTGTGACTCAGACTGTGGGAGAGTGGTAGGGGAGAGACTCAGACTCTGAGAGGGAACTGGGAGCCAGCCAGGCCTGGGCTGCTGTACCTGAGCTGAACTCCAGGCAGCAAGTAAAGGTAGGTGATGGTTTTGGTTTATTTTAATTTTTTATTCCTTTGTTCTATTTTAAAGGATTTTGGTTTATTTTAATGTATTTTGTCATGTAGTGTTTGCTTTTTGTTTTATTAAGCAATGACCTTTGGTCATGCATGCTGTTAGTGTTAATATTGAATTTGTTATAATTCTTTTAATTTATTTTGTACTTTTTCTGTGGCCTGGCCTGGAGTGCTAAAACTGGAGTCCTGGACTCCTGGGAGTGGGATTAGGGTGCTTGTC
>QEPC01007999.1:1904441-1941055 GCA_003113815.1 Sphenodon punctatus
AAACAAAAATCCAGGCTGGGCAGGGTGGGTGGGGGGTGTCCCCCCTTCCACCCGCGCAGCCTGGACTCGGGGAGGGTTTGGTTTTTTTAACATTTTTGGTGGGGCTTTAAGTTTTACATTGCAGCCATTTTTAAATGGCTGCAATGTAAAAAAATCCGGTACCCGGAATCCGGTACCCGGACCGGATTACCGGGTCGAATCCGATAATGCCGGTACGCCCAGTACCGGCATTATCGGATACCGGATTTACCGGTTTTCCCGCCCCTAGTAAAGACAGGTAGCCGGGAGTGTGTGTGGTAGGGATGGGAATTTCAGTTTTAGACAGAACTGAAAGTACCCGATAATGGCTATTTGGGATTAATCTGAAATTTCGATTCTTTTTTGGTATTGCTTGTACGGGGTCTTTTACATTGATTTTTGTATAGATTTTTAACACTGGGACAAAGCACAATGTGAAAAATACGATACAAAAATCAGTGCAAAAGATCCCATACAACCGATACCGAAACAAGAACTGAAATACATGAGAACTGAAACCAAAGTAACCGAAACTGAATTTTGCCCACAGTCCCACCTCTAGTATATGGCCTCCTGGAGGAGTGGCTAGGCCAGAGGCATAGGGAAGCAGTTAGTGGTGTTACAGGGTTGACCAATGCTTCAGGAAACCTAGGTCTGCGAGTTCAAGTCCTAGGTCCTGACAGATATGAGAGAAGATCTAGGGGCCTGTACTGTGTTGGGTGCCCTGAAAGACTGCTATAATGACCTGTATGTACACAGGTGTGCAGCACTCTGTATCTTTCCCTCAAGATTTGGAACAAAGTTGTGGGTGTTGTTGCCTGTTGTTTCAGACATTCTGTGAAGACTGTGTACATAAATATACTGTAAATACATAATTAAAGACACTTGGGTGAAAGAACCAAAATGGAGAGTTTTTGAGTGAAGCAACAACAGTGTCTTGGGCCTTGTGTGGAAACTCACCCACCCCAAGGACTGCCTGTGATGACAGGACATAGGACCTGCCAGTATGGATAAGTTCCAATGGTCCATCTGGCCCAGTGTCCTGTCACCAATAAAGACAAGCATCCTTTACAATGTCCTCTGCCAATGTGTTCTATAAATCAGTAAGGGGTAGGACCTTTAACCACCACTGGAAATATTATTTGTGAATTTGTGTAATCCCTTAATGAACCCAGTCTGTCCAACATCCCAATGTGTTACTGGATGTAATGCTAACTACTTATTTTGACTGTAAACATGAAGTTTCCTGTTACGTTTGTAAGAGGAAACACATTCAACATGGATTGGTTCCCCAAAAGTCATATGTGAAGACAACACAAGTTTCCTAATAGCATGTAGTCTCTGTTGTGTCTGGATACAGGCAATGCCCCACTTCCAGTCTGTGATCATCCACAAAAGCCACCCATGCATAGACTTTCACGGGAAATGCCTTGCCAGATAAAATTAACAAATATAAACAAGTTTACGCCTTGAGGTTGCTGCTGTTACAGAGGGGGCTAGGGGCAGGCTAAAGTGGGTTGCATTGTGCTTCATGGGACTGACAAAGGAAATAGTTGGGAGTAGGGAGGAAGGGAATATTATGCTTGAGTCCTGAACCTACCACTAAACCAACGTTTGACAGGGAAGGGGGATGGTGATGCATAGCAACAGGCACATAGCTGCAAGCCAGGTGGTCTGGAGAGACGTGGGGAATGGTCAGATGGTTTGGTGGGAGGAGACTATTGGGTACCCTGATCCAACACACAGCTGCAGTAACAATTGTATAATCACTGACATGATCGTGATGATGTCACCAAATCCTACACCTGGTAGCTTTCCTAGGTGTTTATCATTACATCTGGTAACAACCCACAACTTCCAAAAAATGTTTGTTGTGTGGAAAAGTAAATGGCTTTTACACAGAGGGTTTGACGTCTATGTTTGTTTATTAGCAAGACGGGAATCTCAAAAAAACCCGTGACTTATTTTTTCCACACAAATAATGCATATTGATGCTAAGAGGAGAAGTGAAAGAGGGACTGTGTCGACATTACAAGCCTGCCTCCTGGACAGCCAAGCCAAACTTTGCAGAACAGGGAAAGAACGACCTCTTGTCAGCCTCTCCTGGTAAATCTACCGACAGCAAGGTGTGATGAGGGGAGAGAGAGAAAAGCCAAACAAAACAATGTTCCCTGCTAATCCTTTTGATTAAGAGTCCCAGAAAGCCAAAGGATTTCTAATTTGAAGTCAATCAGGCTTGAAATCCCTGCAGTTTTGATTGTAATTACATAGATCGGGTAATCGATACTAAGTCATAACGCGCAGGCCCTATAAAAGTGAAGTGAAAAACATGGAAATGCTTTTGTGTTGGACACCTTGGGCGCTAATGACTCAGTGGCTGGGAACAGGTTGGGGATTCTCTTGCTTGGTGTTAAGAAGTCCAGATAAGCTCTGGATACAGAGAGAGCATCAGAAGTGCAGCTGGGCAGTGTGACTTAGTTGTTTAGCAGAGTCTTTAAAGAAAATTGCTACGGGGCTCCTCACGCTCATAATTCCTTTGTTTACTTTCCATTTGGAGATTTATTTTATGGGTTTATTTTCTTTTTGTTAATTGCAAGACATTTCACTTCCTCCATGCGAACTAAATGTTGCTTTTATGTTCTGTACAGTTAATCCAAATTTGAGTATGTTTTTTTTTTTTTATTGTTTTTTTTTGAGAGAGTGGGAGATACTTCCAATAGAGACAAAGTAGTACAGTGATATCTTTTATTAGACCAACTCCATTTGGGGGAGGTATGCAAGCTTTCAGACCTCACTGGGACCTTCGTCAGGTAAGCCTGAGGTTACAAAATGAAGAAACAAAGCAAAGCAGAGGTATATACCATGGTGGGGGATGTGCCCACTGAACTCAGAGGGGAGGGGAAGAGGAGAACGAGGTAGGGAGAAGATGGCAGAACAAAAAAACAATGCAACACCTTTAAAAGGCAAGCTGAGGAACAAACATTCATAGCTCTACTAGATACTAAAAATGATGGACTAAATTTGGACATAGGCTTCACAAGCCACTACAGAAATTTACAAATATAGCATTGGCTGCAATCCCAAACCCCTCTGTGCGGGATCTGCACAGGATCTGCATGGATTCTGCTGGCACAATATCTCCTCTATGGACTTGCATGCAGTTTGTGTGCATGTACCTACGGCTATGTGTGGGTTGTGCGTGATGTTTTCCATGAGCCATGGGATCAGCCCCACTCTCTACATTTACAGTAACTTAATATTTACCTTGTTGTATCCTGCCTTTTTGAATTGCTATCTTTCCCCCACCCCTGCTCCAAGAACTATATGCTGTATTTAGGACATAGGTTTCTCTGCCATTCACTAATTTTGTATATTCTAACACTGAGCACAATCCAAAATGCTGTGGATTGTGTGTGCAGCCTCGCGCATGTGCAGCCGCACACAAGTTGTGCAGATCCCTATTGCGGACAAATTGTGCCCTGTGGAAACTGGGTGCATGTGTGTGTGATTCACGGTGTTTGGGATTGGGTTCACTGTCTACAGTTATAGGTAACGTTAAGTTTTTTTACTATAGCTACCTTTTGTTTGATTTCTCCTTTTGATTTACATCCCCCTCCCTATCTCGTTCTCTCCTCTCCGTCCCCTCCCTCTAAGAATAATGGACACCTGCCCTTTATCCCTCCCCACCCTTTATATCTCTGTCTTGCTGTGTTTCTTCAGACATTACAGTAATTTGTAAATCCTAATTCTGTCTACAGTGACAGGTAACTTTGAGTTATTTACTATCAATAGCTACTACATTCTTGTATTTCCCCATTTGTATTGCCATCTCCTCCCTACCTCATTCTCCTCTTTCCCTCCCCTCCCTCTGAGTTCAATGGGCACATCACCAACCACTGTATATACCTCTGCTTTGCTTTCTTTCTTCATTTTGTAACCCCCCAGACTTGCCTGATGAGGACCCTGTGAGGCCTGAAAGCTTCCATACCTCCATCAACTCAAATAAAAGATATCACTTTACTACTTTGTCCCTACAGCCTATATTTGGGACTAACACAACAAACCCTACTTTCTCTAGATACTTCCAAAACAGTATTCTAAAGGAATGAAAATTCATGCCTGGCAAGGGTTGGGGGAAACTTTTTCCTCCCATGGGCCACTTTGAAAAGTAGTACAAGTGTGGCAGGCCAGATAAGGAAAGGGCACTTAAGGGGTGTGCTCAGGATAGGAAGGGACCAGATCATGGATATGTGCCTCAGATCCACCCCTTAACTTCAAATATATTGCCTCACCTCTGCTCTCTTTCCCCTAACTCACTCTTTCGGTTCTTGAAGGGAGGGGTTAGATTCATGGGGCAGATCTAGAAATTGGAATGGGATCAAATAAAAACTTGAGATGTGCGAACTGGTCATGGTTTGGGTTAGGTCATTCGGTTCGGTTCCCGGGTTCAGTTCGGTTGCTGTAGCTGCATTCAATGGCATAATCCACAGCCCCTGCCACGGCCACCCACCAGTTGGAGACCAACTGGCAGTTTTCCAGGTCGGCCCTCTCGGTGGAGACATACTTGGAGACGTACTCCGCAAACGCCTCCACCTTCTTCTCCCGCACCTCGACCGCCTGGAACTATTCCACCAGTCGGTTCTCCATTACCTGGAGGCCAGCCACAAAGTCCCGGCTGGTCCTCTGCACCTCGCCCTAAAAGGCCCTTGTCGCCGAAGACTCTTCCTGGGGGGGGGGGGGGCTCCACATCAGAGATGGAGGGGGGGAAGGACTTTGAAGGTGACGCCACTTCTGGCTTGCCTTCCCCCCCCCTTTTTCTGCTGTTCCACGGCCACGGCAGTTGAGTCCTGGCACCTCACAGTCTCCCCGTGGAGCTTCTCAATGTGGGAAATTAGGCCCGATGTGGTCCCCTCCCTGGCCCTTTTAATTTTTTTATGCCAGATCTAAAGAACATAAAAAGATAGGAACATAAGAAGTGCCATACTGTGTCAGACCAATGGTCTGTCAAGCCCTGCCCCTGCATTCTGTCTCCACAAAGTGGGTGAGTGGCCAATCTCTCTCTGCAGGGGATTTCCATTCCTAACAGGTCATAGGGTGACCCATTCCCTGTTGTTCCGGCCTCCGTGCCTTACCGTGCAGACAGCGTATTTTTCATGCTTCCCAAATCACCTCCAGACATGAAACCTTGTCTGGCACCCGCTGTCTGGCAGTGGCACTGATGACCTCCGCTTCGGTGTCCTGGTGGCACCAGCACCGGCATCCGATGATGCCTCACCCTCTCTGAAACACAAACACATTACAACACCTAAGTAATATCATGCATTTATGATGATGCCTCTAGTCCTCCCTCCTTGGGGTGCTAGGGATGCTGGGATTGATACACGGCTCCTCGTCCAGGTAGGTATCAACTGCTGCTGAGGCGCCATCGTACTCCCTCTCATAGCTGTCCCTGGGCACCACCGCCCCCACTGCCCTCAGCCACACTGTCAGTCCCTGCCCTTTTGTGCTGGGCCCCATGCTCCGAGTGGGCCATACAGAGGAGGAGCTGCTGGCAGTAGGGGTGCTGTTGCTCCTCATCCTGCTTCTGCTGGTGCTGCTGCTACTGCTTGGACTGGGGCAGCGATAGACCCCGCTGGCTGAGAGGGGCTGCTTCCACTCTCACCATCCCCTGGGGCATCTTGCTGCTGCTGCTGCTAGCGCCGTGAACTCGCCAGAGCCTGCTCTGCCTTCTGGACCCGCCCCACAAGATTATCCTGCCACATGGCATAGTGGGCTGACTGCCATGCCATGCTGGCCTTGACCCTGGGGTCCAGCATTGTTCCCACAACATATTCCCCCCACTGCAGAAGCTTGTCAAACCTCGCCATCAGGTCTGCCTTGAGCTTCTGCGCCAGCCCAACCACCTCAGCCCCCAGCTTCTTGCCCCTAGGGCCACAATCCTGCCCCTGCAGCATGATCTCCTCCAGATTCCCATGGAGACTCTGGACCAGAGGGGTCACCTGGTTTATGGTGGCCATGGAGGAGCTGATGGTCTCTGTCAATTCATTGAACGGTTTGAGAACTAGGACCGTCTGTTCCAGGATCTCCCATTCTAGCCCATTGAATCCTGGAGGTGCCCCGCTGTCCATGTCCAATTCTACCTGATGCAAGGTGACTTTCTGCTCCACAAGCCGCTCAAGCATCAGGAAGGTGGAATTCCACCTCATGGACACATCCTGCACCAGCAGGTGCCCTGGGGAGTCTTGCTCAGCCTGCTTGGCCCGTAGGATTTTGCTGCCCTTAATGCTGTGGTTAAAGAACCCCGCCAGCTTCCTCCATCGCTCTATTGGGGAGCTAAGGGTGCCTGCCCCAATCCCCTTCTCCCCCAAGCCCAGAGCATCCCTGACCACCAGGTGGAGGGTGTTTGCTGTGCAAGGGATGCTGGTAAACTCTGCATCGCTGACAGTCCTCACTATATTAGCTGCATTATCCATCACCACACACCCCGGGGTGAACGGTGCACCAGGCATTATCCACTCCCCCACCACGTCATTCAGGACTGCCTCTATGTTCCCGGCAGTGTAGGGGCAGTCCATGACTTGTGCCTGAAGCAGGGACCACCTATACCCTGTTTCAGGACCCCTCCTGCCACTGTCCAATGCCGACTCCTGCCCCTCCCACCAGTGCGCTGTCACCGCCAGGTATGCGTGTTGGGCATTCTGGATAAGGGCTGCCCGTTGAGTGCAATCATCTCACCCAACAGGCACATGGCTTTCTCTTGAAAGCCATGCCGCCCTCCAGTTGCCGAAGCCGATGGCCTTGTCAGCTGCCTCCACACCAGCTCCCCATGGTTGGCTGACGCTGCTGCTTCTCCTACTGCTCCCCCTAGCAGTGATACTTCTCCTGCTGCTAGAGGCAGCCACTGGAGCAGGACGGTTGCCTGATGAAGGAGGATGAGTGGCCGTTTGGATCAGGAACCGGCTAGCGTCCACTGACCCAGCCTGCCCACTTAGCAGAGCAGCACTGTGGCATGTTTTAAGGTGCCTGGACATGGCGGTTGTCCCAAGGTTGGTGAGCACCTGCCTACACTTCACCACCTTGCTACACAAAGTGCACCGCACCTCCCGGGGATCATCCGCCCACACCACCTTAAAATGGTCCCAGACCCATGATTTTCTGCCCCCTTCTGCCTTCTGGCCTGCACCAGGTGACGCACTGCTGGGAGGGGCAGGAGTCAGACATGGTGGCACTTGCAGTGGCGACACACCTTGTGGAGGGACAGCCACCACCTCATCAGCACCAGGTACTACGGAGACCTCCTCCACAGAAAGCTCTGCCTCACTATCCCCATCCCCAAACAAGCTGATGGAAGCTGCTGGACTCGCCATGCTTCTGCCACTCTGAGCAGCACTCTCCCCCTGCCCCCTATAGATGCTGTTGCTGCGGCTGCTACGCTCCCTGCTGCCGGTGCCCGGGGATAGGGCCCTGCCTCTAGCATCTGGGCTGAGATCGATCTCTACAATGGGGGAGTCGGGGGACAATGCTGGCCCCTGGGATACTTTGTCGCCTGAATCGCCTGCAGCTGCAGATGTGACAGCCACCACAGCCTCTTCCACTGCCAGGAGATGACACCTAACCCCCTGGCCCCTAGTGCCACTGGGAGCACTAGTGCCACTAGTGCTGGGAGAGAGAGAGCCAACATCAGGCCTTTGCAGCTTGGGGCGTGGGGATGTGCTTGGGCTGCTGCTTCTGCCCACTGCTGGTACTCTGACGGCACAGCCCCTGCCATGTGCCTCATTGGCTGCCTTATGGGCAGCAGAGTGGCCTCGCCCTCTCCTACCTCCTTTCTCCATTTCTCCAACCCAAAGAGAGCACAAATATTTTATATTTTTTAAAAAGAAATTTATTTATTTTATCTAATATTATATATATCTAGATTACACTAAATCTAACTACTATTAACTATCTAACTACTGCTATTATAAAACCAATGGAACTAAATATCTATAACTAAGCTAACTTAACTGAAATAATTAACTAGCTATAACTAACTCCTACCTAACTAACTATAACTATTAACTCAAAACAACACAGGGAGGGTTACAAAAACTGAAATGAAACCTAAATCAACCTAATCCTATTCTAATAAATAAAAAAACAGGGGAAGGGAATGAAGGATGGAATATGGAGGGAGAGGGAAAGTAATGGATTCAATGGAGGGTAGGGAGATAGAACACAGGAATGGGTAAAAAATAAAAATAACAGCTAAATCTATCTAATATAATCTAAATAAATGATAATATGGAGGTAAATGGGTTGGATGGGTGAAATAGGAGGAGGATGGCAATGGATTGGGGAGCTGGGAGGTACAAAACTGCTGGGAGAGGGAGCCTTCTGAAAACGCCTGCTGTCAGAAACAGTGACTAGCTTAGAAGGTGTTGGGAAGGGGGGAGGGCAATGAGTTTTGTTACTTGCTGCGCCAGCCTCATCGCAAGCCCCATTGGCTCCATGCAGCCTAGCCTGTGGCCAATCGCAGACTGCAAAACCAGTGGGCTGAGGAGAAAAAGGATGGCGACTCCCCCTCCCTGTCACGTTTTGCCTTCCAGTGACACATTTTTGCTGCCTGAACTCATCGGAACTCGATCCGAACTGTCCAAACTGTTCAGATGTTTCGGAGTGCGGAACCAAGTTTGGTTCGGTCAGTCCGGGTTTGGGTTCGGTTGTCCGAACAGACCGAGTTCGGGACAAACTCTGAACTTTTGAACTGCGTTCGCACATCCCTAATAAAAACCACTCACAGGCTGTATGTGACCCACAGGCTTGGAGCGCCTCACTTCTGTTACAGGCCCTTCTGTGACAGATCTGAAGATGACCCAATTTTTTCTCCATGGCTACCAGGTCCTCCCTGTCACCGAACCTGAAACAACAGACACTCTGCTTCCACTCAATTCTCTTGTGTTCTCACTGAGCTTCTGAGGTTGTCACCTACTGAGCTACTAGACTCAGGTTTATAAAGCTGCCCCGCCAGAAACTGCCCATTATTGCTCCAAGCTGGGGGCATTTAGCCATTAGTAGGGTGACTGGGAAATGTTGCCCTTATGGGACTGCACCCTTGGAAAGGCTTAGGCTTAGGAGAGTATCTTGCTTCAGTATGTAACTTCAATTATTCTGATAGTTCTTTCTGGGATTTCTGGAGGCATTTTGTGAAATATGGACACCAGAATGGGACACAGTGATACGGTGACTTCGCTAATGGCATGTACAGAGGTGACACCACCTCACCACCAGACATGGGCAGGGGTGTGGCTATAATAGGTGCAGCAGGTGGAGCTTCACCAGGGTGCGATATCATTCCACTGCACCAAGAAACAGCAACTCCAGCTCCAGTACTCATTGTCAGGGTTCTGGGGCCAAGTTACAGGCAGGGAGGGCTTTGGCCAATATCTTTAAGCTGCCACCTTAGCCCCAGGACCCACCGTTATGGGTCCGGGGCCATCATTCCTCGCACAGAGAGCCGATTTTCGAAAGCATCAAGAAACAGTAGCTCCAGCCTCAGGACCCACCATCAGGGTTCTGGGGCCACGTTAATGGCAGGGAGGGCTGTGGCCAATATCTTTAAGCTGCCACTCTAGCCCTAGGACCCGCCGCCAGGGTTCTGGGGCCAAGTTACAGGCAGGGAGGGCTATGGCCAATATCTAGAAGCTGCCACTCCAGCCCCAGGACCCACCCTCGGGATTCTTGTGTCCTGTCATTCTGCTCACGGGGTGCTGTTATTCCACCTTTTATTTACGCAACCTGCTGTTCATGGAGAGAGAGAGTGAGAGAGAGAGAGAGAGATATAAAGTCTCCCCACTGCTAGAGGGAGAGACAGACACGATCCCACCCATGCTGTCACCTGCACTATATGGCCAGAGAGAGAGAGAGAGGTTGCCAGCTAGAACGAGAGAGATGGCGGTTGGAGGGGGAGAGGTGGGTGTATCCAGCTACCTTGGCTGCTACCTGCCAGAACCAGGAAGAACTCCCATCTGTGCTCATGCGCCCAATGCCCATTGCCCACATCCAGAATGCAGCAAACCTACCATGATGAGATGGAATATAACACAACATTTTATATGTACCTGCCTGCCTGTGTACGTTCCTGTACCTGCTGCTACCACCTATCGCATGATTGAATGAAGTGTGCCTGATAGGCTTTAGGCTGTCATTCCACTATCCCTGAATCAGTCATGCCCACCCGTCCCAGGAACCATCAACTAAATTCTGGGACCATCATTCCAGTCACTGGGGGCCGCATTCCATTCTACTGCATCCAGAAGCCCGGTGCCTGCACACCAGCCTAACCCCCCTCAACAGCCTACTCCTCCACACCCATGCGTGGATGACCACTGAAGTTGCTGGAAATAAAAGCCCGTCTGACCACCAGCTCCTGCTGCCTGCTGCCCGCTGCCAAGGAGCCTGTCTCTTTCTCTCTGTCACACCCACCCACACAAACACAAGCCCTGCACCTCCTGGGGTGCTGTCTGCAAGTTGAGACACTGCTGGCGGCACAGCACACCTTTGGGTTAATAACTATGCTACATGGGGTGGCACGTGCTGCTGGTAGGGATCGACAAGCTGTATGAAATTCTGCCACCTGCCAGTCAGAACTTCAGCACATAGGGATAAAAAATTTGAAAGGTCAAACAAAGCTCGTAACAAGAAATACAACAACTTTTATTAAAACTATTTAAATAACAACAGCAACAACAAAACAAGAACAACAACATTCTGAAACCAAAAGCAAACATTGAAACGAAACTTATAAATTAAACTATTAGACTCTGGGCCTGTCCCCAGGGACTTGGGGGATAGTAAACAGCCATTGGGGCGTGACACAGGGCTGGGGGGCGGCCACCCGGGACTCTTGCAGCTCATAACCTTGGGCCACGGCAAACTCAACGTCCCCTTCCACATCCCGATGTCACCTGGAGAGCGCCTGGCAGTATAGTTCCAGGCGTTCCATCTCGGTGGAGACGTACTGGCCGTACGCCTCCACCTTTTTCTTCTCCACCTGGACCACCTGGAACTGCTCCAAACAGGTGGTTCTCCATGATGGCTCCTGTCATCTGCAGGCCAGCCACGAAGTCCCGGGTGGGCCTTTCCAACTCGGCCCGAAAGGCCTTGGCCTCAGCAGACTCCTGGGGCCTGGGGGTGTGTGTGTCTCCACATCAGGGCTGGGGGGTGAGAGGGAAGGGCTCACATGCCGTCTTTTTTGGGTTGCCTTCCCCCCCTTCTTCTGGTTCTGAGGATGAGGCTCCATGGCCACACCAGAGTCCTCTGCCTGTCGCCTCAGTTTCCTGCCATGCGTTTTCTCAATGTGGGCAATGAGCCCCGATGTGGTCCCCTCCCTCTGAAGCTGGAATATTTTCGGGCAGATCTAAAAAGAGCATAAAGAGAGAGGAACATAAGAAGTGCCATACTGTGTCAGACCAATGGTCTGTCAAGCCCTGCCTGCATTCTGTTTCCAGAAGTGGGTGGACTGGGTGGCCAATTTCTCTCTTCAGGGGACTTCAGTTCTTAACAGGTCATAGGGCAATTCATTCCCTGTTGTTCCAGTCCCCGTGCCATACATTGCATGTGGTGATTCCGTCACCCTTGTCATAAAACCTCCAGACATCTGACCTTGTCCGCTGAATGTCTGGGGGTGTCACTGGCAACCTCCGCCTAAGGGTCCTCCTTGACCTGGCACCAGTGCTGGGGATGGCATCTGATTCCTCTCTGAAATGGCAACACATTAAGAACACCAAAGTAATATCATGCATTTATGATGATGCCTCTGGTCCTCCCTCCTTGGGGTGCTAGGTATTGCAACTAGAAAGGCCCTGGATGGCACGTGCAAATCCTGTCCTCCTTGGGGTGCTAGTAGAGATGGCAATGGGAGATGTGACCCTGGCTGGCACGTGCAAACCCTGCCCTCCTTGGGGTACTAGGGATGGCAACGGGAGATGTGACCCTGGCAGGAAAGACCCTGCCCTTATTTGGGGGTGCGTAGGAAATGGGATGGCAACTGGAGAGTGGAGACCCTTGCTAGCCTGGCACATGTTTGGGTGGGGGTGCTGCTCGTGCCAGAGCCCCCCACACTACATTACCCTCTCTCTCTGTGGCAGACATCTGCCGCCACCCGCTGATGCCCACTGTTTGTGCCTGACTGATGCCCACCACCCATGCACCGACCTGCACGCCAGTGAGCTCACTCTAACCAATAGAGCCTTTCTTGTCCTCAAATTAAAAAAAGAGTTTACAAACCTGGCAGCACCTCCTGAGCCTGCCGCTTGCTCCTCATCCGAGGAGCTGGGCAGCACCACTGGAGGTCTAGGGGTAGCGACCTCTTTCTCCTCCTCTTCCTCAAGCGCAAAGTTGGCCCCCAGCCAGGGAATCATCATAACTGCAGCCTTCTTCATTATTTTTTTTAAACAAGCAACCACCAACACCAGCCACACAAACACAGTCAACACACCACACCAACACTCACCAACAACATGCCAAACAAACACAGCCAGCCAAACCAAACACAGAGCACACGAACCGAACAGCCACACATGCTCTCACCCACACACACTCCAATTTCCGGTTTCCGGCGCGATCACGGGCTCTCACGATACCTTTTCCGAATGGCCGAACCGAACTGAACTTGACCAAACCAAACGGACGAACCCGAACTCAGAAAATGATCCGAATGCCCGAACCGAATGCCCAAACAGAACCAAACAGAACCAAATGGCCAAACCCGAACTGCGATCTGTTTGCCCATCCCTAATGCCCGCCCGTCCCGGGAACCATCAACGAGATTCTGGGACCATCATTCCAGTCACTGGGGGCTGTCATTGCATTCCACTGCATCCAGAAGTCCAGTGCCCGCACACCAGCCTACTCCTCTACACCCATCTGNGCTACCTGCCAGAACCAGGAAGAACTCCCATCTGTGCTCATGCGCCCAATGCCCATTGCCCACATCCAGAATGCAGCAAACCTACCATGATGAGATGGAATATAACACAACATTTTATATGTACCTGCCTGCCTGTGTACGTTCCTGTACCTGCTGCTACCACCTATCGCATGATTGAATGAAGTGTGCCTGATAGGCTTTAGGCTGTCATTCCACTATCCCTGAATCAGTCATGCCCACCCGTCCCAGGAACCATCAACTAAATTCTGGGACCATCATTCCAGTCACTGGGGGCCGCATTCCATTCTACTGCATCCAGAAGCCCGGTGCCTGCACACCAGCCTAACCCCCCTCAACAGCCTACTCCTCCACACCCATGCGTGGATGACCACTGAAGTTGCTGGAAATAAAAGCCCGTCTGACCACCAGCTCCTGCTGCCTGCTGCCCGCTGCCAAGGAGCCTGTCTCTTTCTCTCTGTCACACCCACCCACACAAACACAAGCCCTGCACCTCCTGGGGTGCTGTCTGCAAGTTGAGACACTGCTGGCGGCACAGCACACCTTTGGGTTAATAACTATGCTACATGGGGTGGCACGTGCTGCTGGTAGGGATCGACAAGCTGTATGAAATTCTGCCACCTGCCAGTCAGAACTTCAGCACATAGGGATAAAAAATTTGAAAGGTCAAACAAAGCTCGTAACAAGAAATACAACAACTTTTATTAAAACTATTTAAATAACAACAGCAACAACAAAACAAGAACAACAACATTCTGAAACCAAAAGCAAACATTGAAACGAAACTTATAAATTAAACTATTAGACTCTGGGCCTGTCCCCAGGGACTTGGGGGATAGTAAACAGCCATTGGGGCGTGACACAGGGCTGGGGGGCGGCCACCCGGGACTCTTGCAGCTCATAACCTTGGGCCACGGCAAACTCAACGTCCCCTTCCACATCCCGATGTCACCTGGAGAGCGCCTGGCAGTATAGTTCCAGGCGTTCCATCTCGGTGGAGACGTACTGGCCGTACGCCTCCACCTTTTTCTTCTCCACCTGGACCACCTGGAACTGCTCCAAACAGGTGGTTCTCCATGATGGCTCCTGTCATCTGCAGGCCAGCCACGAAGTCCCGGGTGGGCCTTTCCAACTCGGCCCGAAAGGCCTTGGCCTCAGCAGACTCCTGGGGCCTGGGGGTGTGTGTGTCTCCACATCAGGGCTGGGGGGTGAGAGGGAAGGGCTCACATGCCGTCTTTTTTGGGTTGCCTTCCCCCCCTTCTTCTGGTTCTGAGGATGAGGCTCCATGGCCACACCAGAGTCCTCTGCCTGTCGCCTCAGTTTCCTGCCATGCGTTTTCTCAATGTGGGCAATGAGCCCCGATGTGGTCCCCTCCCTCTGAAGCTGGAATATTTTCGGGCAGATCTAAAAAGAGCATAAAGAGAGAGGAACATAAGAAGTGCCATACTGTGTCAGACCAATGGTCTGTCAAGCCCTGCCTGCATTCTGTTTCCAGAAGTGGGTGGACTGGGTGGCCAATTTCTCTCTTCAGGGGACTTCAGTTCTTAACAGGTCATAGGGCAATTCATTCCCTGTTGTTCCAGTCCCCGTGCCATACATTGCATGTGGTGATTCCGTCACCCTTGTCATAAAACCTCCAGACATCTGACCTTGTCCGCTGAATGTCTGGGGGTGTCACTGGCAACCTCCGCCTAAGGGTCCTCCTTGACCTGGCACCAGTGCTGGGGATGGCATCTGATTCCTCTCTGAAATGGCAACACATTAAGAACACCAAAGTAATATCATGCATTTATGATGATGCCTCTGGTCCTCCCTCCTTGGGGTGCTAGGTATTGCAACTAGAAAGGCCCTGGATGGCACGTGCAAATCCTGTCCTCCTTGGGGTGCTAGTAGAGATGGCAATGGGAGATGTGACCCTGGCTGGCACGTGCAAACCCTGCCCTCCTTGGGGTACTAGGGATGGCAACGGGAGATGTGACCCTGGCAGGAAAGACCCTGCCCTTATTTGGGGGTGCGTAGGAAATGGGATGGCAACTGGAGAGTGGAGACCCTTGCTAGCCTGGCACATGTTTGGGTGGGGGTGCTGCTCGTGCCAGAGCCCCCCACACTACATTACCCTCTCTCTCTGTGGCAGACATCTGCCGCCACCCGCTGATGCCCACTGTTTGTGCCTGACTGATGCCCACCACCCATGCACCGACCTGCACGCCAGTGAGCTCACTCTAACCAATAGAGCCTTTCTTGTCCTCAAATTAAAAAAAGAGTTTACAAACCTGGCAGCACCTCCTGAGCCTGCCGCTTGCTCCTCATCCGAGGAGCTGGGCAGCACCACTGGAGGTCTAGGGGTAGCGACCTCTTTCTCCTCCTCTTCCTCAAGCGCAAAGTTGGCCCCCAGCCAGGGAATCATCATAACTGCAGCCTTCTTCATTATTTTTTTTAAACAAGCAACCACCAACACCAGCCACACAAACACAGTCAACACACCACACCAACACTCACCAACAACATGCCAAACAAACACAGCCAGCCAAACCAAACACAGAGCACACGAACCGAACAGCCACACATGCTCTCACCCACACACACTCCAATTTCCGGTTTCCGGCGCGATCACGGGCTCTCACGATACCTTTTCCGAATGGCCGAACCGAACTGAACTTGACCAAACCAAACGGACGAACCCGAACTCAGAAAATGATCCGAATGCCCGAACCGAATGCCCAAACAGAACCAAACAGAACCAAATGGCCAAACCCGAACTGCGATCTGTTTGCCCATCCCTAATGCCCGCCCGTCCCGGGAACCATCAACGAGATTCTGGGACCATCATTCCAGTCACTGGGGGCTGTCATTGCATTCCACTGCATCCAGAAGTCCAGTGCCCGCACACCAGCCTACTCCTCTACACCCATCTGCGGATGCCCTCTGAAGCGGCTGAAAAAAAGCCCCTCTGACCACCAGCACCTGCCGCCTGCTGCCTGCTGCCAAGGAGCCTTTCTCTCTTTCTCTCTGGCACACACACACAGACACAATCCCTGTCCCTCCTGGGGGGCTGTTTGCAAGTTGAGGCCCTGCTGCTGGCACATCTTGGGGCTAATATGCTAACGCTACATCTGCTGCTGCTGTCAGGTAGGGATCGGACAAGCTGTATATACAATGAGATTCTGCCACCTGCCAGAAGCAGCACAGAGGGATAAAAGATTGGCAGGTCAAACAAAGCACGTAACAACAACAAATAGAACTTTTATAAAAACTTTTCAAACTACAACAACAAACAACAACAACACATTTATTAAACAAAAAATATATATTTATATATAAGAAAAGAAAGGAAACTTAACTTATTGGTCTGTGGGCCTGTCCCCCAGGACATGGGGGAAAGGTGAAAGGGGTGGACGGGACCTAGGGGCGGGCATCCCACCTGCCTCTATTTGGTACCCGTGCTTGAGGGAAAATTGCACGGCCCCTGCCACAGATGCCTGCCATTTGCAGACCGACTGGCAGTGAAGCTCCACATCGTCGATCTCAGTCTAGAGGTACTGGGAATAGGCCTCCACCCTGCATTCCCATACCTCCAGCACCTGAAACCACTCCACAAGTCGGTCTTCCATAGTCAGGGTTTGCATCCGTAGCCTGTCCATATATATTTTTTGCTGGTCCAGAAAGTTCTCGGTCGGCCTCTCTAGTTCGGCCTGAAAAGCCCTTGCTGCTTCAGACTCCTCCCGGGGGCTTGGAGAGTAGGGATGGGCAAACAGAATGTGGTTCGGATATTCAGTCCTTCAGTTCAAAACCTGAGTTCAGGTTGGCCGAACTTGGCCAAAGAGTCAAAAATAGCACAATCGAAACCAAAACCAAACCAAAACCAAAACCAAAACCAAAACTTAGAATTTTTTTGCCCTGAAAAGATGTTTTTCCTGCCCCCGAACTCATCCGAACACAAGCGAACTGTTCGGTCATTCGAGAGTTTAGTTCGGGCGTTCGGTTCGGACATCTGAACAGACCGAGTTCGGTCCGAATTCTGAACATCCGAACTGCATTCACCCATCCCTACTAGAGAGTCCTCAGCAGAGCTGGAGGAGTGGGAAGGACTTTGATGGCATTGCTTCTGATGTGCTTTCCCCCGCTTCTTCTGGCGAAGATGCTCCACGGTCACGCCATAGTCCTGCTGCCTCACCGTCTTCCTGTGAACTCTCTCTACGTCGGTGATTAGGCCCGATGTGGTCCCCTGTCTGGCCCTTTCAAATCTTTTGCTGCAGAACTAGAGAACATAAAAAGATAGGAACATAAGAAGTGCCATACTATGTCAGACCAATGGTCTGTCAAGCCCTGCCTGCATTCTGTCTCCACAAGTGGGTGGATGGCCAATCTCTCTCTGCAGGGAACTTCTTAACAGGTCATAGGGAAATCCATTCCCTGTTGTTTCAGCCCCCGTGCCTTACCTTGCAGACGGCGAATCCGGTATGCTTCTCATACCACCGCCAGACATCGGACCTTGTGCGCCCACTGTCTGGCAGTGGCACTGGCAACCTCCTCCTCGGTGTCCTGCACGTTGCACCAGAGCCGGCATCTGATTCCTCACCCTCTCTGAAACAGGAACACATAAACAACACCTAAGTAATATCATGCATGTATGATGATGCCTCTAGTCCTCCCTCCTTGGGGTGCTAGGGATGGCAATGGGAGATGGTGACCCTGGCTGGCACATGCAAATCCTACCCTTCTTTGGGTGCTAGGACTGGCAACTGGAAAGACCCTGGCTGGCATATGCAAATCCTGCCCTCCTTGGGGTGCTAGTAATGATAGCAACTGGAAAGACCCTTGCTGGCACGTGCAAATCCTGCCCTCCTTGGGGTGCTATCCAGGGGATGATAGGGATGGCAAATGGAGAGACACCTAGACCGATTTCCAAATGGCTGAACCGAACCGAATGCCACCGAACGGAACGACTGAACCCAAACTTGGCTCCCAAACCGAACGACCAAACGAACGAATGACTGAACCGTAATCTGTTCGCACATCCCTACCAACTTCTGCACCTAGGCCCATTCCCACCTTTCTTTGGGTATTTTCAGGTGTTACATGATCACAGTCAACCACAGTGGATCCAGTGTGGTGACTGGGATTGCGTACATATCTATTTGAGCCCCGCCAGATGTTCATCACAGTGAATTCCTGGTGGGGTTCAAAGCTAACCACGGTTCTGCGGTTGAGGCCGGCCTCAGGGCTGGAACCATGGTTAGCTTCACCACGATCAGGAAACGGGCAACAGTAACATCTGTTACCTTGCTCCGGTCCGGAATGAATCCCTGACCGTGGGTAAGGATTTGGGCGCAGTGGCCTGATTGGCCACTGCATCCGTCCATCTCCCCGAGGGCGGCTGGCAGTGGGAGCATGGGGGTTGCAGGGCCAAGCGGTTGCACATTGTGCCACTCAGCCATGCCCCCTCCCCGATTCCCCACAGTGATCAGGCTGGCACATCTAAAGGACGGCCAGTCTGATCACAGACCGGGATCTGTGAGAGATCCAGGTCTAGGGTTCAGCGTGTTGGGCCTGGAGGCCCAGCACATCTGAAAATACCCTATGTCCCTGGACATGCGGGCTGGGGGAGAAGTGCAAGGGGGTGTGGATCATCATGAAGCGCACGGGGGACACTGAGCATCATGATGGTCATATAAGAAAGGGGGTGAAGAAAAGCAGCTCCCTTATCCCTTGCTCTTCCCTGAATGTAATTATGCGGGCACCCTTGATCCCAGAGTTCAATATTCTGCTATTTATAAAGTACACATATTTGCTGACTTCTCTACTGATATCTCATCTTCAAGTGCTTACCTCCCATGGTCTCCCCTCTGTAAGGACATGCAAGGAAAGTGCGAGCACATTTCTCCTGTTGAAAAGTTCACAATCTGTAGTTTCCTCCAAAGTTCTTCAGCAAGACAATATAATTAAATGAGGCACATTAATAGCATGAGATAAGCCTCACTGAATGCATTTATGAAAATATATATAAAAAAGGAGATATGATAGGGGGAAAACAGAACCCTCTTAGACTCAATAAATCAAAGCATTTTGATGCATAAAATTTGGAAACACAACTCTATGAATTGTAATAGAGCGTGACGAATTCTCATCAACAGAAGTAAATATTAAAGCTGCAATGACAAACAGGCGCCATGCATCCTGTCTGAGTGTTTTCTTGACGTGTCAAACTTAGAGAGGCTCCCCGAGCCTCATCCTCTTAATATAGGTAATTTGCTTAAGTGCTCATTGCATCTGAGAAATGACAATTGCCCTTTTAATATGCTGCTAATACAAACTGTGCATTTTTCTCTCTGATGATGCTAATTTTCTTACATTCGAGGTCAGTGCTCTCTCTTGGGAGGAAGAGCCTATAATAAATGAAGTAATAATGGCAAATTGGAGGAGTGGTGCAGAGCGGATTGGATAAAGGTGCGAATCAAGATAGTAGCCACTGAAACAATAGATCTCTGCAAATTTTAGATTGGAGGAGCATGATGGGAAATGCCAGTTTTCATCAGATTCTTGATCCATCCAGCTCAGTATTTTGTCTCCAACAGTGGCCAGAACTGGTTGTTCCAGAGGGAGATGGAAGGCTTCTGTGTTCTTGGGAGCCACCTCGAGCTGCTTTTAGCAGGAGAGGCGGGGTAAAACAAATAATCTGTAAAATAAATAAATGAATAAATAAATCAAGCAAAATTGGAATAATCCACAACCATTATTTATTCTTTTTATTATTTATATAGCTTCAGCAGTGTAACTGGCACTGTACAATCAAAAGTTACAGACAGGCCCCTACCACAATCATAGAGCTGGAAGAGACCTCAGGAATCATCTAGTTCAGTCTGCTGTAGTGAGTCAGGATTCACCAGACCTAAACTCTTCTCATCAGATATTTATCCAGCTTCCTTTTGGAAACCTTCAGTGAAGGAGATTCTACAACTACTCTCAGCAGCTTTTTCCACTGCCCAACTGATCAACAAATATCCAATAAAACAAATATATCCGATGAATTTGCACTATCTGATCTGATTCGGACAAAGTGGATATAACTGCTATTCACTTCCATTTTGTTGAATATCCATTTCACATATTTCGCTTAAGTTATTTCAGTTGTTTTCATATTCTGGTTACTTTGGTTTGATGCTATTAGTTCTATTGCACATGTGCAGCAGCCAGAAACAAGTAGCCAAAATACAAGAATAATCAAAATAACAAAAATGAAATAAACCGAATACCAAAATGACAACCACAACAAGATAACTAAATAAGCAGATAGGTGAATATGGTTACAGATATTATTTGGATAGCTATCTGAAAATCCAAATAATATATCTGTGGATGTGAACTCCATTATTTGTTTCACCTGTAGTTAGGAAGTTCTTTCAAATTGTTAACCTAACTCTAGTCCTTCCCTCATTGAGAATGATGGTGTCCCTCACAAATCATCTTCATGCTTCTTCTTCTTCTTCTTCTTCTTCTTCTTCTACTACTACTACGTACACAGGTCCTTCAACATTTCCTTGTATAACTTGTATTTAAAATGCTTTGACTTATGCAGTGATTATCACATCTGCACTTTTGAAAATCAGGTCCCCTGCTTCTTATGTTGAGCACCTAAAAACTGTGTTTTATGAGCAGCCTCTGACTGAGAACAAGGGTCAGAAAAAGAGACCTGCTTATTTAATTCAGCAGGTTTAACACATTCTTGCTAAATGTTCAGGATACACCAAACTGTCTGGGGCTGCAAGAGCTTTGTAGGTCTGGTTCAAAGGTGACCAAAAAAAGCTGAAAATGTTGTTTTGTTTGATTGGTTTTTTACTAAGAATTTCAAAGTCACTTCACAAAATTTTGTTTAGATGAAAACTGGAGAATTTTGACAGTTCCTGACAATAGCACTCAAAATAAATTGTCAAAAACATTGAAACAAAATGTTGAAATTTCAACATTTTCAGCACTTTTGACATTATGAAACTTATTGCTAAGTTTTTTAAGAATATTAACCAAAGCAAAAAACTTAACAGTTTATAAAAATAAACTTAAATGTACAAGAGTTTCCTTAAAATACACACAAAAACACAATTCAGTACAATTACCATTCAAAACACTTTCCACTCCATACATTGCAACAAAACATAAACGCCAAAAAACATAGAAATTAATTCACAGTTAGACCAATATTTTTATCAATAACTAAACTTGCAAATTTTACAATTTTACAACTACTTTTTTATCATAATTTGACAAGGAACAATTTTGTCAGAGTAGTTAAAGTCTGTTTCTACATAACTTCATTGTGTACAGTGAATTGTATAATGTCTACACTCAAATTCTTTACTTCATTGTATGAACTGTACACAATACATGTAAATAACAGACTTAAATTACTCTGACAAAATTGTTCCTTGTCAAATTATGATAATAAAGTAGTTTCATAATTGTAAAATTTGCAAGTTTAGTTATTGATAAAAATGAAGTATGTATGCATGGTAAGGAATTTATTACATATATTACATGTATGTTGATGATAAAATATTAAATATTGGTCTAAGTGTGAATTAATTTCTATGTTTTTTGGCATTTATGTTTTGTTGCAATGTATGGAGTGGAAGGTGTTTTGAATGGTAATTGTACTGAATTGTGTTTTTGTGTGTATTTTAAGGAAACTTGTACATTTACGTTTATTTTTATAAACTGTTAATTTTTTTGCTTTGGTTAATTTCCTGGTTTTGTGGTAGGCTTGGGTGGGGGTTGGGGGCAGGTTGGGGCTGAGGGCAGGGGTTGGGGGGCAGGCAGGGGTTAGGGTTGGGGGTTGTTGTTATTATTATTATTATTATTATTATTATAAACATTTATATAGCACCAGTCATGTGACCTGGTGCTGTACAGAACATAGAATTAGACACGGTCCCTGCCTGTGGCTTACAATCTAAAAGACAAAGAGTGGGAGACAGGGAGAGGGGATGGTGGGAGAGACAGGGGAGAAGACAAACATACATTCAAGCGGATGCGAAGTCTCAGGTGNCGGGCGGGAGGCTTTGGTGAGGTTTGGGGTTGGGGCTGGGGTTGTGGGGTTCATCCAAGGTTGCGCTCTTTTGTGGGGGGTCAGATCTTTCACGGGGGGGAGGTGGGGGATGCAGCTTTGGTGGGGGGAGGCAGGTCTGATTCCTGCCCCCGCCAGCAGCCTCCATCAGACCGGGGGTGGAGGGGGGCATGGGGGCGCAGTTTCACTCTCCGCAGAGTGGGCAGGATCAGGCAGAGGATTTAGTGGGATTAGAGCGAGGTTGCCCAGTAAGAAATCGATGATCCCAGCAGAACCCGGCTGCTCAGAGCCCTGGCAGGGGCAAGTCCCAGAGGAGGCTCAACACCTCCCCCTTGAAGCTGGGGCCAGAATAGTCCAGCTCTGCCCAGGAGGGGTGCCCCATAGCTGGCCTGGGGGCACACTTCAGTTGCTAGGACAGCAGGGTGTAGCCAAGGCCACGGGCAGGGTCCTGGGCACAAGGAGCAGCACCTCCTCCCCATTGATGTGGAGCAGCGCTGCTCCTCACAGCCCTGGTAGTGACAGAGCCAGGCTGCCCGAGCACCTCACAGGGCAGGATCAGCCCCGACCCAGCCATGGCCTTGGTTCATGCACACGGGGTGGGATTGCCCTTCATGGGCCCCGGTGGGGGGGGCTGATCCCCCAGAGCCACCACAGCCTCCTCCGCCCAGCCCAGCAGGGCTGCTCCCCGGCGCCCCGTCTAGTCTCACCCCCCTCCTGTCCCAACCACCCCATCCAGTCTCTGCCCCATCCCACCCGCTCTTACCCACCCGGCCCCAGTAAAGCTCCTCCAGGCACCCATCGATCCACTCCTCAGTGTCCAGGTGCTGCTGCAGCTCCCGCCGATCATACTTATTTATTTTATTTCTGAATCTCTACCCCACCCCTCCTGCGAACAGTACTTGATGATGACCCGCACCTGGCACCACTGGAGACCGGGGCTGGGTGTCGTGTCCCCCTGGACCTTCCCGGGAGAGAGTCCTGCCACTGGGGACCCCCATCCCAGCTGCCTGCCCACCCAGTTCGCGGCCATCACTGCCCGCCGGCAGGGACGGCTCTCCCCGAGTCTTATACCGGGGGTGGCCCCAGGGGCGGGACCCACCGAGCCGGGTGTGGGGGTGGAAGAGATCACCGGGGACCAGACTGCGCACGAGATGGAGGGGTGGACGGAGCATGGCTGTGAGCTGGGGGGCTGGGATGGGGATGGCAGGACTGAGGGGCTGGGATGGGGGGTGAAGGTTGGGGGGGTCCCCATCCCTCACCTGCTTCCGTCTGATAGTAGTGCTGCACCAGCAGTAGCAGCAGCAGCAGCAGCAGCAGCAGGACACCGGGACTCTGATCGAACCGATCGGAGATAAACAAACAACTCCTTCCGTGTGAGTGATCAGAAGGTTGCTGCCTTGTAAAGAATGTTCTTTGAGATGGCTTCTAACATTCTTACAACTGGGTTGTTCATGCTCACCATATTCAAATAATAGACCACATGATGGTCTCGAGCTACTCTAGTATAAAAAGCATTCTCCCCATCAAAATGACAGTTCCTTCCAACCTTTTCTAAGAATATAAAAAAATTCCATGCAGGACTGGAAAGGTGGGTGTTGTGAGAATATCTGGAGCCATCTTGAAGAACCTTGTTTACAAGGCAGCAACCTTCTGTTCTTCTTTGAGTGGCTCCTCACAGCCTGTTTTTACATGGCTCCACCGGGTGGTGGTTCCATGGGTGCGCCTGTGTATGGGCGAAGCGTGCACACAGCCGCACACACATCCCCACTCACCCCCCACTCATCTGCACCCATGGAGCAACTGCTGTTTCCCCCAGTTCCTCTGTGTGTGGGGACGAGATGGTGGTGGTGGTGAGTGGGGATGCGTGTTAGGTGGGTGAAAGCACCCCCAACCACTGTGGGTGCATGTGCCACGTTGTTTACACAGGGCTCCCACACCCATGAACACACAGAAATCTGCATGTTCATGGGTGGGAGAGGCCAGTGTAAAAAGGGTCACATTCTCACAACTGTCTTACTTATACTATCTTAGGTAGGAATTTAGGATGTAAAGCGATATCTATTCTATCTTGGAAAATCTGCAAATATGGTTCTGAGATTACTATGGCTGTGTGCTATTTCACTAACTCTTCTTAATGAAGTTATTGCTAACAGGAATACTGTCTTTAAACACCCACCCCATAACCAGTTCATTTGCACTCTCCATATAATCAATTCATGCTGCCCCAGGGGCACAAATAAAATGGTTATGGGTGGGTGGCAGCGTGCATTGTATATATGGGGAGCAGCGGCGCAAATGAACTGGTTATATATATGTCTATTTTCATGGCATAATGCACTTAATAGGCTGGCTGAATTCTGGTTGTCTTGAGTGTTTGATAGCAGCGCCCCCAGGCCCACCGAGCCGGGTGGCACCCCTAGGCCCACCGGCGGGACACAAAGAGGGGGATCCATCTTGACTTCTTGGCAGGGGCCCATTGCACCCTAGCTATACCCCTGGTCTAGTGTGCATGACTGATCAATTTGAATGAGTGTGTGAGGTGAGCGCATGTGTGTGTAGTGTGTATGGATGAGTGTGTGTGTGATCAATTTGAATGAATGTGTGAGATGGGAGCATGTGTGTACTGTGTCTGAATGATTGTGTGTGTGATCAGGTAGAATGAGTGTGTGTGAGAGGTGAGAGCACATGTGTGAATGAGTGTGTGACCTCTTTTACACGAGACGCACTCACGCAGTGGCATGGGTGGGTGTGTCTTTTATGAAAGCAGTCGCTTGTGTGCTCCTGTGTAACACGCACCTCCAGGTTGCTCCATGTGGGGGATGTGGGGGGATGGGTGAGCGCCTGTGTGTAGCTGCAGTGTTCTTGTGCCTGGGGCCAGCTTATTCATTAACAAAACTATTAAGTTTCAAAAGAAGGGCAAATTACCTAGAAAAAACCCTTTGGTTTAAGAAGCTTGTTAAGGCAGCATGACAAATTGTACTCAAATGTTAACATGACAGTAAATTGTATGTTAAGGCAACGTTATTAAATACTAGACCAATCTATACATTTTTCTTTTCTTATTAATTAATAAAAAATTATGACTTAACTGAAATTAAACTGTATATATTCCTCATCACGTATAAGTATTGTCCAGTCACTATACCACAAATATGCTGCTTAATTTTAGTTGTCATCGGTTTTTTAGTTAATGAATAAGGAAAGAAAAATGTATAGATTGGTCTTGTATTTAATAAAGTTGCCTTAACATACAATTTACTGTCATGTTAACATTTGAGTATAATTTGTAATGCTGCCTTTATAAGCTTCTTAAACTGAAGGTTTTTTGTCTAGGTAATTTATGGATTGATTGATTTGGTTAGATTTTTATCACACCCTTCCCCAGAAGATCAGGGTGGCTAGCACCATCACAAAAACACATACATATAAAATACAGAAAATAAAACCCATAAACCACATATAAAATACACATAACACCTCCCTCCCTTCCTCCAAATCCTAACGCTGCCTTTTGAATGACTTGCCAAATGCTTGCTGTGCTTTTTCTGTACCAGAGTGTGTGTGAGAGACTGTAGGATTGGCAGCTGAAATGTGGGGGAGATGTTACAGAGTTGCATCTACAGTTGCCACCTTTGGTTATTTTTTACCGGACACTTCCATTTTGACCTATGGGAGTGTCAGGTAAAAAAACACCTCAGGTGGCAACCCTAGTTGCATCACAACAGCCTTGCTAAGGAAGGTGCATCATCAACAGATGCGGGGGAACAACAGAAGGTTCTGACAGATCTGTCAGAACCTTCTGACATCATCTGTCAGAAGGTTCTGACAGATGATGTCACATCATCTGTCACCCAACTTAAACTATGCCAGCTGGGTTTATAGAAGGACTCCAGCTCAAAGCAACAGAGTGGTTGGGTGAGAGAAACAGACCAGGGTTGGGTGTAATTCCGAAGGAGACTTCATTGCAATACACAAGCCTCACAGACACCTACCCTTGACAAAGGGAACAAACTGGATCTTTAGATCTCAGCTCCAGAGAATTGAGAGCCAGGAACACCCCTGTGAGGCAAACTGTAGGAGCATTTGGTCCCTCTTAAATAGGGCTGGGGGTTAGGGAGGGATCTAAGGCCACTTTTAAATGAGGCATTTAGAAGCACCTCCTGAGCCCTGCATTCAGAAGAAAGCAATGCGGGGAGTGTTTACATGCTCCCTGCGCTGCCGGAAGTGATGTGCTGCCCGTTCTCAGCAGTGGTGGCGGCTGGAGACACGGGGCTTTGAAGAGGCGTGATCTGAAAGCCTCGCTTTGCAGGCTTTCAGAATGAGCCTCTTCAAAGCCTCCAGCTGCCGCTGAGAACAGGCAGCACGTTACTTCCAGCAGCGCTATTCTCCCCCTCCCCAACACTTTCCATTGGCTGGCTTAGACTGGTTTACAGACCATTATCAGCTCACAGAAACATAGTATTAGGCACAGACAGACAGACTTCCATCCAACTACCTCTGAAATTATGAGGCTATTACTAAAGGGGACACACACATGCAAACAGTAGCCCGGAATTACATTAATCAATGTATTTGCTCCACTCCTTGTAGGAAAATGTATCTTGTCAAGCGGCTCCTTGCATGACAGAGGTTCCCTCATTAATCTTAAACATATCAAAGCTAGCACAGGCTCACTGTCAGAGGGAATAATGGAAAGCATTACAGGGAACCCTGTGTACCACTCACAGGAATGTACTCACTCAGGCATTAGTCACTTCGCATTAATTAGAAGACTATTAATTCCCCCTTGAAGGAGCATAGGGAGATACGGATAGTTGCTACACTAGAAACTGAACCAGAAACTTGGGAAGCCAAAGTAGGGTTTCTATACCTCCCCTTTAAAAGAGGATGCGTATAAAAAATACATGGTGCAGGGCTGCACTGGTTCCAGTGCAGCCCCAAAACATGTATTTTTCATAAGCGTCCTCTTTTTAAAGGGAGGTATGGGAACCATAAGTCAAGTAAGCATCTTTAAAGCGTGAGCTGAACAGCCACTCTATATAACTGAACGTTAGTAGACTCACATACCCTCAGAAGCAGAAACAGACTGACCAAGGAGAGAGACACAGACAATTAGAAGGGGCCACAAGAAGATCCTACTTAACCTAACCTGATCCTCCTTGGATGGAACTTCAGGCAGAGGGACTGACCTTGAAACCTCTGGATTGTAGTGGGAAACCCTGTTGACTTCCACAGGCTGGGCCAAAGAAGAGGGCCAGGGGCAGTCAGAGGTTTGGCTACTGGTACACTTTGGGGTCACAAAACGGGTAGATGGGATCATTAGACTGGGTGAGGGAGAAGCATTCAGGAGATACTGGGGCAGGGAAGTCACTGGGGTGGGAGGGTGGGGCATGTGGGGATGTAAGGGGGTGGTGGACAGTGCCTACTGCCTACCTGATATGTAAGGGGGGCAGTGGTCAGTTCTTAATTTGTAAGCAATAAATTACTTGGGCCCACGCCTGCCCCGTAGCCACTTTCCTTTCCCCCAGAGGCCACACCTCCCAGCCCATAGCTTTTTAAAGCAGGGAAATGAACCTATTATCCAGCTAGCAACCCAACCACGGGTCTAACCTAGCTCTCTACAGCTGACTATAAACTAGTTCTTGTGATTTCATCTGTATGATGACCAGCACAGGGGGTGGGGGCAGGAAAGTCAAAGCCAAATGAACCATCCAGGGTTTGTTTTTCTTGGTGGGGGGGGAGGGAAGCTTTGGTTTCTACCCCCCAAATGGCCAATATTGGCCAAAAGGGACCATAAATTAAACAAAAATTAAATTGAAATTTCCAAGTCACCACAATTTTGTTTTGTTTAGAAATATCTCTTGGGAATCCGAAATTTTCAGAAGGAATTTTTTTTATTTATTTAACTTTCACAAGGGACTGAAGGCAATGAGCTTAAGTTACAGAAGGGTAGATTTAGGTTAAATCTTAGGCAAAAAACAAACAAAGCCTTTCTAGTTGGAAGAATCATTGAGTAGGGAAGCAAGTGCGAGGGAGTAGGGTACAGGGGAAAAGAAACTCACCCACTCTGGATCCAGTAGGCGTGGAGAACACCTACTTAAGTCCCTGAGGGTCTTATAGTGGCTAGTGGGTATAAACCCAGCCGAAGACCACCATTGGGAGCGGTAACAGGTGCAGCGCCTATCTCGTGCATATACCCACACGCGCACACACACACACACAGACACCCACACTAGTTCCACACTAACCACACAGTCACCAAGTAATACGCAACACAGAACAGATATACTGATTAACACAGCTAAGCACATTCCAAACCCCGGGGCCAGTCTCTCAGGCACTAGGCTCTGATTACCGACAAGGCTGTTAGGGCAAGACTGCCCTTAAGTACAGGCTATATGCCCACGCAGGCACTCTGAGCATCGGGGCGGGGCCCGCAGCACCTCATTGCGCCTGCACACTTCAACGCAATCAACAGCCTCCTGCTCCTGGATTGTGCTGCCTGGGCCTGCTGCTGTAGCAAAAGGAGCACGGGGCAGCACTACTGTTTTGGGAGTCAGCAGTGGCTCCAGGGAGCTTTCCGGCGGTTTCGCCAGGTCACCATGGGCTGCGCACCCCACCGTGAGAAGGCGGGGAAGCAGCATGCGCTGGCTTGACTCCTACGAGCCTCTGACGGACGGTGAGGGGAACCCCTGACAGCAAGTTAGAGAGGGGTTATAGGGTCCCCATGATGGGATAGTTTTTAAAAACAGATTGAGTAAACATCATCTGGAGATCATAGAAAGGTAGGGTTGGAAGGAACATAAAGGGTCATCTAGTTCAACCCCCTGCTCCAAGGCAAGATAATCTCTTCCTACTGCGTCACAGACAGATGCTTATCCAGCCAGTTTTCAGAAACATCCAAGGATGGAGTTTCTATAACTTCCTTGGGCAACTGTTCCCATTGTCCAACAGGGAGGTTGTGGAGATGGAGATGGTTTAGACAGTGTGACTACCATGCTGGTCTCAACTGTGACAGATGGGAGATAAAATAGTTATGATGATACCTTTTATTGAACCGAGTTCGGTTTGTGAGAGTGTGCAGTCTAGCTAAACAGAGCCCTCTTTGCAGTCCTCCAAAGGTGACTTCCTGCCCTATGATTCTAAAATTTTACACCGTACCCATTTAGCAGAATCCTACACACTTACATCACATGTGACCTCTGAACACAAAAGCTCTTATATCTGATAGTCAGGGGAGGTGCTCACTTAGGAGAAGCTAGTAAGAGTTGCTCTGAGATCTGTGGTGTAGCTTCTTGTAGGTGTTGCATTCTAACTGGCTGCAGGGGAATGTTATGTGCCCTCACTGCTTTTCCCCTATAGCACTGTCATGGCCTATGGTATTTTGCTGATTGTTCTACCGAAAGGTCAAAATGCAGAAAACTTTTATGTGATAAAGAATTCTCTCCCATCTCTCTCCTTGGACTCCTGGAGGGACGGGGGAGCCAATATGTCAGGTGTTGAAGTAAATAGCAGAGTCAGCACATCCCGCTTTCTAAGGAAGAATTAATGAGTGCCAGACTTGGAATGATCCGTAGATATTTGGGGGGTTTGTCTAGCGAGCTGAGATAAAATATGCTTTGTCCAGAGAACAAATGCCGAGGACCAGGAAAATGGCAGGAGACACAATGGGATGAAGGCACCGAGAGACCTGTTTTAGTTTGCAAAACACCCAATAATTCCTACAAGTCGTGTCTAATTACAAAAGTGGCAGCTATCTCCCCTTCATACCGGGCTATTATCAGGCCACAACGCTTTACTCAGTCCATAGAATTAGCAGCTATAATTGAACCCTTTTAACAAGGTACACAACACATTTTAAATTAAATTGCATTCCATAAATCAAGTTAACCTTTTCAATGTTGCTCTAAGAAAATTAATTACTCATATTGCAATACGTGACCTTTTCACAATGCTAGGGATTAGTGGCGGCTTTGTTTTTTTCCACCCCACCCTCACTCCTTTTTCTTGGTTGTTTTTTTTTTTTTTAAGCGTCAGAGCCATATCGTGTCAAAGCTAAACTCTTTGACTTGGGCTCTCAGTCACAGAATTAACTAAGTGCAACTAATTGCTCTTTTTCCTTCAGGTTCACTCTTCTCCCAAACCAACATTCTATTGGATTCTTTCCTTTGGCAGGACTCCTCCTACATCCATAGCCCTCCCCATCCCATTATAAATGGCATAATTTTGGTTAAACACTTTTTTGTGAGGGAAACCTGCTTCCAGCCCCTTCTAAACTCTAAGATGCCTCCAATATGAGTGGAAATGTATATTCAAAGTGAACTTTGAATCTGAGATGTCCAAATGGGAAGATTTGAATTTGAGTGATGGATCAAGCTGCTGTTTAATCACTTTTCTCCTCTGCAAGGGCAGCTTGAGGGTGAGGGCAGTATCAGAAGCAGTGGGGGTGGCCTGCCGAAGAAAAGTCTGTCTGGAAAAACTTTGCATCCAGGTGAATTCACCAGGAACTTATTGGCTAAGATCCATGATTCATCAACAAGATCTGAAACAAGCATCTGCAGAAATGGGTAGACCCATCAAAACTGTGGTACCCAACCCAGTAACATCGGGTACTAATCAGTCATCAATTAGTGCCTGAGCCTCTGTGGGAAGGGCGGCATAAGAGTATAAATAAATAAATAAATAAATAAATAAAAATAGTGCCTGACAGGTTACCTGATGTACTGATTTACTAGGGATGGGCGAACAGAATGGAGTTCGGAAATTCGGTTCGGTTTGGTTGTTTGAAATTTGAGTTCGGAAATTCGGTTCAGTTCAGTTCGGTTTGAAATTCGAGTTCGGTTCGGAAGTTCAGTTCCGTGACCGAACAGACCGAGTTTGGTCGAATTCTGAACTTCCGAACCAAGTTCGGCCATTCAAAACCAGGTTTTTTGGTGTGTGTTGCCACTAGGGATGGGCGAACAGAACGGAGTTCGGAAATTCGGTTTGGTTCAGTTTGAAATTCGAGTTCGGTTCAGAAGTTCAATTCGGTCAACCAAACAGACTGAGTTTGGTCTGAACTCCGAACTTCCGAACCATGCTCACCCATCCCTATGATTTACCATGTTTCATCCCTATCTTCCAATTTCCAGAACAGATCTTTTCAACTTTCCATCCTGATTCCTGTACTGATTTATGGCTTTACTGATTGGTACTTATCATTAAAATGGTAAATCAGTAAAATGGTAACTAACTGGGTAATGGTAATACCTGGTGTTTTCTGGTAATTGGGTGCCTGACTCGGTACTTGGGTACCATTGTTACTAGAAAATGCGGGTATTAACCTTGGGTAGCAAATTGTACCACCCATTTCAACTCTAAGAAAATTAATTACTTAAATACTAATTAATTAATACATTGATTAAATACTAATTAATTAAATAAATATTAAAAAATACTCGGTCAGTATCCTGTCTCCAATAGTGGCTGGTACTGGATGCTTTCAAGGTACTGTACAAAACAAGGCATGTATGGAGTAATCCATTCCTGGTCTAGTCACTCTCCACTTACAAAGTCAGAGGTTTAAGGATAACTTGAACATGAGATTTCATCTCTGACCAAACGTCTAACAGCCAGTGGTGGACCTACCCTTAGGGCTCACCACTTTTCTGGGCTTTCATCCAGAGGGAAGAGATGGGGCTGCATCAGGGCATACGGATGGTCACAATCCTTTCTGATGTAACCCTGCCATTTACGGAGCATCATGACATCATGATGTTCTGAAGGGGGTAGGACACATTGAAAGGAGAGGAGCAAAAGGGCTGCTATGCCCCTTTCTGATGT
The DNA here is from genome assembly GCA_003113815.1 of Sphenodon punctatus. Taxonomy (NCBI): domain Eukaryota; kingdom Metazoa; phylum Chordata; class Lepidosauria; order Sphenodontia; family Sphenodontidae; genus Sphenodon; species Sphenodon punctatus. The sequence continues at coordinate 1,936,265 of QEPC01007999.1, forward strand.
AATCCCATCCCTTATGGAATGTCATAGTGGTCGTTTTCACATGGTCTGTGGTGGGTGAGGGGATGGGTAGAGGCGGTGGTGGGTGTGTGGCACATGGGCAGCCGTTCCCACGGGCACACACCCATCTCCACCCATGGAGCAACCACCATTCTAGCCAATTGCTCCGTGGGTGTGCTGTGGGTGGAGATGGGTGGAGCACACGCACCTCCACCCACCACCTGTGGCCTACCACACACCCGCCCACTGAGGTGTTCACATGGATACCCCCCACCCGCACATGTATGCGAGGGGACGGGGCGTCTGTGTGAAAACGGCCGATGTGATGCTATTCCTTAGGGTTAGTATGTTGGAAAGGGAATGGGAAAGTCCCTTTCTGATGTGGTTGCCCCCTACCATTCCCATAAACTTCAATTTCTCTGTGTTACTGAAGGTGCCCCTGGATCCTGCCTGACCTGTAAAAGTCAGGGCTTCCCCTAGAGCCTGGAGATTTGGGTCAAAAACTCCGTAGGCTCTTTGTGGAATCCTTAGAGTTGGTAACCCATCCCACCCTCCCTTTTTTGAATCCACTTATGCTATTGGCCTGTACAGCGTATTAAAACCCTAATTTTCTAGGCCATGGCTCCTCCCCTTCCAATCTTTCTTGTAATTTCCTTGTAATGCAGATTTACAAACTTTTCTCTCATGTCTTTCACAGCGAGATAAGAAATGTGATTGGCAATATCTCCCAATAACATGAGCGTCCATTCAAATGGAAAGAATTAGAACAGAAAGGGCATTGTTACATTTTTCTATGTGAGTCGCCTAAGCTTATGTGGGGCCGTGGAACCGAAACTCCCTCTGAGCTTTCACCTGTGCTTTCCACCTGCACAAATAGCATTGCAACATGATGTCGCAGCCTCCTGACTAGGGGACACATCCATTAGTTAACTCCTTCATGACTGCTTTCCTTTGAAGCAGTCACACTGTCCATTTCAAGGGATGTTTGTTCCATGGGGATCCAAACATGCTACAGTTTACCAGAACTATAGAGACACAAGAGGTACAAGAGTCAGGGGTCCAGGGCATGGGTGTACTCAGGGCCAGGAATGAGGGACTGGAATTGGGGAGTCAAGATTTGGGCTAGAGAGTAAGGACAGGAAAAGGGGGTTGTACTGAAGCGATGTGGGTGCTGCAGGAGCAGGCCCACAGCATAGTAGAGTACTTCCATCACTTCTCTAAGGCTGGCATTGAGCCAGACAGGAACACAGGAAGGTGATTGGGTCCAGAGGAGGCTCAGAACAGATACTCAGGCATGGAAACAGGTTGGGGCAAACACAGGCTCAGGCTTAGGTACAGACAGGCAGGACTGGGAGCAAGCTCAAAGAGGTTCAGATACTGGTCAGGAACAAACGGGCCAAGAAGCAGGGTTGGGGCTCAGGTCAGGCATAGGATAAAGTCAGGGCAGACAGGAACAGAGTCTCAAACATTGGTCTGCCCAGCTTCCTGTTTCTTTGAGCAGACAATATACATAGGCATAAAATTTGTAGAGGCTGGCGGGGGGGGGGGGCTGAGCCTCCACTATATTTTCAGTGAGCACCCTACCCCACTGGAGCTGGACTCCAACCTCTGTGAGTGTTTTGAAATGTGATAGCTGCCACCATAACCACAAACTGTGGTGGGAGCCATCACTCCAGCTGGGACTTGGCCCGGCTGCCAAACAAATGTTACAGTGGTCGGGCCAGGGAAGGGGCAGTGAGGCACACAAACATTTTATTTTATTTTATTTCGTGGCATTTTTATGCCGCCCCCTCATGCCCACGGCATCTTCATGTTCCCATTCCCATGATACATGGAGAGGCCTGCCCCCCCAGCTGACAGGTGGTCATTGTGCTCAGTTCCCACCACCCCCTCGGACCGCAGCATGTAAAGCAGCCGAACACACATTATGGCACGCTTTACAACCGGTCTGGTAGTTGTTCCCGGCGGGTGTTGGCAAGTAGATCGGGCTGTGAGTTTCCCCAACTCGCAGCTCTGGCTACAGGCCAACACTGACCAGGGACCGGCCCAGGCTGACATCTGGAGGTGGTTTTCGGCTTTACGATAGCCCACATTTCCACAGGGGTCAAAGCGTGGAAATGGGGGCTATCGTAACATCTGAAAACACACTGTTTCTTCCTTCCTTAACTCAGGCTCTTTTAAGATGAGATGCCCCCACCCATCTCCATGCGGTTTTGCTGCGTGGAGAAGGGTGGAGGTGCCCGTGTGAAAGCCACAGGGGATGCGCTACACTCACCTCCACCAATCACCCACGCACAGAGCAATGGGCTTCAATGCCCAATGCTCTGTGGGTGGAGATGGGTGGAGGTGGGTGGAGATGGGTGTGCGCCTGTGGGAATGGGCACACACCCACCTCCACCCACCACAGCTGCACACCCATCCCACCCCCCACTGTGGTCTGTTTAAAAATGACCAAACTATTGGTATTCCTTTTTCTCCACCTCCTTCCCCCAGAAATCCAGCCTATGTGAAATTCTGGCATGTAGTTAGGTTGCTAGGTGCTGGGTAGTGCGGTGAATGTAGCTTCCTATTTACAAATGTATTTTTTTGTAATAATTTTATCCCTGCCTCGAAACAATGGTGTTATCTCACCAGCCCTTCATTGTGGGGCTCTTTGAATTTTCTTTCCAATTATATTAAAGCACTTATCGCAGACGCCTCTTTCAAGGCGTACCTTTTTCTTTATGGGACAGCATTTCATTTCCAAATTAAAAGCGAGAAGAGCAAATCTACTTCAGCGTCTGGTTGAAAACCAATTCCTTTTAAACGCTACCCTCCCCACCCACCATTCACATTTTTGCAAAACTCTGGTTTGCACACTGCAGGAAAAATAATCAATTTCCACTTGCATGGCTCTCCCAGATTGAACATCAGCTAAGAGACTGCAGGGCCTTCAACACCTTCTGCTAGACCCCTGACAACATATTCTCTCTTAGCATGAGATTCAACCCTACCTACCTGCAAACTAGAGCTTAAGTGAATATGCGAATGGGCTGAAACGAGATTTCATCAAAAAGGGAAATCTCATCAAAATCCGGGTTCCCAATACCATCTCAGTTGAATCGAGAACTTCCTACTGCTCAGTAATCCCGTAACTGACATTTCGTTTCTCAATTTACCGACTTGACACTTACCAGGATTCCTTTTACCACTTAGCCGTCCATTTAAATTCAAATGTAATACTGACAAAATAAATACTCCATTTCTCCTTGTACTTCCTTGTCACTCATTGACTGGTATGCAGACTCCTTTACTAATCTGCAATCCAGCTCCTGATTGGTCAAAGCATAAGGAACAATATAGAAAACAATTATGATTGGAGGCACTGGAATGGCGGTTAAGCGGCACTGGGGGGAGGTAAAATAGTGGGTTATTCACACAGTGATTGGCTCAGAAATGTGGAAACAACAAACCTGGAAGTTAAACGATATTCTCAGCAATGCAGTAAGCGGTAAATGAATGATATATGGTATGTGATAAACGGTAAGTGGAAAGTCAGTAAATTAGGATGGTATTTGATGGTATGGGAAGAATCAAGAAATCACATTGGTATTGGAAAATGGTCAAGAAATAATTCAGGTTCATGATGTGGAAAAAAAATTCATGACTAGCAATTAACCTTCTCATTTCTACCCTAGTGAATACAGATTTAGTGAACTGAGTTCAAGTAATCCTTTCCCAATATGAATATCCAAGTTTGAATCTACTCAAATTTAGCCAAATTTGCATTTCAGTGTCTTGGAATTTAGTTATTCAGTACTTCATTAGTTCATTGTTTATTAATTAATTGCTTTAATAGTTGGGCTGAGTTTTTGTCCAAATTAGTCAATCAGCATTTGTAGTGCTGTGCTTAAGAGAATGAGTTGTACCCTCTCCTCCAATCAAATAATATCTCGTGTGTTACACGGCATGAGTTACCCAATCAAAGACTCATACAAATTCATAAAGATTCACCAGTATACCTACTAAATACACAGAGCACATTCATCAATCCATTGAAGTCAATGGCAAAACTCTCATTGACTCTAATGGTGGAAGACTGTCCTGACAAATGAACTGTGGATAGTAAACATGAGGGGGGAAAAATGCAAATATAAAGCATTTTTGTGGAGAAATATGAATACCAAACTTGGCAGCGAAGAGTACCAAGGAAAGTTTCAGGAAGGAAACAGAAAGGGAAGAGACAGCTTTTCAGGAAGGCCCCAAATCAGGGAACTCCAGACAGAGATGAAACAAATAGCTAATTTTGTATTTGCTGACATTATTAATTTTCAGATAGCTGTCTGAAGATCCAAATAAATATCTGTACCTGAAATGAGAGGATGTCAGAAATGGGGTGGGAAAGTTCCTAGGACTCTTTCCCCTTTCTGATATGACTGCCCCCTAAAGCTCCTGGATAACACAGTTTCTCTGGGTTACTGATAGGGGGATCTGCATACAGATATGAAAATTTTAGAGGGACCCACACTCTCCTGTGGTGAAATTAGGCAAGTTCCCTTGTACCTCAGTTCCCTTCTGTGTAACATTTCCCCGCCTCATGGGGGCTTGTGACGATGAATATGTTAAAGAATATGCGGGGCGGGGCAGGCAGTTAGTGTGGTGATGAGGCCATGTGAGTATTTCAGAGAGAAGGTATTATTATTATTATTATTAACAAACATTTATATAGCGCAAGCAGTGTACCTGGCACTTTACAAAGTAATAAAATAGACACGGTCCCTGCCCCTAGGGCTTACAATCTGAGAGACAGGAGCT
>QEPC01007999.1:1956790-1972496 GCA_003113815.1 Sphenodon punctatus
GGGGGGGGGGAAGGGATTTTAAGGCCCATGAATCACCAGACTAACAGTTAAATCTCAGGATTGCTGGATTAAGTAATGTCCATCCAAAGTTAACCCTGGGAACTCCTTGCTGCTGGGTTATTCTCCCTACTGCTGCCCTGGCTCCGCCTACCATTGCCCTGGCTCCACCTACCATTGCCCTGGCTCTGCCCATCGACGCCCTGGCTATGCCCCTAGGCTCGCCGGTCTTCCTGCCCCTCCAACCTCAAAACCAACCACCCGCCCCTGCCCACATGTGGGTCCCTGGGTGCACCATTGACCGGCACCTGGTGCCCATGCCCCAGAGCAGCTCCAGGAAAACATCACATGGGCAGGTCTTTCACCACCACCCCAGCCAGTCCTGCCCCACCCACCATGCCATGCACTGCAAGGGATTCCACCCCCTGAATGGAAGCACAGTTCCAGCTACTATGGGAAGTAGAACCAGCGCTCCCACCCAGAAACCCAGGAGGAGCAACAGCACTGGGGTCTGCGATGTTGAGGCCAATCTTCCAACCCCTCCCCACAAACCTGCGACGAGCCAGACCTGGTCACGCGAAGCCAGTGCAAAACACATCTCTGTGAAGAAATGAGAAATGCGAGGAGGAGGAGGAGGCGGCAAATAAATAAATAAATAAATAAATCACTGTGCATGTGCAAAATGGCCGCAGGTGCAATTCTGCGCATGTGCAGCCCTTTCCCAATAAGTTCAGGGGTGTCAGTCCTCCTCCTGTGCCACCACAAATGACGGCTCTGGCCTGTGAATGCGTTGACTATATCAATCCATCCATTGCCATCTGGAGTACTTCCCTCTTGGGATTCGAAATTTTCAATAGCACACCACGTTTCTATGATACTGGGTTGCTCTTTTCTGCCATCTTACATAGCCCGCTCTTTTTATTTGCCAGCTAGGGATGGCACTTTAAGGTTAGTTGTTTATTTTCGGTCATCTGCCATCGTAGAATGGCTGCTGTCCAATGGCCATTATTTCAGTCAGTGGTGGGTTTACTTGAGGAAAATTTATGGCGAGAGGGGAATTGTGCCACTTATCCCTAAGGTTTTGCCCACCAAGCCAGATCCCCAACTAAGAAATTCCGATTTGCCCCAGTTGCCCAGGGGGAAGGCAGGTATCACTTTGGATACCATGAACTCCTGTGGGATCCCAAAGTTGACCTATAACGAAGCCCCTTTTGTTCCGACCCTAGCCTCGGCCTGTGGGTCTACTACCACTATTACAGCCTCGGCTTTAGCTAAGCCAGACCGCCTTCACTCTAGGGTTCCCGCTTCAGTTAGTACTGGGAGGCCTGTCATTGTGGCAGCAGCCTCTCAGACTCTCTCAGGGCCCCATGTTGCCAGTTTATCTTTAGGCCATGCTCCCAAAGTTCCCTTTTCTCCTAATGCTTTCTTAACTAAAGGGCAGGCCTCCCAGATCCAATGCCCGATTATATTGAGCCCCGGTTTGGCTAACCACGATGCACCTATTTTTTCCAGGCTCGATTCAAGGTGTTGGTTCTTGCCTGCAATGCGTCCCACGTAGAGCGCATTGCAGTAGTCCAGCCTTGAGGTAACAAAAGCATGCATGATGATAGCCAGGTCAGAGTCTGAGAGGTAAGGCCGAAGCCGCAGAACCAGATGTAACTCTCAGAAGGCCCCCCTCACCACCGCCTTCACCTGGACATCTAAGCGGAGCTGGGAATCAAGGATCACCCACAGACTCCACACCTGGGAGACCAGCAGAGGACAAACCCTGTCAATGACGGGAGATGCCACACTTGCAGCTCACCCCACGAGCATTACCTCTGTCTTGTCAGGATTCAGCTTCAGTTGGCTCTGCCTCATCCAGTCCCCACAGCTGCCAAAGATCGGGAAAGCACAGAAACTGCCAGGGCTGGGTCTGAAGAAAATGAGAGGTACAGCTGAGTGTCATCAGCATGTTGATGGCAATTCACTCCGCACTGTCTCACAACCTCACCCAGTGGCTGCATGTACATGTTGAACAGGAGCGGGGACAGAATGGAACCATGTGGGACATCACACGAGAGGTCACGAGGAGACAATGACTAATCTCCTAGCACTACCTGTTGGGTCCTACCAGCTAGGAATGGAACCATTGTAGAACCGTTCCGCCTAATCCTGCCTGGTCCCGCAACTAAGTCACCAACAACTCATGATCAACCATGTCAAAAGCTGCTGAGAGATCTAATAGGACTAGTATTGGACTCCCATGCAGGGTCTCCTTACTGGGAGGGAGGGGGAGAGGGTGAAGTGGAGTTCGGTAGTTTGGGAATGGGCAGGGATGGGGGGTTGTACACCAGCTGCTTCCACCAGTAAATGTATTCCTGATGGTGTGGGAGGCCATTATAACTCTGTCCAACTGGAGGAACCAGTCCAGCAGGTCGAAGTACAGGGCTGTCTGCCTTCCACAACGAGACTTGAAATTGACATTGTGGATCAGTTTGCAACCACATTTCAAGTCCTTTGCCTGCTGCTGGAATTGGTTTATGCCCCTAGTAGGCTTGAAATGACAAATCACGGCAAACGTTCCTGAAAAGTCGGTATTTCCTAAATCAGAATCAAGAAGCCCTTTTGATCTCGCAAAATATCTTGTGAGATTTTGGGCTGGGGCCTGAGAACTCACTGAGTTCTCAGTCCTGGAATGAGATCTTATGAGCTATCTCACCATAAATTCACTATGCATGCACAAAATGGCCACCAGGGCCATTCTGAGCATGAGCAGCCCTTTTCCAAAAGTGGTGTCAGCGCCATTTTGGGAAAGGACTGCACATGCGCAGAATGGTCCCTATGGCCATTTAGCGCATAGGCAGTGATTCATTTGTTTAAATTTTTTTGCCTCCTCCTCACATCCCCCATTTCTCCACAGAGATGTGGAGCGGCAGAGACCCAGCAGCTGAAACAGCCAGGTGAGTACATAATGGGAGGGGGCGGGGGGGAGGGAGGGCTGTCTCAAGATTCTTGCTCTTCTTAGTGAGAATCCAAGCAGTTTATCGGCTTCTTGTTTGCAAGAATGATCTGAGAACCCTGATTTTTGCTGAGAAAAGCAAGAGTTTGAGAATCAAATTTCAGCCCTAGTATTTCCCTGCAGAACGGGAACACTTGCTTTCATCTCAGTCTTAATCCCTAGTGGACCCCTGTCCTGCCATCTATTTGAAAAGTGTTGATGATATACAGTCTAATTTCTGTAACATGGCACAAGCTGCATCTGGACTGCATCATCTCCCCACAGAGTGAAGAAGACCCTGGTGTCCTCATCGGGCTGAAGTGCTCCCCTCAGGCGGGCCCATGGAGTAGGGCTGCTACCTATGGAGCTGGGGTCTGCAATATTTGAGGCAGCTGTGGTGGTGCTGGTACTCACCTGCAGAAACAGTGGAAGAAGGACACCCCTTACTTTGCTGCCTTTGAGTGGCATTTCCGGTGCCTCTGGGGGCTGAGCTGGCTGCTGTCAGTCATGAATGTTGTCTGTTGCTGCTGCTCTGTGGAGTCTCAAGGCTGGTGCGGGTGCTGGGATCTACAGTGCTATAGGACCATGTTGACTCAACACGTGTTTGTATTTATTATTAATTATTATTATTATCATTTGTATAGTGCCAGCTGTGTACCTGGTGCTTTACAGAACAATAAGATAGACGCGGTCCCTGCCTACGGCTTACAGTCTAATAGCCACGAAGGGGGGAGACAAGGAGAGGGGACATAGGGAGAGAAAAGGGATAAATAACATTCAAGCAGATGCGAAGTCTCAGGTGCCCGTGCTTGGCTTGGTTTATGCACACATTGGTTTATGCATAAACACATTGGTTTATGCACACATATTATGCACACATTGTCATTAAGGGCTCTGGGGTGTATGTTCATGGGACTTGATGGGTGGTGACCCCTCGCAGGACTGCTCTGGGCTCTTGCCCTGCCCCCTTCCATGGTGCTGGCAGAACTGTCTGTGGTCATGGCTGCCCTTTCACACAGGATACACCCTTTGGGAGCCTGTTGCCCCAGTTTGGGCAGAATTAACCTGCATAGCATGCTCTGCATTTCTGGGGTTGATGTCATGCAGAGCTGCCTTGGCCCAACATGGTGCGAACATCTGGCAGCCACCATTCAGAAAGGTGGTTCATTCCAGGGTAATGGGAGGCCAATGTAGCATCCTGTCTCGTGTGATTACACTCAAAGGGTGCAATCCTACACCCCCTGATAAACTGCATTGACGTGAGGCACAGTTTGTGTACGCCGGTGCTCAGGCACACGCGCGCGCCACTGGTACTGCAAGCCGTTTGGGGCACTGGCGCACCCCTTCTGAGATGGCCTGCTGCATGCGTGGCGCGCCTGCGCAACTGAGCTCACGCTGCCCAGCTCAGCGCTGTGCCTGCCACCGTGTAAGTTGGGTGTTAGATTGCACCCAAAGTGTCTAAAGCCACAGTAAAATTCCTCCATCCAAATAAAGAGTGTATAGAATTACAAAACAGTAGTGGTGAAAGGACCTCTAGGAACATCTAGTCCAACTCCCTGTTCAAAGGCAGCCTTCCCTGTACCTTAGGGGTGGGACGCTGGGGAAAATACCGGATACCGGATTTACTGGTATCGGCATACCAGATTTTTAACATTAGGCAGTTTACTGTTTTTTTTACATTGCGGCCATTAACTTCAATGGCCGCAATGTAAAAAAAAACAGTAAAGCGGCCAATGTTAAAAATTCGGTATGCTGATACTGGTAATTATCGGATTATTGGATTAATCCGATACACCCGATAATCGAGTGTATCGGATTAATCCGATACTGGTATTCCCACCCCTTCTGTACCTACAGCACTGGAGACAAATGCTTGGTCAGATGCTTTCTGAAAACATTAAAGGTAGGAAATTTTACAACCTGTTTTGGCAACCTATTCTATTAGTCAATGACTCTCACAGTAAAGAAATATTTCCAAATATTTATCTGAAATCTACCTGGCTGTTATTGAATACCCTCTTGTTCTGTCTTTTGCCTGCTTTCCTCTTGTTCAGTCTTTTATGATGTGGTGTCTCTTAAAAGCCAAGATCAGAAGCTAAGCTTCAGGGGCTGTGTGTGTGTGTGGTGCTGGGAGGACTGGGGCTGTGGCGATTGGAGGAGGCTGCTGATGCTCTGCTTGCTCCTCCCCCTCTCGAGGTAACAACTGCCAGGGTGGGGCCCTGTGGCCAAGCTTCAGAGGCTGTGTGTGTTTGGTGCTGGGAGGACTGGGGCTGTGGCGATTGGAGGAGGCTGCTGACACTCTTCTTGCTCCTCCCCCTCTCCAGGTAACAACTGCCAGGGCGGGGCCCTGTGGGTGCCAGCCCTCGGGCGCCACCCAAACGGGGGGGTGTTTTAAATTTGTTTTAATTATTATATTGTAGATTTTGTTTTATGTTTAAAAATTGTTTTTATACTATGTTGGAAGCCGCCCCGAGATGCCGTAGGCATGGGGGGGGGGGGCGGCATATAAATATAAATAAATAAATAAATAAATAAACTGTGCTACCTCTTCCCTCCAAGAAGATAATCTAGTAGTTTTACTATAGATTATATTTTCCAGTTCTTTTAATTTCCTTCTATTGCTCCTCAAGCTGCTGAAGTCATCAGCAAAAGCACTGCAGTCAGTTTGATTTTTTTTTTTAAGCAAACATTTAAAATGATGTACGATCATTTTCTTTTTGGGAGTAAAAAACCCCGAAAACCCTAAAAATGGTTAATTATTCCCTGCACCATCAATTTCTTTCTTCTCTTTGTTCTAGAGATATAGCTATTGAAAACTGCCATTAAAATTCTCATTTTTTTTTTTTAAAAAAGCTGAAAATAGTCATTTAAAAATATAACCTTTTCAAGTGTGAGTGAAAAATTTCCTGGAAACACCAAATATTCTAACATGGATGAATCATTATAGTGAAAAAAGAATATGAATTCAAAAAGATTGTGCCTTCGGGGAAGGTCTCCCGGGCTCGATGTCTCTTCCCATTGTCTAATCATAGTGTTTCATTAGGAATAATAAATTCAGAAGGCAATTTGGAGCTGCAAGGAAGATGCTTTTATTATAGATGCTTAGAGCCCATGGCTTCATGCTGAGTAATCCTAAGCCCCTTTCTGATGGCCTGGCTTTACACAAAATTCATTCCCACTTGCAACCTGACACACACACACACACACACGCATATGCACACACACACCATCACACACACACCATTCTGTCATTCCACTCCCCGTACTTCATGGAAGGGGGATCTCAGTTCTCAATCAATATACTTAAGAGTCAATAGGATTACTTTTGGGTCAATGGTTTCAAAATTGCCGCCTTGATTTTTGATGTGTGTAAAAGATTGGGGTGGGGTGGGGTGGGGTAGGGTGGGTTGGGCTGGGGGAATTAATTTCAAACGCTTTGAAACAAAAATATATTGTTCATAAATTTATTTATTTATTTATTTAGATTTATAGCCCACCCTTTTTCAAAGGCTCAGGGCAGAGAACATATAAAACCTGTCGAATCAAATACACAAAAGATGAATTCCTCAAAAACATATACTATATAAAAATATAAAATATAACAATCACTAAAAACTATTGCAGAGTGGGTTTTCTGTTGAATAACACACAGCAGAAGTTTCTTCAAAACAGAACTTTACTAAGAACTCAGAAGACATGCTTCCATACTATACAGGCTGCATGGGACAAGATGGAGGACAGAGAGAGGAGAAGAGAGGAGACAAGGAGAAAAAAAAACGCTGTTTCATCCCCTGACCCTCCCCCTACTGGACAAGCCCCATATTAAGCTTGCAGGGCTTGCAGTGGGCTTTTACTTGTGACTGTTGCACAAGCCAACAAAAACAACTCCTTAGACCCTATCCCTGCCTGCTAAATGCATGGCCAAATAAATAAGTTTTATATTTTTCTGAAATAGGTTCAGGCTTGGACTTTATTGAACCTCCTGGGGAAGAGTGTTCCAGTGCTGTGGAGCAGCCACCAAGAATAGCTCTCAGTGCGTCCTTGTCCTACCGACTAAGTGATGATGGCACTTGAAAGAGGGTGTCCCTGGTTGACCGTAGGGATAACGATGGAACATAGGCAAGGGGAGGGTCTTTTAGACATGTAGGGCCCAATCCTAATGATGCATTTGCTGAAAATACTTACTTTGAAAACAGCCCCTCCAAAATTCAATCAACTCTAGTCTGTATATAAACAAAAGAAGATTCCCACCCACCTATCCATGTAGAGAAAATCTACAAAAGGAAGCACATGCAAATGGAAATCTGCTAAACAGAACCACAAAGAAGAGCACAGACCCATCCCTAACAGGCTCATATTGCCTAAAAAGCTTCATTCGTCTCATTTCAGTTCCTCCAGATGTCGTTCCAATACCTTATCCGTTGCAGCAAATCAAATAAACAAATGAAAAATTAACGCTATTGTTATCCAGATACTCCATCAGGGTTATTGTTGTTGTTGGTGGTGGTTGTTGTTGAGTTCTTTGCATATTTATAATGCCTCTCCAGGCGGCATGTCCAATTAGAACAGATGGTTGGTAGGTTACATTGACTTACCTACTCTGAGAAACTGGGCAAGTGGCCATATCTTCAACAAATGCAACAGCGCACAGTAGACTTACAAAGGAAAATACACTGTAGTGGTTGCTGAAAGTTATTCTTGACTCATACATCCTGCATTTCTTGTCTTTCTTCCCTTTGCTATTAGTTATCAGTTTGAAATTTAAATGGGCGAGTTTGGGGTACCAGAATTAAATCAATTTGCCTGAAGACAATGAAGCACTGGCAGATGTATCTATAATGGAAGATTGGATTTTTTTTCTGGATAATGGAGTATTTCTTTTGCCTTTTTCCCTCTGTTTAATTTCCCCGATAAACCAGTAAAATGAATTACAATGCACTTAACCTCTGAATTGTATTATTCTTTTTGTGATACTTTAACATGCAAATTCTTTCCACAAACTTTGCAATGACGTAGTGCTAAAAAAATGAAAATAGGCCGGCACAACGATTGACGAGGGACTGTTTACAAGATTTCTTTCCTGTTGCACCATTACACAAAAAGATTCAGATGAAGTTTGCTCCAGTGCAGAGATTCCCAATTTTTTTTGAATAATAGACCACTGTCAACTCTCAAAATTTCTCAACAACCTCTGGAGGTGGTCTCAAGTTTCGTACAAACTCCTTTTGTTCTGGACATGATTGCACAAAATGGGCAGTTCTGATTTGTGTTGGAGTTGGAAAGATTGGGGGATATTAACATAATGCTTTACATGCTCCTTCCCTGTGATCACACAATCTGGGATTTATAAAGCAGCCCATAGGAGTCCAAGAGGGATAGAGGCAGCCATCTGCTCTCTAGACCTGGCATCCTGCGAGGTATTGTCAGGATGTAGAACAAGAACCAGTGCCCTTGGGACCCTGGAGGAGATGGACAGTTCTGTAGCACCATTATGGGGCTGCATTCTCACCTGCAGCGGCAGTGGTGGCAGTGGGAGGGATGAGGGAAGACGCAGCAGCACTGAGGAGCCGGCCGACGGGAAAAGAGCCAGTGTGAATGGGCATTTGCCACGGCTTCTCTCGCGCATGTAAGGACAGGATTTTGCGCCCTGACATGTGCGAGAGAAGCCATGGCTTTTCCTATCCGCCAGCTCCTCCGGTCTGCTGCGTCTTCCCTCGCCCCTCCCGCTGCCGCCACCACCGCTGCAGGTGAGAGAATACAGCCTAAGTGTTTTAATATTTTCACACAGACGTGGGGGTGCTCAACCCTGGAGTAAGTCTGGGAGTCCACCTCTATGTCTGCCCACTTGCAGCCCTGCCTGGTCTGTTTTAAATGCAGACCGCAGCCCACAGTCCACCCACATGGTGCTCCCCTCCCCCACACCATAGAGGTGCGGAGGATCGCCCAACACTCTGGGCTGCCACCTGCAACTCTGTGGTGTTGCCTGGGGCAACTCCTGGCTGAGAACCAAGCTGCAGCAGCCATCCACTGCACTGACAGACAGCAGCCCCACTTCCATATGGTGCCCCAGAGTTTTTATTGTTTGTGGGATTTTTTTGTTTATTAGCATTTAGCTTCCGCTATAGCCATAAAATTTAAAATAACAAAATTAAGTACATAATCAAAATAACCAATAACACAATGTAAGGACACCAATCATGTCACATTTCACCACATTTTAAATCATATCACATTTACATACATACTGAAACATTCCCTGCTACAACCTTTGAAATTTGTAGCCCTCTCCCCTCTTCCGCAGGGTTACAAATTCCAATCATCTCTCCTTTATCACCATCTCCTGTCTCTGGGAGGCCAACCAGACATAAGACGCAAGAGCCACCACATCCTCTTTACTCCCATAGGAAAGCAAACTCTTATACCCTTGACCCAATCCTACACACAAGGGGTCATGGGTAAACGGTTGGAGCCAAGTCGCCCTAAGAGCAGAATAGTGAGAGCAAGCCAACAAGAAGTGTTCGACAGTCTCCACCCCTCATTGGGGACAAGTACATACTCGTCTCTTGTAAGGGATCCTCTTATACCTCCCTTCCACCACCACAGTCTTAACCATTTGAAACCGGAGGAGCGTATAACTTCTCCAGAGTTTGTGATTCTGTAGAATATCTAAATAGGGTTCTATCCTCCATACGACCTTTATTGACTTGAGCCAGGGGGCAACCCTCCAACTTCCTACCATCGCTAAATCCTCTTGGCCCTCAATATCCTCCAACCTAGCCTGAATTTCTTTCCTAATCCCCACCAGGGATTTGCCAACAAAATAGGCAAAGGAAAAGCCCTGACTCTGTAAGAGGTGCCCCAGGTACCTAAGCCAAGGATAGCCTCCATTGCCCTTATACCACAATTCCTCTTGAAGACACAGCCACGGGAGGGAATTTTCATGTAGGGAGATCAACCTTAGCCAGTATTGTATCAGAGCGGATTTAGCCTGCAACTCCATAGAGGGCATACCCATTTCCGCTCTCAGCACAGGGCCTGGGACATCTTTCCACACCTGGAGAATCCTACGAAGGAACGAGTTCAACACCCTTTCCAGGGGTTTGATTATAGGTTGGGGGATAATTTCAAGGCCAAACATCACCGCAAGTGGAACTTTGGCTCTGTATGCCTTCAAAAATGTCGAAACTGGAACACCCTGAGAAATCCTCGCCTCCCTACATATTGCCCCCACAAATTGGGATGCTCTTATTACCCACCCTTGTATGTGCCTACACCACGTACCCCTGCTAGAAAAGGTCACCCCAAGGTAAACATAGGATTGCACCACCTCAAGTGGTTGCGTAGAAATTTCCCACTTTTCCGATGTTTTGCGGCAGCCAAAGATCATAATCTTGGATTTTTGTGGATTGGGTGACAGTCTATTTAGGGCACAGTACCTATCCAGGCACTGTATCAGTCACTTCAGTCCCTTCACTGTCTGGGAGATTAAAACCAAATCATCCGCAAACTGCAAAATGCTCAAGCTGTGAGTACCGAGTCTAGGGGGGTGAGTATCCTCCACTGTGTCAACCACTTGACAAGGTCAGCAACGTAAATGTTAAACACTAATGGGGCCAGCACACACCCCTGTCTGACCCCCCTCTGGACAGCAATATCCCTGCTCAGTTGGTTATTGGGGCCTGTTTTGACTTTTGCCTTATTGTTGTTATACAGCTGAATTATAAGAGCCAGGAGATTGCCATTTATCCCCAACACAGGGAGCTTTTCCCAAAGACGGGCCTGGGGGATAGAATCGAAGACCTTGGTCAGGTCTATGAAGACTAGAAATAATTTGAACTTCCTGATCCTATGGTATTTATAAATAATGTGTTGCTTGCAATATAAAGCAACAATCTGTTGTTGATTTACCTTTTCCAAAGCCAAATTGCTCCTGAGGAATAATTGACTTGGCTTCTACCCAATGTTCGAGATGTTTCAATAGGCATCTTGCAAAGACCTTACTCACCACCGATAACAGGCTTATAGGCCGGTAGCATGCTGGATCTGTTCCAACACCCTTTTTAAAAATGGGAACGATCCAGCTCTGCAGCCAGGAGGGGGGGGATCTTTAGATGAGTACTAATATTGTTGAAAAGCCTATTTAGCACCGAAGCCCACCACTGCGGAACCGCCTGTAACATCTCTGTGGTAACAAAGTCTGGGCCAGGGGCTTTGTTTGTTCTTAGGGATAGAATTATATCGATAATTTGGTCCTCAGAGAAATCTATCTTTAAACTCTGAGTATCTAAAACCATCTCATCCCCTCCCAGGGTGGGCTGGGCAAATACCTCTGACTCTTGAGGATCCTTATACAGTTGGCCAAAAAAAATCTCCCAAAGATCATTAGATACCTTGGGACTACTCATAGTTTCCCGAGGTTTAAGTAGTCTATTCATATTTTGCCAGAACTTATGAGAATCCCTCATCCTCTGGGCCACCATCAAACGTGCCCAAATATCATTGAAATAATTAGCCCGTTTATTCTTTATTAGCAAGGCATATGCTCTTCTATCTTTCTGGAGCTTTCCATAATGTATTGAACAGGGAACCCTAACCCATCTCTTTCTAGAAGCGATGAGTTGAGTCTTTGATAATTTACAATCCCGGTCATACCAGGGATAGTTTCCCTGGTAATATCGCTTGGATTTCGTAACCACAAATGCCCCCTGTAAACTACCAATAATTTCTTCATAACACTGAAGAACCATTACATTATCATCTGAAAGCAACATTTGGGAGTCCAACTTTTTAAGTTTCCCCACCGAACAAAGAGCCTGAAATTGTATAATAAGCGACACGTGAGGTATCTTCATAATCTTGCCAGCTAAAGCTCCACGAGGCTGGACTACATCAGCCCTTATACACCGATTCTGAATTGAGATAGTCACTCCAAGAACCAAATAATCGCTCTCTGGTCTGGAGATCAGCTGGAGTTCTCCAAATTTGTCAATAACTTCCCGGTTTGTCAAAATTGCATCTATAGTGCTCCTTCTTTGGGGTCCTATGAAGGTACTACCCTTCACAGGATCCCCAAGCACCTCTTCCCCCACTATCATAAGGTTGCCATTGTAAATAAGGATCTCCAAACGCTGTTCGATGCCATTTCCTTCTACAGGAGAGAGCCCAGATCCTGTAGGGTCAGTCCCCTGGACCTGTTTGGCCTGTCCTACCCTCAGGTGCACATTCATATCTCCAGCTAGCAACAAAGTTGCTTTAGGATACTGATCTTGTGCCGCGAGGATGACCTCCTCGAGGACCTCCCATATGTCTGCCCGATAATAGGGCGAAGATAGAGGTAGAATGTACACATTGAATAGTACAATCTAATCCTCCTGTCCCTGACCCAGCTTAAGAAGTGCCCACTGGAATTCCAGCCTTCCAGAGGGTAATATAGCAAAGCAGTCCCAAAGGTTGTTGACTATAAAAATATCAACCCACCAGAGGGGCGCCCCTTGGGGCCCTTCTTTTGGCCATTGTGAAAGGCCAAAACAAACCCCTCTAACTGCCAAGAAATATCTTCCAAAAGCCAGGTCTCCTGCATACATATTACATCAAAACCCAGCAAAAACTCCCCCCAATCTGGATCGGACATTTTAGACTTAAAGTCCGTGATGTTCCATGAGGCGAATCTAAGCATACCATAAGGTAACCCCTGAGATCTATCATTCTCTGGTATCCCACCCCCCTTATCTGAGAGGAACCTTCCCACTGTTCCATCCTCACCAGTTGGTCATGAACTGCTAGAACTGTGGAAATAGGAAAAATCTCTACTTCAGCAACAACCACATTACTAGCCTTTCTCAACCCCATAGAAGATGTTACCAGATCTATATTCTCTGAAGCTGAAACACCTCTCGGGGGGGTCCCCAGCTCTATGGCATCCAAAAATCTTAGCTCTGTCAGATAATCTGGGTTAATTTGAGTCTTGGCCACAGCACCATTAGGGTCTAAGGAAGGTGCCTTATAATCCAGAGCAATACCTTGTATACTGCCCCTAATAAGGTCCACCCTCGCCAAAACTTTGTCCTGATCCACTACTGACAAACTTCGCACCAGATCATCAATGTGACCCTGGCCCTCTGCTCCTGTGTTATCCATCAAAAAGGAGCCAATCTTCTCTATAAAGAACAGATTTTGTGGCCACTGTCCTACTTCTCTGTCCAGGTCACCCTGTCCCCTCCACTCCCAGGGCCACCCTACCAATACTATATGGATCTAGTTTACCTACTGGGCCTATCCCTTCTTGGTGCTTCATTGGTTTACAGACCTAGGTAACGTGGCTATTTTGATTGAATATAATACCTAATTCCACTATCTGGCACACTTCTTCTTGATCTGCCTTAAACTCGCAACCCCACCCCCCAAAATCCATAGTTTCCAACTGAGGCACTAGTGCCTTAGGTTCTGTCAACTGAACATTGTCCTCCAAAAATTGGTTTGGCTCTGGTGTCGGGTCATGCGAGTCCATACAGCCAGTTTCCCTACACTGGGATTTCTCCTCCTGCCCAGTACCACCTCCATTTTCTGTCTGTGCATCCCTAGATAATTTCCCACCTCCATTTTCTATCCCTACATCCCTGTATAGTTTCTCAACTTGATGCAGACCCAGATAATGATGTTGGGAAGAGGGGCCAGCCCCAGTCCCAGAATCACCAACCTTGTCCTGTAATGGTAACTCATAGTGCAACACCCTATTCATTGAGATACCCCTACCTAAGAACCTCCTCCTAGCCTTAAATATACGCCGGACCCAATATTCTTGCATAAACTCCAACTGCAGCCTGCCCTCCCAATCCCCACTAGGTAAATAGTTAATCTTGGCAATATCAGACTTAGGTATTGCCCTACTCAAAAGCTGGGTCAGGTTATTTAATATATCATCCTGACAACCCCAGCTATAAATCGCTCCATCATAGTCCAGCCCAATGTACAGATAAACGGCATTCTTCCAGACCCCCAGAAACCGTCTGGGTTGCGATCTCCAAAATGTCTTTTTCCCACCTGGCTGCCCCATAACCGGGGGCTGATCAGCATTCTTGTTGTTATTAGTATTGTCCCGCAAATCATCTAATTTTGCAAGTATCTCCCACAGCTGGATCTTGACCATAGTCATAGAATCATCCAAAATCAAATTGCTTGCAAAAAGAGATTCAACTGTCTTAGTGATTAAATTGGTCTGGCAAGCTAAATGATCCTCCTCATAGCCATTGCCGCTCCTACATGCACGTTCTCCTACCCTGGGGAACACGTGCTTTACTATATCTGCAGTAGATTTGTATGACCCCTCCAGATCCGCAACCCCCATAGACAGACCAACGGACCGGTTTAATGTCAGTGGGAAGGAGGTACCTGTAGTGAGATCACATTCCTTATGTCTATACTTCACGGAAGATCCTTCTTCAAAGAGGCGGAAGATTCTTGTCGCCCTCTTTTCTTATCCATATCAATACCAGACCTTCCACCCCTTCCAGGGACTATACTCCTGGCCCCTCCTGGCCAGCGCCTAAGGCCGCGCACAGCCCTTAGGCACGCAGCCTACAGTGCGCACCTACGGTGCCCTGCAGGGTGAGTCCTGCTTTTATCTGGGCTGAGGAGCCCTTCACTTCTGGGTAGTTTGAGGGTCCGCCTCCCTAGTGCCGCGTCACTCCTGTCTTCAGGGGATTCCGCTCACTCCTGCGGCTCCCTTGCTGTCTCACAACTTCGTACCTTTCTTGGCTCTGGTCTGGTCAGCTCCTCTCCACAACTACTCAGTGCCCCGCAGGGCGAGTCCTGCTTTTATCTGGGCTGAGGAGCCCTGCACTTCCGGGTAGTTTGAGGGTCCGCCTCCCTAGTGCCGCATCACTCCTGTCTTCAGGGGATTCCGCTCACTCCCGCGGCTCCTTGCTGTCTCACAGCTTCGTACCTTTCTTGGCTCTGGTCTGGTCAGCTCCTCTCCACAACTACTGGGTCAGGCTCTGCTCTCACTACCGAGTTTTTATTTATTTTATTTATACAAATATGTTTATCCTGCCCCTCCTGCCCACAGGGCAGCCCGGGGCAGCGAACAACAAATATAAAAACAATAAAACAATTAAAACAGTTAACATTCACAAAAATGCAGGGAAGAAAACTCCCAACCCCACCCCCACCCAGCCTCCCCCTCCCCCTCACCAAAGGCCTGGCAGAACAGTCAGGTCTTACATAAACGTCAAAATAAAAGGAGAGTGGGGGCCAACCACACCTCCTCCGGGAGCAAATTCCACAGCACAGGGGTGGCCACTGAAAAAGATCTAACATCAGTGGTGGCCACCCACCTCGCCCGGGGAACCTCCAAAAAGGCTCCCATGGACGATCTCAAGGGTCACATGGGCAAATGGGGAGTGAGACGGTTTTGCAGATAAGTAGGGCCCAGGCCATGAAGGGCTTTAAAGGTTAAAACCAGCACCTTGAACCTGACCCGGTGCTTTATAGGCAGCCAGTGCAAAGCTCGGAGCACTGGTGTCATGTGCTCCCTGCGGCCTGCCCCCGTAAGGTAACGGGCCATGGCATTTTGCACCAGCTGCAGCCTCCAGACCAGCTTCTCGGGCAGCCCCACGTAGAGCATGTTGCAGTAATCCAGCCTCGAGGTGATGAAGGCATGGATGATGGTGGCAAGATTGGAGTCTGAGAGATATGGCAGAAGCTGCTGGACAAGATGTAACTGCCAAAATG